>CM076570.1:387588824-387657747 GCA_034641835.2 Pinus albicaulis
TAGAAGCTACCTCCATTATGATTTTCTGTCCACCAGCTCATGATGTTCATTTGATGGTCCTTATTGTATGATCTGATCAACCACTTTCTTGTCCAAATTGTCCTTGTTGTCATTAAAGAGTATCATGACAATGTCCTGGTAATCTCCTATTCCCTTTTAGGCATCATGGATGATGGTTGTCTTGTTGTGGTTTGATATTTAGGAGATCAATATTTTGGTTTTGGTTGATCTCCTCCATCACCAATTGAAGAATTCTAGTAGGGGCTCTCTTCCCTAGTGGGATTCAAATTTAACAAGCATGCTTTGATCAGATGCACCATAGTCTATTCACCATTACCTTTGTTATTATTTTGTACACAATGTTGCATGATGCAAAATTGAACATCACTTGTGAACATGTTACCTCTAAATCTTTAGGTTTGGGGTTATGAAAGTAGAATTTAAATCTCCTAGAACCATCCTCGCTTTTTTAGATTCCTCCACAACTTCCCATATATCCTTCCTAGAATGTCACAACATTCTTGGGAAAAATCATATGGGACTCCATTTGGGCCCAGGGCCTTCCTCCTAAATCAAGAAGGGACATTTCCTAATTTGAAGGGGCCTTCCTAGAGGCTAGGATCTAAGCTTCCTCTTTGGAAAATTCCTTACAAAGTATGTCTTTGTGATCAGTCGATATAATCTTTAGGATGTTGTTGCATATCTCATTGATGGTCACATCTCTAGAGTCTAGCAGTTTGGGGCTCTGTAAGGAGATCATGAAAGTAGTTCTTTAATTCTCCTTTTATCTCTTGTTTGTATTCAAAATATGTTTCTAATTGAGACTTTAATCTGCATATCATATTTATGCTTCTATTTTCATGGTGATTTGATGAAATAAGCTTGTTTTCATATCGCTCTTTTTGAGCCCCCCTGAAGCAATATTTCTGTCTCCAGAAAATTTCCTACCTTAGCTCTTTCTCTTTGCTAATTCTTAGAAGGTTGCTTTTATTTCTTTCGAGTTCCTTTGTTAATTCTTCTGATAGTATAACTTTGTAATTCTGGTCATGTCCTCCTCTAGCTTGATCTTTTGGGTGAATGTGTTTCCAAACATATTGATATTCCAATCCTTGATTGTCTCCTTTAGGGATTTGAATTTCCTTTGCAATTTAGCACATCACTTATGTCCTGTCAAACTCAAAACTTCTAATCAACAAAAAAATTCTGAGCATAAGCATCCTCGCAACCATTTTCAAGTCAACACATGCCAATTACTGTCGTAGAACTGCTTCAACCCTTAAATCTATGCAGGCTTCACATCCTCAAAAATGCTACGGCGACACTCTACCCTAGATAGCTAGTCTCTCCATACATGGAATCTATAATATTTTAGATATATCAATCTGATACCATGTTAAATTTCTAGACCATGGTAATCTAAGTCACCTGATACGGGGATTCGGGGTTCGCTGGATACGGGGATTCGAGAATCGGATTCGGGATATGGTGAACCCCGGAACAGGGCACTTCCGGGATATGATACATTATATATTATTTTATTAAATATATATATATATATATATATATATATATTAAAAATTAGATATTTTTTACCCAAATTCACACAAATTCATTGATTCAAACATAGATTTAAGATCTTAGATACTCATACATGATACATTGATACATCATACAATTGTCAAATTTACTCAGAAAGACAAGATAGTAAGATACTGTAGTTTCTCATTAAGTCATCAGAATCAAAATGTGTTACATAAGTACACCGCCAATGGCAAATAGAAATAGAAAATACAAAAAAACTACAGTCTACAAGACTACAAGCCTGAAGCCTCGATGAGTCAGAGTCAATGATTCATCAATCCTCATCATCATAATCAGCATCACTGTCCTCATCCTGATCATCATGCTCACCACTGCTCTCCTTTGGCTCTGATGCATCCTCCTCCTCTGTCATCTCTGCATCTGCTGGTGTGGAGGATGACGCCTCTACTCTATCATCAAATGTGACAGGCTCTAGCACTGGTGTATTGATATCCAAGTTGGCCAATGCCAACTCAACACTGTTGTCCAGACCCATATCATCAGAAAAGACATCCCACATCTTTGTCTTTGCCTTCAACCAATCCTCCCTTTGCCCATAGATGAGACGAAGGTTGGTGTGCACATACACCATTGTCTTTGCCCTGGACTGCTCAAGCCTGCTCTTCTTCACACTATACAAATTCCCATATGTGCTCCAATTCCTCTCGCAACAAGAGGATGAAGTCACTTGAGAGAGGAGCCTCATGGCTAACTGCTGTAGAGGAGGGCTTGTTGCCCCATGAGTTGCCCACCAAGAATAGGGCTTCTTAGCCCCATGTCTCAAATCACATCATAGCCTGCAAATCGCCCAGTGCCAGTGGAAAAATCTGCAAAGGCATCCTCCACCTCATCAAGGGATGCCCTATCCTGAAAAATCCTCTTGAATGCATCTTTCCTCCCCTGTGAGATTTCACCATCCATGTGAGGAGGGAATCTGCGGGAAGGTCCACCATTCAGCCACTCATGGTTGTAGTATTTTGGGTTCAAGGAGTGAGCCAAACAATGTAAAGGTGTGCAATTCTTGTCCCATCTGCTGACAAGAATATCTTGTATGCTGGTGAAGAAGGCCTCTGGTGATGTCTCATACTCTGGACACTGACTCTATAAAACAATGGTCCTCACAGACTCAATCATGGAATCCCATCCCTCATAAACCTCTCCTAGGATGGGTTGGTCTGTATCTGCAAATCGGAGCAAGGAAATGATAGGCTCCATGATTTGAATAACTAGATCTACCTTCTCCCACCATAGATCATCCAACACTGTGTCCTTCACTTTCTTTGAGGCTGCTTGATCCGTCTTTCTCCGAAAAGACCAAAACTTTGAAATAACCATGGCCCCAAGAGCGATCTTGACCTCCCTCGACCTCTTCAACATGATGAATGAAGAGGCAAACCGTGTATCCGCAATCTTCAACAATGATAGATTGTTGTACTCCTTGTAGATAGTGAGGGCATTTGTATGGTTTTGTACAAAGTTGTGGATATGCCGTGCATCCTCAATAATGGCTCCAATCTAAAGCACATCAGAAGCAATAGATTTCAGTGCCAAGTTCAATGAATGGAAAATGCAAGGTGTCCAAAATATTTCTGGATATTTTGCTTCCACAATCATGCTAGCAGCCTTGCAAATAGGTGCATTATCTGTAATGATTTGCACACAAGAATCGACACCTACATCTTCAATAATTTTAATAAATAACTCACCCATATATTGTGCATCCTTGTACTGTCCAAGTGCATCCACTGATTTCAAGAAAAATGGACCATTCAAGGATGACACCATGAAGTTGATGAGTGGGTGGCGTGTTGGATCTGTCCATCCATCAGAAATGATGCTAACCCCAGATGTTGGCCATGCTGATTTAATAGGCTCAAGCATTTTGTCCACCTCTTTCTTTGCCTTTGTCAACAATGTGGTTTTGAGCTTCTCTGACCTAGGAGGCACATACCCTGATGGAGCCCCATGACTAAGAGCTCGACACATCTCAATAAATAGAGGTGACCATGCAACATTAAACTATATGAAGTTCTGATAGAAAAAAAATGTAATGGTGAGATCAAGCTCTTCCCTCTTCTCTTTTTGAAAAATCTTGTCCATTGGACCAACTGCAGTTGCCTTTCTCTTTGTTGATTGTCCCCTACTAAAAGTCTCAAAAGGGAACTTGTTGCCGCTTTTCCTTAAGAATGGAAGGGGGTCATCATTCTTGTTTTGTTTTGATTTTGATGCCACATTTGCCTCACCAACAATTTGTTCTTTCTCCATTTCCTTCCTGTGTGCCGATTCAATTGTTGTACAACATTTAATGCCACAACTTGGAAAACCCAACAAATGAACTTTCACACGGAAATATGTGGAAGTGAAATGGTCGTCGCATATATTGCATTTCCATGAACAATTTCCTCGTCCCTTTCCCTTTTTTCCTGCCCTTCCCTCTCTTGTCACATATTTCCACAATGGGTATTTGGGGTCATGAGTTTGTTTTCCCTGCACATTTGAAGCTGTTGTTGTAGCCCCACTTCCAATAGATGGAATACTTGCAGAACCTGATGAAACAAGGACAGGAGGGGCATCTCCAATGGGGACATTCTTCCCCTTTCTTTGCCCTTATCTTGCTGCCATTGATTGAGCCATGAATACTGTAAAATATAAACAAAAATAACCAAATATATAAAACATATGCACATGCAAACACTAACAACAAACTAAATGCAAAATATAGAGGGACAGTGCACTTACCGGATGCTCGAATCTCTTTGAAAAAATTCCCTTTCTCCTTGCTAACCCTTTCTTCTTGCAAACCCTTGCTCCTTTCTCACTTCAGAAACACAAATCGGTGAGAAAGAATGAGTCAAAATCGGTTTTTTATAATCCAAAATCGCACTTTTTGACACAGCGAATCCGGCTGTACAGGATTCGGCCGTATTCGTACAGGGTACGGTCGGGATTCGCCGTACCCTGTACGGATACGGCTGAATCCTGTGAATCGGATACGAATCCTGGAGTATCGTATCTGATACGCCGGATTTAGGATTCGAGGGCCCTGGGGGACGAATCCGGTTTCTTAGATGGTAACAGATTTTGTGTTCAAAGAATATCCCAAAATTCCAGGTACCTTGAGCTTTACAATGTATCAAAGGCACTAGATTTAATGCTAGAAACTAAAACACATATAGTAGAATACTCATAGGTCTCTCACAAATCAGATCACTGCTCACATGTCTCTCCCATATCACATAACTGTTAATTATTATAGAAGTTAGAATAACAATGACGTAGTCAAACCCTACTTCATCACTTTGAACTAAAGTAAACTTGAATACTTAAACCCTACCCTGATCCCTCTTATATAGCACAAGAAGGTCATCTAAGGTTTACAATAAAAGCAGAACCAGCTCTTGGATCAATTCCCATCCTTCGATCTATTTCTAGCCTTGTTTTTAGCACCCTCATATTGCATGAAGGAATTATCTTTAACCTCCTTGGGATCTATGCCTCCTAGCTGATATTAAGCTTCCCTCATGCCCTTTATCTAAATCTAGACGAACCTAACCTAAAATAGAATTTCCCTAATTTTGAAAAGCCAGTTCAAAAGCAAGTAATTTTGAAAAAGGATAAAAATAAAAATATTTTCTGCCCCTAAAACTGGCAAAGAAAACTACTAAAGTTAGACTGCTAAAATTAGAATTGGTGTGCCCTTATAACACAAAACTATTTTCCATAATCAATGCACCATACAGGACTGAAGACCAAGCCCTAATAAAGGCTGTAGGGGTACTGCTACTACCACAGCAAGGTCTTCCCCAGGACTTTAATACATGCAGCATGGCCGAAAGACACTTCTGAGGTATAAAAACAAACAGTAGTCTCCCAGATGATAAGCAGTTTGGTGGTAGTTTTCTTTCAACAGGTTATTGGGTCCACTTTGGGTACTCACAAACCCACTCTCTCGTACTTCAAAAACAGTTAACTTTTATACACTCCCTTTTTTATTTATGCCTCTTTACAGCACTTGGCAGATGGACACATCAAGATCATATTCTAAATGATGAGCAGTTTAGTGGTAGCATTTATTTAGGAATTGAGCAATTCTATGTTGATGATGGGTGGGATTCATAAACTCTTCCATTTTTATCTTGACTTGGCTCATCACTAACCCACTCTCTCTTCAGCTACCACTGAATCTACATTGAGTTGGGCATGCCTGCTCACTCTTATATCTTCCCTCTCTCTCTTCATTTGTCTTTATAGCACCTCTTTATCAGATCAACAGGCCAAGATCATAACACCTCAAATGATAAGTAGTTTAGTAGTGGCATTTTTTGAGGAGTCAAGCACTTCTATATTGATGGTGGTTGGGTATTCACATTAACTTGGGTCATCACAAACCCACCCTATATTATTTCAGCTATAGTTGTTCTTTTATTGAGTTGTGTTATCTTTTTTCCTCAAGAAAAAATCATAACTTTCATTATATACTTTCATTATATTAAATATTTAAAATTACATGCTGTAGATGCTTCAATGAGCATATTTCAAAAAAGGTGATCATGGTTGACCACGTTGTCAGTGTATATATCCAATATGATATTATAGATCAAGTACCAAGTCCATGAGAATATCAACAAAAAAATACATAAGCTATCTGCCTATCATTCCATCAGTAGAAAATAACAAAAAGTAACTGTCCTGAATTTGCATATGAGAGGTCATGTAGGTGCTGCATCCTGTGATTGGTGCTCAGAAAAAGGTCTATGATAATACTGATAGTGATCTGGACCGTTCTGCTCTGTGATCATCCAAGTACCAAATACCTGCTCCGCTGCTTCCTTGGATAGACTGTCGGAAAGTTGATTCCTTTTCTTGTAAATGTGATGACATGAAACATAATCAAAATGAGATTTTAATAAAATAACTTCATCCAACAGATTTCTGAGTGTGTGCACGTGACATGCTCTCTATTGATTGAACCAATTTATGATAATTTTAGAGTCTCTGAAAATCTATAATTGTTGACACCCTTTTTCAATGGCAAAGAGGAAAATTCAGAGACTGTTTAGTTCTGCATAATTATTTGTTCCCCAGTCTAATCCCATTTTCGTTTTGAAAAAATGGTTATCATTTAAGTAAAGTACCACACCACCGCCACATCCACCTTGCTGAGACGATCCATCGAAATATGCCCATGGAAATGTATGATCAATAAACTAAACTCAACAATTACATTTCGTGTATTCTGATGTTGGTCATCATCAGGTATCAAATTATAAATAGCACTTATTTGGGTGCCGATAAGATCCCAATGCTCGAAAGAATCTTGGAAAATTTTCTGATTCCTACCTAACAAGATGCCCCAACTAACCAACAGAGGAAGATTTCTGAGTTTTGGAGGCTGAGTCGCATCCCACCATGTGATCCAAGCTTCACTGAAAGTCTCTCCCTGCCATCTTATACGAATTTCCAGTGCCTGATATAATAGATTCCCTATTTGTGCAGAGAAAGGACAGTTTAAAAATAAGTGGTTTAATGTCTCCTCATTGTTCTGGCACATCGCACACCAAGATGCTGAAAGGATATGTGCTTGAAATTGTCCCCAATCGGAACCCTATTTTCCAACAGACACCACATACATAGTTTAGATTTTGCCGGGCTTTTTAATTTCCATAACTGTCTCCACCACCAGGAATAATCTTCAGGTTCATGATTTGCGTATATAAATTGATAACCTTCTTTTGGAGTATATCTTTGTTGTGTAGGCAAATCCTCTCTGTGGATAGATGCGATCCCTCTAGCCCTAGGGTGGGTCTAGCAACAAGGGAACATGTTGGACTCCTGAATTCCTAGCCTATAAATGAAATATGAACTGGAACAGATATCCTACCTCGGTCCAATGCTTTTGTCGTGGCATGTGGCAACGATCCTTCAATCTTTGTCTTCACGCCTTGCGCTCCGTGTTGGTGATGATGTTCACATGTCTGCACAAAGATCAAACAAACGATAACAAACATACAAGCATATACATTCATCTACAACTATTCAACTAGTCAAGGAGAGCTAAACACTTTGCATATAAATGGAAACAAAGTTGGAACAAAAAACCAGTCATGTATTATTGATAGAGAAAAAGAAGTTTACAACCTTATGCCTTAACGTTGCAGATCTCCTTCAACGGGTGCAGTCGGGCACGTCTCAAGCATTCGTTCGGGATTGGACTCTATGAGGCAGTGGGCCTAAACTCTCTCTCAACAATGGATTCTCCTCTGCCTTCTTCTACACACCAGCTATAGTAATAACTGTTCAACTAGCTGAATCAATGTGAGGAGGAAGAATTTATAGGAGATAAGGAGGTGGTTTGGGATCCCACATAAGGTGTGGGAGAGGTCTATCCCTTTGAGGAGTTGCACAATTGTAGGAACCAACAAGCCAAAGGGAGAAACTCGACGTGATTCAGTCGAACAAACCATGATGGCTCCACTCATGAAGTTGTTAAGCATGGAAACTTCGTTTCTATTTTTAAAAACTTTCCAAAAGAAGCTTGGTGCGGGTGCCCTTCTGAGACAAAGTGCCAAAGGGCGCGGGGCCCAGTGTTAATTTCTCCATGGGTGTGAGGCCATAACTGCCTATCGATGCCGACCCAAAATCATATGTTTTTGAAGTTCTGCTTGAGGAATGAGCAACATATAATATGTTCTTGACATGCTAAAGGATGCAATGACATTTATGGCAATGTATGATTGTACACAGAAGTCACTGAAATGATCCTCCAATGTTCGGGATGGGGATTGTAGGGACGGTGAAAAAATATTGTGTAACAGACGCCCCCTAAATAATGAGGTCCGAGGGAGAGGGAGAGATGAAATGCTTTATTAGAACATGCCTAAACCAAAACGCCACCGTTGGAAGACCTACAAGAACACGTACAACTGATATCTCTGACACATGAATATGTGGTATGGGCACAACCATCCATAAGAGAGTACATATAATAATAATATTTGAGGTATGGACACAGCCATCCAGTAAGAAGGATCATAAAATAGACTCATCTATGGTCGCAACCATCCAATCATAAGAGTCATGCATATAGTCATGATAAACCAAATCGTCTCATAGCCTAGATTTTATCAGACAAAACCCAGGGTCTTGTGCTCCATCTCAACCCGAACAAGTACAAATTCAAGCATGAAAATGAATGAACTAAATTCGAACATGCGAGAAAATCACCTGATTACCAGCCAATGATGAAAGATGTTAACAGGCATGAGAGAAACTACTAGCAATGACAATGGCTCTCAAGGTACAACCGGTACAATCCACAGAATGTGAACAATGAGCTAGAGTCAAACACCTGCGAAATCACTCTATCGAAGGCCAATGATGAGAACCTGTCGTCGAATGCGAAGAAATTTCCATTGAGGCATGCAAGCTCCAAGGTACAGGAAGAGAGTCTCTAGATCGGATTCCTGGATAATAAGCTAAAGTCGATAGGAAGTTACCGGTTGAAGGAGGTCCATAATGTTTCCCACATCATCGACATGAGATAGAGGAATAAGATGATAGTAAATCAGGACTAAACAGAGGATAAGGGGTTGAAAAATGCAGAAGGAACTTCTCTTGAACATATTGACGACACTACTCCAGAATTTGGCAGTATTTGACATCAAGGGATCTGAGGTCATTGTGACATGGCAAAGAGAGGATGAGAGGTCAAGAAAGATAACCCAAACCCATGGAGGAAAAATTATGAATGTGGGATGTCCCCAACCCAACATGAATTGCAGACGAGTGTCATGTTCAAGAGCGACATACTACTGAAACGGTTGAGAACTAGTTCCATTTTCCCCCACCATTTCTGGTGAGTGCCCCAATTATTTTTGGAAACCAGCTTGAAGGGGATATCATATGCTTGTCATATAAGTTTTTCCTTTGGAAAAATCCATCCTAGTACATTTTACGAGCCCTAGGAAGGAGAAACTCGGTAACGTCATGGTGACGGTTTCCAATGTCATTAGGTTTTAACGAGTCTGAAAAGGGAAGAAATTGACATATTTTCATGTTTAGAGAGTTTGAAAAGAAGCAGAAAAGAAAAATCCACCAGATCCCTTTTCATAGGTAGTATCATAGATCCGAAAAGGTAGAAAACAATGTCTAAGAGAACCTCTTAGTCGCGATTGGCTAAGGTATTCCTTTTTCGTAAATAATCTATCCCAACCTGAAAAAGGGGTAAACGTATACTGGGCAGATGACATTTTGCAGCCTTTAATGAGTTCAAAACGACAAGAGTCTCGACAATATTGTCAATTTTCAAGAGTCAGAAAAGAGTTGAAAGATGACTCCAGGGGGTGACTTTTTCGTGTTTTTACCGATTCCGAAAAAGTAATAAAATAAACTCATCACTTCATCGTCATCATGTTTAGGACCTATTGCTGCACAAGAAACAAATGTAAAACCCATTTTCCGAGATAAAACATTAAAATAATAAAAAAATAAGGTTTAAAATCCTAATTAGGGTTTTGAAAAGGTTATAAAATGACAGAAATTGTAAAAACAAATTACTTTTCACCTTTTCACTTCCTTGTGAGCATTTTACCATTTTTAATTGTGATCTTGTGTAGCTGACAACAGGCAATCCAAGAGGCCATTCGCAAATCCGCTTTCTCCAGGTAAGATCTCTCATCTTCTCCTGCATTTTAAACTATGTTTCATTTCCTGTATTCCTAATTTTTGATGCATTTGGTGGAATTTTTTTATGGATTGCGTTGATGTGGTTAAGGTTCTAGGTGCACGTAGTCGCGTAATCCGCCTAAAATTTTAAAGGGGAGAAAGCACTCCGCATTCATCGTTTTCAGGTAAAAACAGCAGTGCTAATCGTCGCGGCCAAAATTGCATGAAGTTTCTCCCAAATTTCTCAATTTGAATGATTCAAATGTCAAAAATGTAGCTAATGGTAGTCTCAATTATGGTTTTGCAGAGAAATTAGTAGTCAAAATGGTCATCGAGTGGAAAGAATGAGAGCACAGGGAGGAAGATGAACAAGCCATGGAAAAAGAAGCATGTATGGATGCCCTTAGAGATTGTGGGATCTTGAAATTCTTCCTAACACCGTGTCTACGAGCTCAACTGGAATTATTACAGTATTTGATCAATGTGTGGGACACCAATCAAGAAATATTTTTGATTCATGACCAACTGCTAGAGATAGAATTCTTTGACATATATTTCATCACTGGATTGTCACGGAGGGGAGAAAAACCGATCCTGACAGGTACCCGGTCCCTTGGTGAGAGCACGGGCATGCTAATATACAGAGTCTTCCCAGGATAAAATAAAAGATCAAAGAGCGGCAAGGTGGATATCCAGACAATACCTGATTTGGCACTAATTGTAGTGCTGCACACTATAACACGAGCCGCTGGATCTTAGGCCCCTCACGAAGCTCCAAAGACATAGCTTGAACTTGTCATGGATTTTATGGCTCCAACCATTTTGAATTGGGCAGAAGCTGTAATAATCAACCTGAAGCGCCAGTTAATGAAGTGCAAGAATGACAAGCTAAACCAATTTGGATACAGATCCATCTTGATAGCGTTCATCCTAGAAAGGTTGTCGATTTTCCAATGTCAGGAGGTGGTAGTACCTACACCACCAGCACGAGAGCCACGAATGGTTCGTTGGGTGGATTTGATGCCTCGATCGGGAGGTGGTCAACATATGTCATGGAAGCCAAAATTATTTGACTGGCTTCACCGACAACTCATCGTTGTAGAGGACTGGCCATATACTGTCACCGATTTCATGGGTGATCTGGACCTTCCCCTCCCGGAAGGAGAGGATTGGGATGAAGCTTTGTGTAAAAACTCATTTTTTTATTTTGATGAGTATTATGATATTTTTGTTAATATATGTTCTGATTATTTATCCATGCATTGTAGATGTTGGCCCAGAGAGACCTGTAGAGATGTCCTCCATAGCACGAAGGGTCCCACGCGATTTCGAGGGGACCCCTCAAGGTGAGGGAAGCGAGGAAGAAGAGATCGTGCGCAAATTGGAGGGACTCACAAGCGGGATCCCAGATTACGTGAGATTCAAGGATTTTACTCGTGCGTATCAGAGGCACACTGCAGGGGTGTCTAACCGCATCCACCGTTTATTGAGGTGGGTCATGTTTTCAGTGACATGCTATCATGATCACCATGCTGATTAGACGCCTAGGCTTTATTTCTGCATATTTTTTGAGAGACATGATGTCTTAGGATCTAACCAAAGCACACATATTTTTTGAACTTATGATGCACGTGGATGCAAACAATCGATATATATATATATATATATATATATATATATATATATATATATATATATATATATATATATATATATATATATATATATATATATATATATATATATATATATATATATATGCTTATTTTCCTATCTAAATCTTACTATGTGATGATATGCTTTTATAATCAATATGTTTCCTACTACATCGCTATGTGTTGATATGTGATATAATCAAAATTCCTTTCTAATAAATGGACATGCAAATACAACCTTAAAATCTGAGGATTTCTAGCAGAGAAATGCCTATTAAGCTGGAGAACAACAAGCTGAGAGTCTAGGTTCACAATTAATTCATGAATGTCAAGAGAAATGGCTTCGGTTAAGAGTTCAATGACAACATTATATTCAGTGACATTGTTGGTTGTTTGTCCTAGACAAATACCTTGAAGGTATATCAACTCACCATTAGGATCATAAATCACCCAGGCTGCGAAAGATAGATTCTGGGCACTGTGGGAGGCACCATTTGCGAAACCAACATAAGGAGTGACGGACATCTGCACAGTAAGAAACCACATAATAAGCAGGAAAAACTGCTCGAAAAGCATACCAAGCGAAAAAATGTTCTAAAATGAGAAACACACTTATGTACAAAAGGACATGCACGAGAAACTCATGCATAGTATTTTTTGAGGTACAACCCATTTCTGGGCTGATTCAAAGGATAACCTTCATATTCAATTAGCTCATAGGCCGCATTCTGCAAAATGCGCTTAACGATATACGACCCATGCTACATGGGTTTCAATTTTCTTGCCCCCAGCTTATCATGAGCTTGGTCATACAAGAGGACTAGGTCTCATTATACAAAGGTACGAGGGGAAACTGTATGATCAAAGTGAGCTTTGAATCGCTTTTTCTGTGCTTCTATGACTAGAGCAGAAAAGCGGTGAGTTTCATCTAACCTCTCCAAATATAGAAGATGCTCTTCCTCCGGCGAGGTATTAGGTAGTTATTCAACAAATATCTTGAGAGAAGGGATTTTGCATTCAATCGGAAGGGTATCTTCCAAACCATAAACAAGATGGAATGGAGTGAATCTAGTTGCATCCTTCATCGAGGTTCGGTAAGCCCAGAGATTTGAAAACAACATGAGATTCCAGTTGGACTTGTGCATCCTAATCGTATGCTGAAGCATGGTGACTAGAACTTTGTTCACGGCTTCAACTTGGCCATTGGCCGGAGAGTAGTACGATGTTGAGCTGTCGTGACGCAGACCCAAATTAGAAGTCAACTCAGTCATCATATAATGGCAAAAATGAGAGCCATGATCAGTGATAATGGCTTGACGGACACCAAACCTGGTAATCACATGATTGAAAAGAAATTGTGCAACCATCTTACCGTCACCTGTGAGTGTAGGCATTGCTTCGGCCAATTTAGTGAAGTAGTCCATGGCTACAATAATATAAGCATGCCCCCCCTGTCCGAGTGAGGGTTACACGTCATAAAATTGATGCCCCACTTCACAAAGGGACCAACGGTAATGAAGGGATCAAGGTGAGCGGGTGGCGCACGCATCTTGCGCTGGTAAATCTGACAATCGTGACATTTACGGACAACGACAATAAAGTCTTTGAAAATGGTAGGCCAGAAATATCCAGCACGAAGGATTTTTTGTGCACTAGCATACCCAACTATGTGACTACCACAAGCGCCAGAATGGCATTCATTGAGGAATTTTTCAGCTTCCTCAAGGGTTAAACATATAGAGTATCTCCGACTATGCGATAAGGTTGCGAATGATGACTGATACGTCGACGAGCATCCTTCGTCAACTCAGACCAGAAGGTGGAAGTCTAGAGATAGATGATCATATCACTGTACCATGGATTGAGGGTGCTAATGAGAAAAAGAGTATCGTCTGGAATGCGTTCCTCAGAACCAGAGGGAGCAGAGGCAGAAGGTAAAGAGTAGATCAAATCGACAAAAAACCAATGATTTCTTTGATTTGGCGGTAGTAAACTCCAAGTCGAACTCTTGGAGGATAACTATCCACTTTAAGTATTTGCGCTCTAGCAATTGTCAAGTCAATATATAGGTCATGGGGTTGCAATCAGAAATCACGGTTATTGTGCAAAGTAAAATATAATGGCGAAAACGTTGGACGGCTTGAACAGTTACCAACGCCAATTTCTCGACATGTGTGTAACACGTTTTGATATCGAGAAGATTGCGGCTCAAGTAATAAATGACGTGCTCCTCACCATCGTCGTCGTCTTGTACCAAAACCATGGCAATAGTGCTAAATGCGGCAGCCAGGTAGAGGGAATAGTCGCGATGATAATTGGGTGGATGCAAAAGAGGAGCATTGATAAGCAATGTCTTCATGCATCGAAAGATTTTTGGGCAATCTCATCCCAGAGGAACGGGATGCCTTGCTTAAACAATCGCATGAATGCTTTGGCTACTTCAGCATAGTTCGGTATAAAACGGCGCAGGAAATTAGCTTTCCCTTGCAAACTCTGCAATTGATTTAAAGAGAAAGGGGAGGAGAGATTAACAATAACTTCGACCTTAAGAGGGTCGAGACGAATTCTGTCTTTAGAGATGATAAACCCAAGGAGTCTATCGGAATCGACGCAGAAGACACATTTATGTGGATTGAGCCGAATGTTGTAGTGTCTACAACAAAGAAAGATTTGACGGAGATGATCGGGGTGATCCTTACGCTTAGCGGAATGAGCCGGAAGGTCATCCAGGTAAGGTTGAACAATGCGCTTAATATCATGGAAAGCGTACGACATTTCTCGTTGAAAAGTGGCACCAATATTCTTAAGGCCAAAAGGGAGCTTCTTGTATGCAAAGGTGCCCCACGGACAGATAAAGGCGGTCTTGTGTTGATCAGCCGGAAGAATATTGATCTGGTTGCAACCAGAGAACCCGTCCATAAGGGAAAATATCTCACTTCCAGCACAATCGTCAATGATCTGGTCGATGAAAGGAGTGGGATAGTTATCCTTAGGACAAGCGCGGTTGATGTCGCGGTAATCTACACGGACACGAATAGTACCCTGCTTTTTATCCACAGGAACGATGTTAGAAACCCATTCTGTCAAGGGGATCGAATAAATGAAGCTAGCTTTGAGAAGTTTTTCAACTTCTCCCTTGATGGCGGCTGCCTTTTTAGGGTGCACGGGACGAAGACGTTGGTGAACAGGGTTCATGTCAGGATAAGTAGGGATCTCGTGCACATCTATACTCGAATCAATGCCGGGCATTTCTTCATAGGACCAAGTGAAAAACTCTCGAAACTCTCGGAAGAGACTAGTATAGACCTCGATCTCATCAGGAGAACAGGTCATCCCAATGTGGATGTTCTCGACAACCCCCAGTTTAACGGAGATGTAAATAGGCATCGTCTGCGTAATGTTTCCCAGGTTACCTTCCATAAAAACTTCATGTGTCAAGATGGGCGTTTGAAGCGGATGGGAAGGAGCTTGGGAAGAAAATTTCTCAAGACAAGTAGACATGGCCCCAAGGCCCGGCATAAAGGAGGAACGATGATGACTATCGTCTCAAGGAGGATCCTCAAGAGACATGGTTTCCACGATGGCCTCATCAATGGGGAACGTCTCATTCAAGGGGTCAGGAGAATCTGAAGCGCCGAGCCAAGGGGATTGAGAATACGTGTCAAGAGACACACTCAAAGGAGTATGATCAGAAGGAGGAGGAGCATAAGCCGAGATAACTTCACAATAAGCAATTTCTATGGGGCTTAACGAAATCGTGTCACCAAACAAATCAACCTGCTCAGGCGAAGGGATGATCCACGGATCAAAAGACGTGGAGATCATGTTGAATTGAACAGTAGTGGGCGGAGGAAGAGAAAAAAGACCCATAAGGGAAGGATCTTTGAAAAGTCCCTGCCTGATGCTCTCATAAGGCGTAGGAATACGATCTACATATGGAATGTTGCTCTCGGAGGAGGTAGAAGTGAAAAAGGACAACTGATCGACAGTGATGATCTTTCCTTCGTGCGGAAATCGAAGAACACGAAAGAGAGTGGATGGGATGCATAACATAGCGTGAGTCCAACTGCAACTGAGGAGAAGATTATAATTGAGTTTGGCATCAAGGACTTCAACCTCAACATTAACCGTTTTTCCTTCCAATGTTATAGGTAAGTTGGCAAGAACACCAAGAGGGTGAGATTTCCTTCCATCAAAAGCTTCTAAAGCATTTGGAGACTGATTGAGGGCTGGAGAACCAATGGCTTTCCAGCATGCAGAAGACATGATGCAAGTATACGCACTCTCGTCCACGACTGCTTGATGGATATTCTTTCCATTAATCCCAACTTGGATAATTAGTGCAAGTTGGTGAGGAAGACGTGGAACAAAATTTTCCAAATCAAAAGTGATAAGGCTGGAATTGGTGGGGTCAACCCCTCTGATGGCAGATAGCAAAGCCTTCTATTGTGACGGACAGCTCTGAAGTACTTCCAATGCAGACATAGTGGATGGCGCCTGAGCCAAATCCTCAACAATACTGTAATGGTGAGCGACATGGGCATTTGGGTTATAGGAAGACTTACAGAGTACACCTTTGGAAGGTGGCCATACAATGGGCTCAGGACTGGGCCTTTCAATGTGAAGAGGGCCAGAAGCAGGTGGGGGAGAAGGACCATCAACGATCTCTTTCCCAACTGCCTGATGTAGTTTGGTATAATCTTTCGATCTGGTAGCAATAGAGATGGGTGCAGTGCCATTCATCATGAAAACCTGAGAGCCAAAAGGGGTGAAGGACTGAGGTTGCTCCACCATATGAGTTTGATGCGATGGGAATGGTTCTTTAAGAACAACCGGAGTGCCTTGAGTGCCTTTGAGCAGTCGACTCACCTTGGCCCATCGTGGACAGTCCTTGGTGTAATGCTCGTCATCACAAATCAGACAAGGGTACTTCGGTTTACATTTTGAACCATCATCAGCATTAGGTTTAGGAGAATCTTGTTTCGGGGTATTGGCTTTGGCGCCTTACCTTTACCCTTTTTCTTAACTTTGGAAGCTTTATCTGCCGGGGTGGTCTGGACGACATTCACTTACGCGGTCTTACCAGGATTCGGAGGTGGCTGAGAAGCATTATCAATGGAAGAAGTAGATTTTTGCTTTGCAGGATTCAGAGAAGACTTATGAGAAGTCTGAGACACAGAACCGATGATACCATCGAGAGATGGCATCGCCAGTGCTTTGGTAGTTCCATGTCGCGGAGCATCGAGCAAGAGTTCATACATCGTGCCAGATTGAGAGTACACGAGTTCGAGGTACTAGGCACGAGCGATGGCTTGTTCCTCAGTAACACATGCCCCCATAGCGATATCCTTAGCAATCAGACTGATAAAAGAGCTAGTAAACCAATCAGTCAGAAATTGATCAGGAATCTCAAACTTGATCAAACGACGACACCGCCTCCATTCATGAATATGATCGGAGATATGAGTAGCTCGATCCTATTTCAAGGATGTTAGGAGGTGCGTCCTAGTTTCATAACGAACTGGTAACTGAAAGTGCATGAGAAATTCCATGGCAAGAGAGTTGAAATCTTGAAAGACGCCGCGGGAGAGTTCAATGTACCACTTTGTAGCGGCACCAGTGAGAGTTCTTTGGAAAAGACGTAGTCGAATTGAATCGTCAACCCAAGAGTTAGAGGAGCACCAAAGATGGTATGTCATAAGACTCATAACATGCGCTTGGGGGTCTTCTCAGGACTTGCCTTCAAATTTGGGACAATCGCTAGGGATTTTGGTAGGAACTGGGGGCCAATATGGATTGTTGGCCTGTGACCACACATAACATGGAGAGTCGGTCCCTATAAGGAAATCAGAGGGCAGAGGCGCAAAGGTTTAAGAAGAAGGTCAACCTATTCAAGCATCGGCCGAAAGGACGCCCCGTAATCAAAGAGAACAGTTCAAGAGCCGGAGCTCGCGCCCTTTACTTTTAAATCAAAGAAAAGCAAAGAAATGGCGTATTTTCAGGGTTTGGAGGAGGCGCAAAGGGGAAAATAGACGGTCAGGATCAAAAGCGCAGATTTGGAGCAGAGAGATGGAGAGCGGAGATTAAATCACACATCGCTCCCCGCAAGTTTTAGCTTTTACCTCTTAAAACTTAGCCAAAACTTGTTTGTCAGGCGATGCGATTTGGTGGGACCCATCCAACCTTACCGCATTACTAAATCGCATGCAATCCTTTGTTTCCGCCTTTCCCTTACCTTTTCGCCTTTTCTCACTTCTCGACGTCACTCCTCCCCGCACTTCGCACTTCGCAACAAATAACATTTAACCCCCGCTGTGCACATTATAAAACTTGCGATCTGCGACTTGCGAGCACGGTCCCACCTTTGTGTCACAACACCCTTCCCCCACTGTCCATCGCATTTTGCAAAATTACAACTTATTCCATTCTGCCAAACGTTAAAACCTGTGATCACCGGTGTGCGATATCACATCGCACAGTTTTTAACTTACCTTTTGAAATGTCCACAGCCTATTTTGTTTAACTTGCGATGCGGTCGGGTCCCACCTTCCCTCTACGCCATTTCCTTCTCCCTCGCACTTCGCACTTCGCTTCTTTTAGTGTTTACCACCTCCGCTTAAGGCTAAACCTTAAGTTTTGCGATCTGCGGGCTGCGGTCCGGTCCCACCGTTTGCCACGTCACCTCCTTTCTCCCCGCGCTTCGCACCTCACTCATTTTAGAGTTTACCTTTACTACTTCATGGTAAAGAGTTGCAATTGCAACGCGGTTTGGCCCCACCATAACACTCCTCTCACCGCGAATACGCCATTTCCTTCTCCTCATCGCCTTCCACCTTTCCTCCATCTCCAATCACCCCCTTGTCATCTGACGGTCCTTGTTTCATTTCGCACTCCTCGCAGCTTTCGAACTTTAACCATGGGGGGGGGGGGCGGGTCCGAAATGGGCGGTATCCATTACCCCTCACCCCTCCACGTCTTGTCCTCTTGTCATTTCGCACCCCTCCTCTCCGATACCGCTTACCACTTGAGACCCCCTCCGAAATCCGGTTCTCGTTTTGCGATTCAAAAAACACTGCATGGGCTTTTGAGGCAGAACATGCAGTTATGGATTATGTGGTCTGCTCAGGAGATCTCCGCTAAAGATCCAGGTGCACGTAGTACTACAAGCCTCTTCATAATGGATTAAGTGGAAATCACCAGACTAAGGGTGTGGAGGTTGCAAGCAATAGATGGAATCATATGATGACAGTCAGTCTGTCCACCTACGACTGCCCCTCGCCATACCGTCTTGAATGCTCTCATTATTGGCCTCCATGGACGACCATGCCCTTTCTGTTTAGTTTTGATGATTTTGCTGGTGAAATCTCAATTTCGTCCCATTCCTGTTTTAATTCTTTCAGTACATAAGTAATTGCTCAATGTACGCTCTACAAGTTAGGTAGGATGTTTTGATTTCATAACTATGGGTCGATCATAAATGATTAGTACCATAAGACCCTCGAGGGGAACTCTATATGTAGCTCGTTCCAAGATGAAAGAAAGGTTCTGGAATTTGGAAGAATTTTGCTATAGTTTTGTATGATTATGATCCCTGTGCTCTGAGGTAATATTTGGGAGAGCTGTCTAAACTTAATATGATACAGAGTTGTTATTTGGATTCTAGATGGAGAAATGAGTAGTATGTATCTGTTTCCTTCTGTTATCAGTAATCTCCTTTTTATGTATAATCATCTGTCATGCTATGTTGTTTTGATGCTCTGTGTAATGTAGCTGCTGGTAGTCTGCAATTTTATTCATGAATTTGTGTTTGCATAACGCTCAGGTGTTAATGCTCATGTATTAAGCTTGCTGCACTCCTTTAATTCGCGTCCCACAAACCTCTGTTGTTGCCCATATCTCATTCATATCCGCTTCCTCTGAAGTCGCGGGGGACAGATTCTTAAATCTCTTAAGCCTGTCTCTTGTGAGTTCCTTCTCCGTTCTTCCTCAATGCCTCTACAAATTTTAAATCTTCTGCTCATTGTTTTATACTTGGCCCATCTAAAAGCCATCAGCCTCACAGCCTCCTGAGGTCTCTCATCGTTTGCGGAATTCACATAAAGCAGATTCAAATGGTCTTCTCCATTCTCAAACCACCAAATCCATTATTCTCATGACCCATATTCTGTCAGAGGTATTTATACAATTTTCCACTTTTAACCTCTGATTTGAAGATGTCCTAGGCACTGGTCTTTTGCAACTCAAGGTTGTCTCTAGGTGCTACAACATCTTTTTGGTGCCGTTGATGGGGAAACGAATTAGAAAACTTTTTCCTTGGGATACGACATTATCTTCACCCTTCAATCAGGTGAGCACAAAGAGTTGAGATTTGCATAACCCTCACTTTGGCGACTCCACTATTATTAGAGTTCAAATCAGTCAATAATCCTGGCTTACAAAAGGCCTCATACTCAATCAGATACTTTCCAGCAGAAAACCCCTTCGGTGTCTGATCCTGAAAATATTATATTTAGGAGAGTCTGGAAGGAGAAGCAGCCTATCCAGGCTGACCTTCCCTCATTTACTCTGGAAACTTCGCCTTCCTCATCTCAGAAAGCTGACATCTATTGTCCTGACACCACAGCCCGTGTACTTGAGTATTCTCCAGAAGCCTTCGCTTTAGGCAGTTCAATCATAAAAAACAAAGCAGAATCGACTGATATTTCTTTGCCTCCCTTGCACCCTACTCCTGAGGCCGAATAAATTAAAGAAGTTGCTCCATAGCTTTTTATAGACCAATATGGCAACCTCTATTCAACTCACACCTGTTATACCACAGCCAATTCATCCTCAAAATTTACCTCCACCACCCCTCATGGCTGTACCTAGCTTCCTCAATAAATATGCTCCATTGGCTTTACCTCAAGTATTGAATGACATGCCTCAAGATTATCTAAAGCTCCTGCCTCGGTTCACCGGAGAAGATAGTACTTCTGCGCAGAGACATATTGAAAATTTATGTGCCTTTGCTGAGAATGTAAATGTAGAGCACCTAGATGTGGTGTTGAGGCTTTTCGTCCAATCATTGGATGGAGAGGCTCGAAAGTGGTTCAAATCTCTTGCTCATCACACAGTCACCACTTGGGAAGAAATGGAGAATTTATTCACACTAAATTGGGGAGAAAATAGGGACCATGGTTATGTTCTTACAGAGTTCAATGCTCTCAAGAAGAGACATAATGAGGATGTAACCGAATTTATAACGAGGTTCAATAAGCTTTATAATCATCTTCCTGCTGAAATAAAGCCTCCACAAGCAGCTGCTAAGGTGGTTTTCGCGGGAGCTTTTGAACCAGAATTTGGGTTCATCCTAAGGGAAAGAAAGTCTGCATCTCTAAATCAGATCCAAAGTGATGCACTGGAGGTAGAAGCAAACTTTGATTCTATAGGTAAATTCAAAGGGAGGACAGAGCATGAGGCCAGGAGAAGGGGTAGGGAGGAGGCTTCTACCTCTAATCAAGAGAGGGAATCACCGGAGTATAGAATTGAAGAGATGAATAAGCTAATCAAGAACCTCTCAAATAAGTTGGTGAAGCTTGAATTGGAGGCCAAGAATTCCCCTCCTCGTCCTAACCAAATGATTCCAAACCGTGGGTTTAATCCCCAGTATCGGAAGCCCCCTCTACAGTTGTTGCAATGAGAAAGGAAAGAGCAACAAGATCACATCCAACCTCCTCTATACCTGGAAGGGGAAATGGAGGGACAGGCCGAGGAAGTCACAGACAATCAAGAAGATCAATTCCTCGCTTACTCAGAGGATGAAGAAGGTGAACTCGCCCTGCAAGAAGAGCCAGAAGAGAAGGAAGTCCCCCTAGAGGATCGAGATATTGACAATTACTGTAGGCAGTTTGTGGATTTCATGCAAGTTCAACTCCACAAGAAGTATGATCTCAAGTCCTCTAGGAAGAGAACCTGAGTGTAGGAACAAGATGAAAAGTCAACATCAAGAGAGAAGACCCCTTCTAGTTCTGCCAGTAAGGGGAAAAGGCCTCTAGAAGAGTTTGCCCATCCTAAAGCCTCTGCGTCCACCTCCTCGAAACAAGGCTTGATCCTCCCCAAAATGAGAGATCCATAGCTATACCCTTGAAACTGCTCGGCCCTCCTAAAGGGAAGTTCAAAGAAGTTATCACAGAAAAATCTCCCACGACCTTTAGCCTCCAAAAAGAATTAGAAAAGGTCAAGATCCCAGTCCCCTTGATCGAGCTCTTAAAACAACCCTCATACAAGGCCCAAGTCTCAATTCATGCTGCCCTAGGGTGTAGGCCCTTTCCCTGACAGCTTCAATCTCCAAGAAGAAAGACCCATGGTAGTTTTTGGACCTCATGTAGAAGAGCTGGATTCAGCCACTCCTCCATTCTATGTGACTCTAGTTATACATGACCTGTTATTGCACAACTGCATGCTAGATTCTGGGGCTTCACATAATCTGTTGCCATTGTCTGTCATGGAGCAATTGGGGTTGCAGAACACCAGGCCTTATAAAGGTCTATATTCTTTTGATTCCAAGAGTGTGAAATGCTTGGGCATGATGAAAGATCTGGTAGTAAATTTAGCCTAGATTCTGGCCAAAAGCATAGTAATGGACATTGTTGTGGTCGATATCCCAGCTCAGTTTGGAATGTTGCTGTCCAGATCCTGGGGTACCAAGATTGGAGGATCCATAAAACTTGACCTCACCTATGCCACTATTCCAGTATTCGGTGGGAAGGAAAGACAATTATATCGTGAGTCCAGATTCGTGAAGATGGTCACCAAAGCTAATGGTTCCACAAATTCTCTGATATATACTAAGGAGGGCGAATTCTCTTGTCTTATGCTCGAGGAGGACGAAAATTTCCTGCAAGAAACGAAAATCTATCCTCTAATCCAGGAGAATCTTACGAGCAGAGAGGAAAATGGAATATGGACCTTGCAGTTTGATGGAGCTTACTCATGAGAAGGAAACGGGGCCGGGGTACTTTTGATATCACGAGAAGGATGCTTGGTTCCCCTCTCCTTTAAGTTGGACTTCGAAGCCACAAATAAAGTGGCTGAGTATGAAGCCCTGCTGTTGGGGTTGCAAACAATGCGGAACATGAACATACAGAACCTCAAGGTTTTTGGAGATTCAGAGCTTGTAGTGAGGCAAGTTAGGAGCCAATGCCAAACTAAACACCCGCGGCTCAGAGCTTACAGGAATGAGGTATGGGATTTAGTTGAGAACTTCTTTTCTGCTTTTAACATTCAGTTCATGCCAAGGGAAAAGAACAAAATGACAGACTCACTAGTTGTGGCTACTAGTAATTTCTAGCCCCCGCAGAATCCTTTGCTCAGATATGAGGTTGAAGTGCAATACCGCCCCTCCATTCCAGAAAACGTTAAGCATTGGCAAGTCTTCGAAGATGAAGAGTAGGTCCAACGTTTTATGGAAACAGTGGGCGAGTTCTCAAATATGGTGATCGATTCAGTCCCGGAGGATGACAGTGAGGAGCGAAAAACTAGGTGGGAAGAGACACTGGCCGTGCACCGCGTTCTGCAACTAAAGGGAAATGTCATCCCCAAGGGTCTTGTGCCATTGGAGAGACCGTTTGATAAGAATGATATTTGGTGAATCCCAACAAACTTACCCTCGACGAGCCTGTCAGGGATGTGAACATTGGGACAGAAGAAGATCCAATGGTGATAAAGTTGTCGAAAGGTGTCCCTGAAGAATACCAAGATCAGTACCTCAGGTTGTTTCAGTCATATAGTGATGTCTTCGCCTAGTCATACCATGTAATATCCCGGATGGGATATTTTAACTAAAATGCAGAAAGATACTGAATACCACAATTTGCCGTAAAATAAACATTTATTCAACAGAAGATTGCCATGTAAAATAAAAGACAGGAAATGCTGCAATCCAATACCATATAGAACAGAAGGAAAATCTCAGCTTTTATTATAGATAATAAACAGGGGTTTACATATAGATCTGACCCAAGAAGGGCTGAGATAGAAAACCGGCCACCAAGATAAGCTGTTGAACGGCACTGGCCACAAACTGCACTGCTGCACTCTCCCTCCGGCAACAGCTGAAACTGAACCCACTGAAACTGATGAAGCCCAAGTTGAAGATTTGAATGATCCTCACACCAAACTCTGAAGCTCTGTGAAACTCCTAAGTGAAGTCTCCTCAAGAGAGTTGGGTTTTCGTCCAACACTCACAAATCACCCGAGGGTTTCCGTCCTGGGGCTACGGCGGAAGTAGAGAACCACGTCCTCAAACCTCTCATACACAAGCAAATGATCTACTCCAAAAGATGTCTCCCAATGGCCTCCTCCCTTTCTTTTATAGATCCCTTGGAGCCTTCTAGAGCATTATTTTATTATTATTTTATTTATGGAGCACTTTTCCCTTTTTATTAAAATATTATAAAATATTCCCTTTTAATGCAGAAAAGGGTATATTGGCTACCACGCCTCCTCTGGTCACTGAAATCTCTGTCTAACTGTCCCATCGTGTAGGTCTCCTCGTCCCGGTTCCGATGAGCTATTACACTAAGGTGTTCCATCGTATATTCCTCCCGGAATGCCACCTTGAGCATAATCAGTTGAGTTAAGCCCATAAATAACTCAAAATTCCGAAAGTTATCGGAATGCATCGGAACGAAAGCCAAACTGCTCAGATGACGGAGTATATCAAGCGAATGCCTCTAGACACCATGAAAACTCCTCAAAACTCCTCTGAAAAGCTCTTGAGCCCACTGATAGCACCAATCTGTACATGCGACCTGTCTGCTCCTAACTCTGGAAGTCCCTCCTAGCCCTGTCATGGATGATACCAAAAATGGGAATATTACAGACCTCCCGCCCCAAGATTGCTTGCCCTCAAGCAATCGAAATATGTGGACCACTCTATTGGCCCGCCGCACCTCAGACCCAATGCCTGGATCCCATACCAACCTCTGGGTGTTGCTATGCACCTGTGTCAAACCCCTCGGAATAGATCCCTCAATGCCGGGATCCCAAACTGATCTCTCTCTGTCCCAGACAACAAACAATCCTCCCGGATCCCAACGTCACCATGGCCAATCATCGCCCAAGTCCCACGGCTCAGGCTGTGCACTGTCTCTAACTATATCTGATGCTCTCAGAGGTGAAGACCACCAACAAGCATCAATGCTCCCGGGCTCCTGCTGTGCTGTACCTGTAACTGCATATGCTGCCCCACCAACTGCATACCAACTCATCACTTCTCTCCAATCCAGGTCTTGACTCAATCCCATGCTAATCCTGCTCTCCTGAAATCGGGAAGGAGTCCTGAAGTAACGACAACCGGTGCCCTCCTGCCAACTGGAATCTGTAACATCTACTATGTCTAAGGGCCCCTGCTCTGATGTGCTCCCCACGAAAAATACTGTACCATCAAGAGGGTACCAACTCATGATCTCCCGCCAGCCAACCTCAACATGTGGATGTTGTACCCTGTGCAACTCTGATCGTCTCATACCACTATCCAAGTCAACATATGAGATCTGACTAGGTGGCTCTGCCTCTCTCTCTCCAACGGGAAGAGATGACCCAACAACACTGCTAGTCCCATCCATGCATGCCTGAAGGGGAATGATCTGTCGCTCCAACGTGCCCTCTGATTGTACCATCAGGGAATCTAGTCGTTCCCCAATGCGGACCAACTTGGCTGCCGACTTGGCACAAGTCACTCTCATACCCTCCAGCTCCTGGTCCTGCAACAAAATGGCCTCCCGTACTGACGTGGCCTTCTCTCTCAAAACTCAAAGGTCCGTCCGAAGCCGATGATACCGCTGTCTGCGACCATCATCCAATACCTCTGTACCTGCTAGTGCCCTAGCTCCCTGCAAAACTATCCCATCGACCTCCAACGTCTCTAGAGGATATGGATCTGCAGTTGGTGTCTGTGCATCTGACTGCTCCTCCTCAAAGGCTGCCCCCAATGTTAGCTGCATATCCATCATAGGCTCAATGTGGGTGCCCATCTGGATCTCACCCAAGGAAATGTCATGCCTGATGTCCATAGTATCCTCCTCTGCTGACTCAGGCTCCATCATATGCTGCTCTGGCTGAATGGTCACAAGTGACTCATCACCCAGAGTATCACCTATACAGTACCCTGACTGCTCACCCTGCACACTAGAACACAACTCTGGTCTACTGTCATCATCATCTCTGCATGGCTGCTCTCGCTCCCCAGAAGCATCCTCATATGATCCCATGGACTCATCTGAAGAAGAGTCCTCATCCTGGCATACAGAAGGAACGTCTACCTGCTCTACCTCTGCCACCTCATCTGCATCTCTCACACATGAGTGATCAGGCCCCCGAGGTTCTTTGCAAATGAAGCAAAGTCCCTTCCTCCTCAGCTCATTTCTGCTGCCTGACCGACCAAACTGGAGCCGCTCCTCCCTGGTCAACTGTCTCCTGAGAAACTCAATGTTCTGCTCAACTAGCCCTTGGGCTAGCTCATAAGCAGCAGGCGAGACCAACCGCTTTCTCCTCCAAATGCTCAGCAACCTAGTCTGCAACTTCCGGCAAATGGTCTCAGGGTCTCTCATACATGACGACAAGATGGACTGCATGTGTACTATGACAGTATCAGGATGATGTTTCCTAATGCTAAAGAAGCATCGGAACATCTGCAAAATCAAGTCATCACACTCAAGATAGAACATGACCTCATAAGTTCGGGCCATAGCCATGACTTCTAGAACCTTAAGCTTCCTCCCAAATGTAGACCCTGCACAAGTGTCCAAATCCTGAAAGGTTCCTACTATCAATCTGAAAATTCTTCTCATAATATCAACATTGTAGGGAGGGAAGGGTGCTGTTATCCTCAAGATATCGCTGAAACAAGAGGCAACTATCAGCTGGACTCTCTCACTTGGATGTTCCAAGAATCTGGCTTGTATTAATGCAAGCATAGCTGGCTTCAAAGCCCAATTCAAACACCAATCAGATTGCTGTACCTTTGAAAGGCAGGATTCCAGCTCCTCTAACTTGGGAAAGTCAATTTCTGATCTTCCACTCTTTAATTCCATCCCTTGTACATACAACCAATTTCCCACTTCTTCCTCCTTTTGTATATTCCTTGGATGCTCTTGTTGGAGCAATTTATGTACCTTCTTGGTGAAGGGTCTGCTGTTCTGATTAGTTTTTGGGTTTTCTGATGCATGGTGGTTTAAGGAACCAACTTCTATTTTCATTTTCTTCAATCTGTTTAGGAATTCCTCCATGGTTTAGGCTTAATGAGGACAACAACACAACAATAGTAACAATAATGACTAGCTCACTCAAGCCTTCTCACCTCTGTGACATAAGTCTGATCTCATGGACAAGAATTAATTGTCTTTCAACAATACATGGTTAGCAGCATGCTGTAAAGTTCTCTATTAGAAGACCCTCCATGGTTCAACAAAAGATGTGGTCACTATTTTCTGAGTGTACTTGGCGTAATTTCTTTGGGAAGTAATGTTAAACAGTTAGCAAGCATGCTGTAGGGGTTATATCATCATTTTATTTTGAGGACAGAACATATTCCCGACAGACCCAGAAATAAGCATGCAATATATATTTAGCATCAATATAGACAGTCTATTTTTTCTTTCCCCATTCTTTAGAAATGAATATACAAGGAGCAGATAAGAATGATGGAACCTAGTAAATAGACCAGCAAAGCGCTCTTCAGTAGAGTGATAGGTGGGTGTCTCCTGCTGCAGCGTTCAATTCAGTCTAGAATATACGCACAATATTAGACTTTAACTGCTGTAGATTTCCAATGATTTAATCCCTTAATAAAAATTCACAGTCCCACAAAATCAGATGCTACTGAAATTTAACACGGCACTTGGGCTTCCACAAAATGTTTCGACCAACCAATGTATATTGGCGTCAGTTTATGTACTCACTGTGGCGGCACCCGTAAATTAATATCGGCTCTTTCTCTAGCAGATGCCCTTCCAGAAAGGGAACACGCATAATATTCGGAATTACTCTGAGTTCATGGCGGAGCTTCAGTGATAACCATATCCAATTTGACAAACATGCTCTCCAAAATAATTCTCGACTTATGGTTTTGCGGCAGGCCTCCTCCAAACTGGCTCGACTTCACCACAATTTTTCGCTGCAACACTAATCGGTCTCTGGCAATGGATCGCTCACGTCCACAGTATCTTCGAACAGGAAAATTCGGTGGCAGAATAATTGGCGGCTTCTGCACCTGGTTCAGAAATTTCGACGCAGCCTTCCAAATTTATAATCTCGCCAAGATATGCGTTGACTCCCTTTGACCCGATCCTTTTGGGAGAATTCTGTGTAGCTATGAAAATATTCATACACAGGGATATTAAAAACCCATACTGTCAGACGATTTTTAATCTGCCCAGGCTATGAAAATGTGCTTCGCGGAATGTGCCTTGCGGCTTGTTCTCACGCACGTTGTCGTCTATCCCAACTTCTGAGGTTCGACGTCTTTGATCTCGGCACTTACCCACACGAATATGATTGCCTTTGCTTCCTGCGATTTGTCCTGACGATGCAAATTAACTGCCGCCAATTTCGTGATTGGGCCCGAGAGAAATATCTCAGCCGACCTTCGACAGAAATATCACTCCTTCCAGTAATCTTTCACGGCATTTACAGAGAGATGTCAAATTAAAAACAATTATTTCGTGGCCCACACCACCCTTCACTTTGCTGATTCTCCATAGCCGATTACGAGCAACTCAGCTCAGGGAATATGGCGGCTCCAACGACCAAGCGATTTCTAATGATCATAGGCAGCAGTGTAATTGACAGTCGATTCCCCTTACACACGCTTTACCATTCTTGCACATTAAACCTGAAGAACGACGAATACACTCAGTCCTATGACAGATGTCTCTGATATAAATATTTTGATAAATTTATATAATGCAGAACTCAGGCCACCTAATAGAGTTCAGCTCTCGTAAAAAGGTATTCTGCCCCCAACAAAAGAGCTCTTGTCCCTCCGATGAAATGGCTCTATAAACTTTTTAATTCCTGGACCCTTCTGAATATTTCATGTTAAACACATAATCATCCCCATAAATTTAACACGGCCCCAAAATTCTTCAGACTTTGATAAAACCAAATTCTCACTTCTCCTTCGGAATCGATCTACGGAGCTTAGCCCTTGAAATTTCACGCAGCCCCAAATTTCAACAGATCGACCCAAATTAAGTTGCTAATTTTGACTAAAATATCCATAAAATTTACTAGCCTGTCAACAAACCACTTCCGCTTTCTTGTTTAGGGCCACTTAGAGAATCTGTATGGTGGCTCTTGCTATTTTAATAGCATCTCCTTTGTAAGTTTTGTAAATTTTATAAAATTCACAACAATAATGAGCTCGATAAACCCTCGATCTTCTTTTGCAATCAACCCTCGGAAAAGGATAGCTGCAACTGAAAAGTGAAAACCCCGCAGGCTGGGCCAAGTCCAATGCTCCGATACCACTGTAATATCCCGGATGGGATATTTTAACTAAAATGCAGAAAAACACTGAATACCACAATTTGCCGTAAAATAAACATTTATTCAACAGAAGATTGCCATGTAAAATAAAAGACAGGAAATGCTGCAATCCAATACCATATAGAACAAAAGAAAAATCTCAGCTTTTATTATAGATAATAAACAGGGGTTTACATATAGATCTGACCCAAGAAGAGCTGAGATATAAGCGGCCACCAGGAATGTAGGCTGTGGCAACGCGACGACAACGGCCAGAAAAGGCACAACTCTTGCCTCCTCCCTCCCGTATGGTGAGCGAACCTTTGAGCGAGTGAAGCCCAAGTTGAAGATCTGAATGATCCTCACACCAAACTACGACCTCTGGCAGAAACTCCCTAAGTGAAGTCTCCTCAAAGTTGGGTTTTCGTCCCAACACTACCAGGTACGAGGGTTCCGTCCTGGGGCTGCGGCGGAAGTGAGAACCGTCCTCCGCCTCCTTTTTAAAGCAAATGATCTGCCAAGATGCTCCCAGAAAACTTTCACTGGCCTCCTCCCTTTCTTTTATAGATCCCTTGGAGCCTTCTAGAGCATTATTTTATTATTATTTTATTTATGGAGCACTTTTCACTTTTATTAAAATATTATAAAATATTCCTTTTTAATGCAGAAAAGGGTATATCGGCTACCACGCCTCCTCCGGTCACTGAAATCTCTGTCTAACTATCCCATCGTGTAGGTCTCCTCGTCCCGGTTCCAATGAGCTATTACACTAAGGTGTTCCATCGTGTATTCCTCCCGGAATGCCACCTTGAGCATAATTAGCTGAGTTAAGCCCATAAATAACAAAGTTAGAAAGTTAGCATAGAGTGCATCGGAGCAATAATGCTCGGATGACGGAGTATATCAAGCGAATGCCTCTAGACACCATGAAAACTCCTCAAAACTCCTCTGAAAAGCTCCTGAGCCCACTGATAGCACCAATCTGTACATGTGACCTGTCTGCTCCTAACTCTGGAAGTCCCTCCTAGCCCTGTCATGGATGATACCAAAAATGGGAATATTACATACCAGGATCTGAAGACTTTTGATATTGATATTATACAGCACAAGATACCACTCAAAGAGGACGCCAAGCCTCATAAGCAAAAGCTAAGACAGATCAATCCCCTCCTTCTCTCAGCCATTGAAAAGGAAATAAAGAAGCTATTGCAGGCCAAGATTATTGTCCCTCTAAGATACTCCGAATGGGTGGCGAACTTGGTGCCCGTTAGAAACCAGAATGGTGAAATCAGGCTCTTTGTGGATTTCTGCAATTTGAACAGAGCCTCACTCAAAGATAACTATCCCCTTCCAAATATGGACCACATCTTGCAGAAGGTGGTGGGATTCTCCCGCATGTCCATGATGGATAGCTTCTCAGGATATAATCAGGTGGCAGTGCTCCTGGAAGACCAAAAGAAGACGACATCCACTACACCTTGGGGAACCTTCATGTACGCCCGAATGCTCTTTGGCCTGATAAACGTCGGTGCCACATTCCAGCGGGCGATGGACATTGCTTTCATAGGAGAGAAAGACAAGTTTGTGGTGATCTTCCTGGACGACATCACCTTCTTTTCAAAGAGTGACGTTGAACATATAGAGCACCTTCGACGCACCTTTGATAAATGCCACAAGTATGGCCTGTCTTTGAATCCTCAAAAATCCATGTTTGTCTTGGAGGAAGGGAAGTTAATGGGGCACATAGTAACTAAGGAAGGAGTGAAGATCAACCCAAAGTGGGTAGAGGTGATAAACGATATTCCCCTACCAAGAAACAAAAAGGATGTATAGGTGTTCTTGGGAAGAATAAATTTCCTCCGAAGGTTCATTCCCAACTATGTTGATATTGTAAGAAACATCACCGGGATGCTGAAGAAGAATAGTGAAGTTAGATGGACCCTTGAGTCCAGGGACTCTTTCAATAGGGTCAAACGAGCCTTTGCAAAAGCTCCAGTGCTAGCAGGTCCAGATTATGGGAAGTCGTTCATGATTTTCTCCTTCGCCTCTCCTCGCACAATAGCTACAGTACTTTTATAAAAAAATGTTGATGGGCATGAACAACTCGTTGCGTTCTTCAGTTAAGTCCTTCGGGACACTGAACTGAAATATGATATCCTGGAGAAGCAAGCTTACACTTTGGTCAAATCGCTGAAGGCATTCCAGGTGTGTGTTACAATCAACCATAACAGCTTATGTACCCATTGCAGCAGTAAAGGATATTCTGGTACAGGGTGATAGTGAAGGGAAGAGGGGCAAATGGAGAGCTAAGATCCAGGAGTACGAATTGGAGATAAAGCCTACTAAACTCATCATAGGCCAGGGGCTGGCAAAAATCCTGTCTGAATCCAATTGTCAAGCTCTGGGAACACAGGTGCACACCAAGGCATAGAATCTTCCGCTCAAAAAATACATGTCAAGTACCTCCTATCCTCATGGTATAAAGATATAGTGGAATATCTTTTAATGCTGAGGTGTCCCCATCACTATGATAAGACCAAGTATCACACTTTGAGACTGAGGTCTCAAAAGTACATTGTGGCAAATGGGTGACTATATTGGAGAGACCCGATGGGAATCTTATTATTGTGTTTGACAGAGCAAGAAGTTGACCACGTGATGACCAAGTTCCATGAAGGGATATGCGACAGGCATTACAGTTGGCGATCCATTGCACACAAGATCCTGAAGGCAGGGTTCTTTTGGCCTAAGCTGTTTGGCGATGTACATGCCCGAGTCCGGGTCTGCGAGAAGTGTCAGACGTTTGCCGAAAAACAAAGCTATGCACCTCTCCCATTAATTCCAGTACACGTTGAGGAAACTTTTAAACAATGGAGGATTGACTTCATAGGAGAGATTCACCCTGCCTCTAGCAAACAATATCGATGGATCCTCACTGCTACAGATTACTTCACCAAGTGGGTAGAGGCCGTGGCTGCAAGAAATGCTACAGATTCGGTGGTGATCAAGTTCCTAGTGGAGAACATAATAGCTACGTTCCGATGCCCAACTAAAATCATCACAGATAATGCCCAGGCTTTCAAGTCAGCTAAATTTGTTAATTTTTGTCAGCGTTACAACATCCTGCTGGGCCACTCCACTGCGTACTACCCACAGGGGAACAGGCTGGCAAAATCATCTAACAAGACACTGGTGAGGATCTTGAAGAAGACCATCAATGAAAATCAAATTGAACTGGGATTCCCAGCTGAAGTTTTCACTCTAGGCAAATTGCATCACCGCGAAAAGATCCACAGGAAAGTCCCCTTATGAACTGGTGTATGGCAGGGCCGCAGTTTTCCCTATTCAACTTGCATTACCTATGGCCCAATCCTTACAAGAAAGTGAGGAGCCAAACGACCTTAACCGAAGAATGAACCAGTTGGTGGAGTTGAATGAAACTCGGGAATAGGTAGGCCTCAGACTAGCAGAATATAAAGAAAAAATGAAAGGCTTATTTGACCAAAGAGCTAAAGACAGAGAAATCCAGGTAGGGGATTTGGTGCTGCGATGGGATGTCAGGAGGGCGGACAAAGGGAAACATGGGAAGTTCGACCCCCTCTGGTTTGGTCCTTTCAGGGTGGCAGAGGTCAGAGGCAACAATACTTTTGCCCTGGAGAACTTGGAAGGAGATATACTTGAGGCACCTTATGCAGGAATGCAATAAAATACAGAAATAAACATAAACACAGAGATGCGGTAGAAATAAGACTTCGTTTTGAATGGGAAATTCCTCAAGTTCTATTTTCATCACTGACGAGGGCTAATCCAGCTCATTGTATATAACATTCCACTTTCTATATTCCATTTTGTTTACATTCCTCCCATTTCATCTTCCATATCATCTTCCATATCATCTTTCATTTTATCTTCCATTTTCGTGTCCACTTGACTGTTGGTATAAAGCTTCGTCTAATCAATATGTATTTGTGACTCCATGAGCCTAATCAAGCACAAGCATTCAAATTCTACAGGTTCTCAACGCACTTAGAGTAGCACGTTGTCCCCAGATGGAGCCAATGTTGGACTGTGACCACACATAACATGGAGAGCCGGTCCCTATAAGGAAATCACAGGGCAGAGGTGCGAAGGTTTAAGAGGAAGGCCACGCTATTCAAGCACCGGTCGGAAGGACGCCCCGTAATCAAAGAGAACAGTTCAAGAGCCGGAGCCCACGCCCTTTACTTTTAAATCAAATAAAAGTAGAGAAATGGCATATTTTTAGGGTTTGGAGGAGGCGCAAAGGGGAAAATAGGCGGTCAGGATCAAAAGCACAGATTTGGAGCAGAGAGATGGATGGCGGAGATTAAATCACTTATCGCTCCCCGCAAGTTTTAGCTTTTACCTCTTAAAACTTAGCCGAAACTTGTTTGTCAGTTGATGCGATTTGGTGGGACCCATCCAACCTTAGCGCATTACTAAATCGAATGCAATCCTTTGTTTCCACCTTTCCCTTACCTTTTCGCCTTTTCGCACTTCTCGACATCACTCCTCCCTGCACTTCGCACTTCGCAACAAATAACATTTAACCCCCATTGTGCGCATTATAAAACTTGCGATCTGCAACTTGTGGGTGCGGTCCCACCTCTGTGTCACGTCACCCTTCCCCCCACCGTCCATTGCATTTCGCAAAATTACAACTTATTCCATTCTGCCAAATGTTAAAGCCTGCGACCGTCGGTGTGTGATATTGCATCACATAGTTTTTAACTTACCTTTTGAAACGCCCGCAACCTATTTTGTTTAACTTGCGATGCGGTCGGGTCCCACCTTCCCTCTACGCCATTTCCTTCTCCCCCGCACTTCGCACTTCGCTTCTTTTAGTGTTTACCACCTCCGCTTACAGCTACCCCCTAAGTTTTGCGATTTGAGGGCTACGGTCCAGTCCCACCGTCTGCCACGTCACCTCCTTGCTCCCCGTGCTTCGCACTTCACTCATTTTAGAGTTTACCTTTACTGCTTCATGGTAAAGAGTTTCGATTGCGACGCAGTTTGGCCCCACCATAACACTCCGCTCACCGCAAATACACCATTTCCTTCTCATCGCCTTCCACCTTTCGTCCATCTCTAATCACCCCCTCCTCATCTGATGGTCCTTGTTTCATTTCGCACTCCCCGTAGCTTTCGAACTTTATTTGTTTATGGGGGGGTCCGAATGGGCAGGGACCCATTACCGCCCACCCCTCCACATGTTGTCCTCTCATCATTTCGCACTCCCCCTCTCCGATACCGCTTACCACTTGAGACCCCCTCCGAAATTCGGTTCCCGTTTTGCAATTCAAAAAACACCGCATCGGCTTTTGAGGTAGAACATACAGTTATGGACTATGCAGTTTGCTCAGGAGATCTCTGCTAAAGAACCAGGTGCGTGCAGTACTGTAGGCCTCTTCATAATGGATTAAGTGGAAATCACCACATTGAGGAAGTGGAGGTTTGCAAGCAATAGATGAAATTGTATGATGATAGTCAGTCTGTCCACCTACGACTGCTCCTCGCCATACTGTCTTGAATGCTCTCATTATTGGCCTCCATGGGCGACCATGTCCTTTCTGTTTTCTGTTTAATTTTGATGATTTTGCTGGTGAAATCTCAATTTCTCCTCATTCCTGTTTTAATTCTCTCAGTACAGAAGTAATTGCTTAATGTACGCTCTGCAAGTTAGGTAGGATGTTTTTATTTCATAAGTATGGGTCAATCATAAATGATTAGTACTGTAAGACCCTCGAGGGGAACTCTATATGTAGCAAGTTCCAAGATTAAAGAAAGGTTCTGGAATTTGGAAGAATTTTGCTGTAGTTTTGTATGATTGTGCTCCATGTGCTTTGAGATACATATTTGGGAGAGCTGTCTAAACTTAATATGATACAGAGATGTTATTTGGATTCTAGATGGAGCAATGAGTAGTATTTATCTGTTTCCTTCTGTTATCAGTAATCTCCTTTTTATGTATAATCATCTGTCATTCTATGCTGCTTTGATGGTCCGTGTAATGTAGCTGCTGGTAGTCTGCAATTTTATTCATGAATTTGTGTTTGCATAATGCTCAGGTGTTAACGCTCATGTGTTAAGCTTGTTGCACTCCCTTAATTCACGCCCCACGAATCTCTGTTGTTGCCCACATCTCATTCATATCTGCCTCCTCTGAAGTCGCGGGGGATAGATTCTTAAATCTCTTAAGCCTGTCTCTTGTGAGTTCCTTCTCTGTTCTTCCTCAACGCCTCTGCACATTTTAAAGCTTTTGCTCATTGTTTTATTCTTGGCCCATCTAAAAGCCATCAGCCTCACAGCCTTTTGAGCTTTTTCATCATTTGGGGAATTCACATAAAGTAGGCTTAAATGGTCTTCTCCATTCTCGAACCACCAAATCCATTATTCTCATGACCCATATTCTGTCAGAGGTATTTATACAATTGTCCAGGGTTGCGAGGAAGCTTTTCCCCTCCCCCAATCCCGCTCCCAAAATGTGCTCCATTCGGGAGCTTTTTGGGAGTGCTTGGAAGCGCGCTCTCGAAAACGCTTCCTGAGGGGAGTGTTTTCGGGAGCGCGCTTCCGAGCCTGAAAAAACGCTCCCTGTCTTTTCGGGAGCGTTTCAGGGAGCGCTCGGGAGCGAACGCTCCCTGAGCGCTTCCCCCTTTAAAAAAACACTTTGTAAGCGTTTTTTTAATGCGGGAAGCGGTCGGGGAGCGTTCGTTCCCGAACGTTCCCTAACATGAAAAACGCTTCTCGTCGCGTAGAAAAAAAATTGGCGTCAAATTTTGATTTTTTTTGGAAAGGAGGGAGGGGGGTTGGGTAAATATAAAGCCCACCCCCCTCATTCTGTTTTTATCGTTTTAGTTGAGAGTGAGAGAGCAAAGAGGAGCAAGAGGAGAGCGATTTGGAGAGCAAGAGGAGCAAGAGGAGCAGAGCGATTTGGAGAGTTGGAGAGCGGAAGTGCCAAGGAGAGAGAAAGTTTGCAAGCAAGAGGAGGATTGCAAGAAAGAGGTAGGTCTTCTAATCTAGTTTTTTATTTTCTAGGAATTGTTTTTAAATTGTTCAAAAATGAAAACTTGATTTTTTTTTCTCAATGTTGCATTCTAGTGTGTTGAAAAGTGAAAAATTGCATTGTTTTTTTTCCTATGTTGCATTTCCCATTCCCATTTTGCATTCCTTCATTTTTTTTGCAGGTTAGAAACTTGAAACTTGAAACTTGAAACATCATGGCTATATGGCTATGGATTTTCTTCATGTTGGTTCCTTTCTTTGTAATAATGGTGTTGGAGAGTAGAAAAAAGAGATCCATTAGAGAAGAGGAGGATGAAGAAGTGGGCTATAGTGGATTTGATGAAAATCCTGAAGAGGAGGAGGAGTATGCTGAGGAGTAAGGGGAGAGTGGAGAACATGAGGCCACAGATACCCCAACTAGACAAGACCAAAGTCAAACACCTTTGTGGAAATATGTTCAAAGGTAGGAAGGAGGGAAAGGTGGTGGAACCACTAAATTTCTTTTCCCCCATTGCAATAAAGAATACATAAGTTCATACACCCGTGCCAGAAGGCACCTTTGTGGGAAAATGCTAGGGGATGCAGACAAAAATCTAGGAATCAAAATTTGTGTCAATGTGCCAGCAACACAGAGAGAGAAATATAGAAAGCAAGAGGAGGCTGCCCTACAGAGATCTAAAAGATCTAGGGGTTTCATTGATTCTTATACACCATCAGGTCCATCACATCATGGACAAAGAAGTCCATCAACTTCCACCCATGGCAGTGGATATGGAGGCACACCTGGACCAAACACCTCCTTAAGGCGTAGAACCATATCCGATTTCCTTGACGAAGGGTGTAGGAATGATGTGGATTCAAAAATTTTCCGGTTTCTATATGCATGTGGGGTGCCATTCAATGTTCTTCGCTCACCTTATTGGCATGAAATGGTCTCTGACATTAATGATGCCCCCAAAGGATACAAGAGCCCTGGGTATGACAAGGCCAGAACCGTGGGACTTAATCATGAAAGAGCTAAAATAAACAATTGTTTGTCTAGAATGACAAATTCTTGGAATGAGCATGGGGTGTCCATTGTATCTGATGGATGGACCAATGTAAAAGGAAAGCCATTGATAAGTGTTCTAGCTGTGTCGGTTAGTGGTGCAATATTCCTTTCAGCATATGATTATTCAAACAAATTAAAGACCGGCATTAACATTGCAGAACCATTACTTGAAATAATTGAAAATACTGGGCCATACAATGTCATCCAAGTCATCACTGATAATGCTGCTAACTGTAAGGCAGCAGGAGCAATTATTGAGGATAAATACCCCAACATATTTTGGTCTGGGTGTTTGGTTCACACAATGAACCTTTTGATGTATGATATCATTAAAAACAAACAACCTCAATTCAAATGGCTTGGTGATTTGAACAAGAGAGGTAAAAAAATGATAAAATTTATTACAAATCATAGCAATACCCATGGGCTTTTCCGTACTCACTCCAAATTGGAGTTGTTGAAGATAGAAAAGACTAGATTTGCTAGCTATTACCTCACCTTCAGGCGCCTTTTGAAGGTAAGAGAGTCATTGGCTGCAATGGTATCAAGCCCACACTGGCAGGTATTAAAGGACAGGGCAGCGACAATAGTTGACAGGCAAGGTTTTGAACATGTGGAGGAGACCGCCCTTGACCCTTTGTTTTGGGCACGTGTGAGGGAAATTTTGAACTTCACCAAGCCCATTTATCACATGATTCATTTTTCAGATACAGATAAACCAGTGATTGGGGAGGTTTATGAGTAGATGGATAACATGTTGGGTGAAATAAAAGATGTTGTTAAGGATAATGATCCCAACTTGTATGCAATGATTCACGACTGTGTGTGTTCACGGTGGAATGAACTCAATGTTCCACTACATGCCTTGGCATATATCCTTATGCCAAAATACTACTCTCCATTTTGGTTGGGCCAGCCTGCACCTGGAGGTGGGGTTAGGATCAAACCTCACACAAATCCAGAGGTACAACAGGGATACATGAAGGCATTAGACAAGTTGGTCCCTAGCAGGGAGGAGTGTGCTGCATTGCGCCTTGAATTAGGCAGATACTTCAGTTGCACTGGTAACTTTGGTTCTTTCCATGCAATGGAAGACAGAGAGATTTGATGCTCTCACATGGTGGGAAGCATATGGCGGCATGGGACTTTTTCCAAAGTTGGCAAAAAAAGTTCTCTCACAAGTTGTGAATACTTCTTCTGCAGAGAGGTGTTGGAGCACATACGACTTCATACATAATGTGAGAAGAAACAAGTTGAATGAAAACCAAGCCGAAAGCTTGGTTTATGTGCATTACAACTTGAGGTTGTTGAGTCATTACTGTGATCGGGCATATGAGGATCAATCATATAAAGTTTGGGACAGCAACCCAGAGGATGATAATTTGGAGGACGACACTGTACATATGGAAGAATTGGAAGCAGAACTTTTGAGGGATGATGATGAAGCATTAGCAACACCACCACACACAGGGCTAGTCCCACCATCCAGTAGCAGTGCCAGTGCTCGATATCCAACTATTGTTCCTTTGTAGATTCAGCCTCCACCTACATCCTCACGTTTCCCTATGCCTTCTAGTCATGGTCGTGGACGTGGTACTCCTGAGAGTACTAGAAGAGCACCATTGCCTCGTGGTTCTCACAAATTAGACATTTCTCATGGGCGTGGCAAGGGGCCAGCCAATAGATAAAATAGATTTGTTGTTTACTAGTCTTTTCTATTTTCTAGTAGTTTTTATCTTTTATAACTGTTGAACAATTGAAACTTGACTCTTTCATATTTAATGACAATTTAAGTTTGAAGTTTGAATTTGAAAGGTGAAACTTTGAAGTTGGCATTTATAAGTTTATAAGTCATTATGAATTATGAATATGATGTTTCATGAAAGTTATATGGTGATCAATGAATCAATGATGATAAATGTTATATATCAATGATGATAAATTTTATATATTGAATTTTGAAATCAATGAATCAATGATGATAAATAAATTATGATATATATCAATGATGATAAATGTTATATATTGAAATTTGAAATCAATGATGATAAATGTTATATATCAATGATGATAAATGTTATATATTGAATTTTGAAAACTTGAAATCTTCAGATTGATGATTCGCGAGACTCAAGAGTCAATATGTTGTATGTTTCCAACTTGTGGGCGTGGTTGATGAAGATTATAACTTCTAGATGATTGATGTTATATGATTCAATCTATGTTTTTATGTTTTTATGTCTAATTCATCATTCTACATGCTTTTGTTGACATATATGCATAAAAATATAAAAAAATATATATATTTAAAAAAAAACGCTCCCTGAAACGCTCTAGACTGGGAGCTTTTGAAAATGGTGCTCCCGCTCCCACTCCCAAGTAACCTTGCAATTGTCCACTTTTAACCTCTGATTTTAAGATGTCCTAGGCACTGGTTTTTTGCAACTCAAGGTTGTCTCTAGGAGCTATAACATGGATTATGAAGGATAGGATCATTTGTCAACTTCGACACATCGAGTAGTTCCAGCATAGCAAGGAAGGGAAATTGCTGATTGAAAGGCATTGCAGGCCTTTGATAGAGACCAGTATTGGGATTCCAACCAGGTTGGGAAAAATTCTCACCCCATATGTTCTGTCCTGGAGGATTTTGTCCATAGGGGTTATAGTTCTGATAATTTTGGCCATACACCGGTTGAGGACCAGGATACTGATTTTGAGCAAACCACTGAGGTCCTGTTTGAACAACATATGGATTTTGTTGCGGAATGTAAGCAGTGCCTTGGGGTGGACCTTGTACCATCGAAGATTGACCTTGAGGAATAAAAGGTGGGCCTTGAGGCTGCACGGGCTGTCCCTGGGGTGCAGGTTGACCCGGATACTGAGGTTGAACAGGCTATCCCTAGGGTGCAGGTTGGCTTGGGTGTTGAGGTTGGATAGGCTGTCCCTGTGGTACAGGTTGGCCTAGATGTTGAGATCCACCAAGCTGCCCCTGGGGTACAGGTTGGCCTGATGGTTGAGATGAGCTAGGTTGCCCACGAGGGCCGGGTTGGCCCCCCCGGCCGATGAGGTTGACCTTATTTGGCTACAAAAGTTGGGCCTTCTTGGATGTAAAGTGTCTGTTGCACAAAGGTTGTCCACGAGATGAGTAAAGGTTGCCAGAGGCATAAGACGTTCTGAGCAATCGAAGTTGTAGGGTTGTCCCTTGTGGACCGAAAGGTTGTCCCTGAAAGGGTTGTCCTCGTGAATTTGTTAAGTCCCTATATTAATAGTTTAGTCCCTTATTGTGTTAGTGTAGCCCCCATTATTGTTATTTTTGTGCCCCTGTAACCCCCATATTGTTATTATTGTGCCCCTAAATTATTATTGTTAGGCCGGCTAGGATTACATTGTGGCCCCACTAGGATTACATTGTGTCGCCATGGACTCCTATATAGAAAGGATGTTTTGTAATTTGAATCATCCAAGAATTGTTCATTTATGTAATGTATTGGAGGTTTCCCCCTCGAATTGGCTTATTTCCAAGGCGTTCATATCTCTTTTCTTATATTTTTGGAGCTGGTTACACAACATTTGGTATCAGAGGTTTGGATTCTAGGGTTTCGCTGCTCCAAACAGGTCATCGTGGAATTTTCGCTATAACTTTTTTTCTACGAAGCTTCAGAAGCTGAAATTTTTAGGGTGCGAAGCTGAAATCCTGAGGAAGCTTGTATAAACATTTCAGAGCTTGGTTCGCAATATTTGCGGAGATATCATCTGTGGAAGTTAGGCATTTTTTCAAGCTCCTAAACAGGTCATCGTGGAATTTTCGCTATAACAATTTTTCTACGAAGGTTCAGAATCTGAAATTCGTATGGTGCGAAGCTGAAATCCTGAGGAAATTTGTCAAAAAATTGCAGAGCTTGGTTCGCAATATTTTTGGAGATATGATCTGTGGAAGGTAGTGCTTTTTCAGGCTCCTGAATTTCATCTCAAAGAGGTGATCGTGGGAAAAGTTTAATAAATCTCTCTCTGGGCAATGGATTTGAGTGCTGTAAAATTTTTTTGCAAGTACACGGAGTGTAGTTTCTTGGCTATCAATTTCAGAGACAAAGGATGAAACAGTGACACGTGGCAAGTTCTACAAGTGTGCTCTACTGAACGAGTCCAGAATTAGGTCATTGTGGGAGATTGGACACAACTTTGTCTTGGAAAATCAAAATCAGATCAGACCTGTTGCATTCAAAAGAGAATTCAGAGGGCTACTTCAGTGATGAATTTCAGATATTGAAGATCTGTAATCATAGAGATAATACAATTTCAATATGGAGCTCCTCAAAGCTAGTAAAAGGTGTGTATTTTTTTTTTCCGAATTGCATAAATCTTGTTTGAAGAATCAAGTTGAATTGATTGCAAAGGCCTATTGTAGAATAGATATCAATATTGGAGTCTGAAATGGCCCCTAAAAAGAATTCAACACCCATTAAGCCTTTATAAGTCTCTACTATTACTCATGAAGATGAAGAATGGCAACATGACATATCAAAATTACAAGAGAAAATGCAACAAATTTCGCTCTCGCAAAGAACACAAAAAAATGAAATGGAAGTTTTGAAGAAAGGCGTGGAAACTAAGATGGCTGGTTTTAAGAAAGGCGTGGAAGCTAAGATGAATGGTTTGGAATCTAAGATGGATGGCATGATCGGCATGGAAGCTAAGATTGATGACATGGAAGCTAGATCGATGAGAAAATGGAAAACATGAAGAATTTTCTAAAACGGAGACATGGAAGGTTTGACAAAGTTGATACAAGAAATGTTTCCTAATGGTGAAAAGACAGTAGAGGAAACTCATGATGAGAACAAAATAAATGTTAATCGTGATTTCAAAACTCTAATGTTGGATGGAAGAACCACCATATTCCAAAAATCGATATGAGGAAGTTTGATGGCAAGGATCCTGTAACATGGATACTATGGATGGAGCAATATTTTGATCTCAATAATGTGCAAAAAACACAAAAGGTATGCATTGCAACTTTACAATTAGAACAAAATACATTTGTATGGCATCGATGGATTTGCTCCCGTAAAAAAATTGTCACTTGGTCAATTTTTATGGAGGAAATAATAGCACATTATGAGGATACAAAGAGCAGCACCTTCTTTAGCCAATTGATAAATCTCAAACAAAAGGGTTTAGTGGGGGAGCACATTTAGGACTTCCAAAAATTGAATATAAGGGTAACTGATATTCCAGAGGAACATAGGATTGATGTCTTCATAGGGACTTTTAAAGGATAACATCCAACATGAAGTTCGTGTTTTGGAACTTGATTCATTAGAGAAGGCATTCAGGTTGGCAAGAAAAATTGAATGTAAAATTATGGCAACAAGGAAACCTACCACTCACATATATAAAGATGGAAGTGTTGTTACTCCTAGACTTCCACAACCTACAAGGTTGACACCACAACAATTGGAAGAAAAAAAAGCAAAAGGGCTTTGCTACAGTTGTGATAGCAAATACACTAAAGGTCATAAGTGAGCTCAGAAGAAATTATTTTACATAGATTGTGAAGAGGAAGAAGAAAATGAACAAGAAGAGGATATACACGGGCAATACATAGAAGAGGAAAATAGATACGACCATATCATATAATACGCCGGAATTACCACTCCTCAAACTCTCAAGATAGTGAGACGAGATCAAGAAGAAAAGGGTAATAGTATTGATTGATTCGAGGTAGCACACAAATTTTATTCATTGTAAGGTAGCCAAGGAATTAAATTGTTTCCTATACCCGGCACCGAGAATGTCAAGTGATGGTGCAAATGGAGGAACTATAAATTGCTGCGGAAAATGCCATAATATCAAGCTAGCTTGTAGGGGAATATGTGTTGACAAGTCCAATGCTTTCCATTCCTATGGGAGAGTCTTGATGTTGTACTAAGTACAATGGTTACAATCTTTGGGGACGGTAGCTTTTAATTTTCAAGAACTTTTCTTGAAATTTTTTTCGAGAAGGAAAGGAAGTTGAATTGTGGGGTATTGCAGGGAAGTCGGGAAAGATAATAAGCTCTAATCTCATAACAAAGCTTCTGAAGAAAGAACAACAAGGTGTAATTTCAAAATTATGCTCACTAGAAGTTCCAACATCAAAATCATCTGTTTCTCCATATCTCCAAAAAGTCTTGGACAATCATTCCAAGGTGTTTGAAACTCCCAAAGTAATCCCACCTATACATGATCATGATCATGCTATTCATTTGATTCCGGGAAGTGTTCCTCCAAACATCATGCCTTACATACATCCATATGTCCAAAAGAGAAAAATTGAACGTATTATTGCAGAAATGTTAGAGGCTAGTCTAATTCAACCCTAGTCAAAGTTCTTTCTACGCTCTTTTAGTATTGGTACACGAAGGATGGATCATGGCGAATGTGTCGGTTAACAAAGGGAGCAATAAGCTCACCATTAAAGACAAATTTCCCATTCCTATGATTGATGAACTATTGGATGAATTACATGGAGCAATTTATTTTACCAAGTTGGATCTTCGTTAGGGATATCATCAAATTAGAATGAAGGCGAAGATATTCCAAAAGTAACATTTTCGAACTCATGAGGGTCATTATGAATTTTTTGGTCATGCCTTTTGTGCCACCCGATACACCTTCTACATTCAAGGGTTGATGAATTCCATTTTCAAACCCTTCCTTAGAAAATTTGTGCTAGTATTTTTTGATGATATACTAATCTACGGTCTTGGAAGGATCATGTTGAACATGTTGACGGGGTGCTCAAACTAATGCCGGGAAAACAATTATATGCAAAAACCTCCAAATGTTTCTTTGGAGTACAAGAGGTGGAATATTTTGGTCATATTGTATCTCACGAGGGTGTTAATGTAGACCCTAATAAATTTAAATCCATTAAGGAATGGAAAGTCCCAACAACCATAAAGTAGTTGCAAGGATTTCTCGGGTTAACAAGGTATTATTGCAAGTTTGTTAAGAATTATGGAAGAATAGTAGCATCTCTAACAACATTATTGAAGAAAGATGCATTTCATGGACTCCTAAAGAAACTAAGGCTTTTGAACATCTTAAAGAGGAAATGTACCTAACACCAGTCTTAGCTACTCCAGACTTCAAAAAAACCTTTATTGTGGAATGTGATGCCTCGGGAAATGGAATTTGTGTTGTTTTAATGCAGGAAGGAAGACCCATTTCTTTTGAAAGTCGTCCAATCAAAGGAAAGTATTTACAGAAACCTATTTATGAGAAGGAAATGTTAGCAATACTGCATGCACTAAAGAAATGGTGAACTTACCTAATGAGAACACACTTCAAGGTAAAAGCTGATCATGATAGTCTTAAAAAATTTTTGGAACAAAGACTATCTTCAGAAGAGCAGCAAAAATGGGTCACAAAGATATTGGGTTATGACTTTGAAATAATCTACAAAAAAGGAAAGCTTAATGTTGTTGCAGATGCACTCTCAAGAAAGAATGAAGAGGTGGAAGCATTGCTTTGTGCCATTTCTATTATCCAACCAGATTGGATAACTGAAGAAAAAGATGAATGGAAGAAGGACGAAGAAGTGTGGACACTCATTCAAAAGTTTCGGCAATATCTAGTACATCTGATACATTTAGTTGGAAAACTGATCCTTTATGGTACAAATATCGCTTATATATTGGTAAGAATTCCCATCTAAAACAAAATATTCTTTTGGGATTGCAAACTTCTGCTTTAGGAGGACACTCAGGATTTTTAAAAACTTACCATAGGGTGAAGAAAGAATTTTTTTGGGATGGCCTTAAATCTGATATTCAAAATTTTGTGTCGGAATGTTTGGTTTTCCAAAAGAATAAAGTTGAGACGATTAAGACCCCGGGTCTTATACAACCTTTATCCATTCCAAGTCAATGTTGGGAGGAGATTTCAATGGATTTTATCACAGGTTTACCTAAGTCCGAAGGAAAGAGTGTCATCATGGTGGTAGTTGATAGACTTACCAAGCATGCACACTTTTGTGCATTATCTCATCCATTTATGTCCCCTACGGTTGCCTACATTTGTGCAATGAGAATTCAAAAGCTACATGGAAACCCAAGGGTTATTGTGAGCGACAGAGATCCCATTTTTACTTGAAATTTTTGGACGGAGTTATTTTCTTTTTTGGGTACTCAATTAGCTCATAGCTCATCTTATCATCCTCAATCGGATGGTCAAACTGAGATAGTAAATAAATGTTTGGAAGGATATCTTTGTTTTTTTGTATCTGATAAACAAACACAATAGGTCAAGTGGTTACCTCTCACTGAATGGTGGTATAACACTTCCTTCCATATTGCAACAAAAATGACCCCATTTATGGCACTTTATGGATATCATCCACCATCCATCACATCATCTTTAAGATAAAATTCGAAGGTTCAAGCGATCGAAGACATCGAAAGATCACATCGAGCATCAACAAGAAGTTCTCCAACTCTTAAAGGATAGCTTGAATTTGGCACAAAATCGAATGAAACAACAGGAAGATCAACATCGCAGTGAGAGAAGTTTTTATATAGGAGACTGGGTATTTTTACAGCTACAACCATACAAACAAATGTCCCTCGAGCAAGCTAAGAAGGATAATAAATTATCGCCAAAGTACTATGGTCCTTACAAGGTATTGCAAAAGATTGGTACTATGGCATACAAATTGGAGCTTCCTGATTCTTCACGAGTGCATCCAGTTTTCCATGTTTCATGCTTAAAGAAGGTTATAGGTGAAAATATTCCAGTTCAAACAATATTTCCAGAGCTTGATGAGGAAGGAAAAATCATATTGGGCAGGCCGGTCACGGAAACAGAACTCGACAACTACGGAATCGATCAATTTCAGAGTATCTCAGCAAGTGGAAGAACTTTCCTGTAAAATATTTCACATGGGAGGATGAGAATTTTATACAGAAGCATCAAGAAATAATCAAGCGTTGAGGACAACGCTTGTTTGAAGGAGAGGGGCATGTTGAGTCCCTATATTAATAGCATAGCCCCTTATTATGTTAGTGTATCCCCCCTTATTTTTATTGTTGTACCCCTGTAACCCCCATATTGTTATTATTGTGCCCTTACATTATTATTGTTAGGTCGGCTAGGATTACATTGTGGCCCACTAGGATTACATTATGGCCCCATGGACTCCTATATATAGAAGGAGTTTTTGTTCATTTGTATCATCCAAGAATTGTCCATTTATGTAATGTATTGGAGGTTGCCCCCTCGAAGTGGCTTATTTCTAAGGCGTTCATATCTCTTTTCTTCTATTTTTGGAGCTGGTTACACAACATGGACCATAGGGTTGTCGCTGTAGGTATGTAAACTAGTTAGGGTAAATTGGCATTTGAGGGGTTTGAACATATAATGGACCTTGTGGGTGAGGCCCATAGTGATAGATGTGATTTCCGTGCTCATCATAGTAATGCAGAGGATTGATGGGAGCTTGAACCTGCTGAGAACCCTAAGGGAAGTAATTCTCTTGCTGAATGGCCATCATATACTAGTCATACGTCAAATCTCTAGGAATAGGATTAGAGGAGATAGGTGCACTACCAATAGGTGGATGGACTCCCGATACGTGAGGCTGTGATCCACTCACAGCGGGTCCAACAGGTATCGTGGAAGCAATAGGAAGCATCCCACAAAAAACAAAAGATGGCGGCAATGACAGAATCACACTAACAGAAGCTGTGGATGAAGCCACACAAATGATGGGCTGGGTTGGGACAGATGTAACGACCGTTGACGCGTTAGGAGTCGAAGGGGATGGACCTGATGCAAATGACCCCTTTGAAAGAGCCGATGTAGTTGACCATATCGGATTCTGATACAAAGATGTAGCACTAGAAATGATCTGACTCAACAAACGATAACCAGTCGGGAGAGATGAAGGCTGTGAGGAAGGTTGACCCGAGACATATGGAAAATTATTCGGAGGGAACTGATATTCTCCCGTAGAAACATAAATCTCTTCACTACTAATAGGACTCATGGCATCCATATTGAATGAAGACATGCTGTCGGCGAAAAGGCGACGAGCAGTGGCAAGTAAAGCACGGGTTAATGGTGATTCAGGCGGTTGTGAGGGATCTTCCCTCAAAAAGGCCCACGCGTCTAGAGGTTTCCAATTGATATCAAATGGTTCCTCAGGAGGAGATCGAGTGGCAAGAGGTTGAACACTAGGAATAATAGAACGCCAGTAACCTAGAGTCCTAACAGACTGAGATGTCTCCGAAGAAACTTCGGGAGAAGGTTCTTCACTACGAGGTAATGAAGGGGACGACGAAACTGGTGGTTCCACCACCGTGACTTTGTCTCAAAAACAAGAGAGAAAAGAGATGATCAATTCGAGGCTTCAAGACCAATCACTAAGGAATTACTTATGAAAAAGCCAAGAAAATAACTTTAATGGGCGTGTGATCGTAGGTAATCAATTTTATGACGCTAAAATAAAACTCTGCCTTTTCATATTTTAAGAGTCAAGAAAAGGGCAAAATATGACTCTAGTCACTTTCAGGTTGGACGAGCTTGAAAGGACAAGCGCTCGATGATCTTTTCAAATTTAGAGAGTCACGGAAAGATCAAAATGACTACTCAGGAACTCTAAGCAAGAGGGTGTACCAAGCTCCCGTGAACTGCAATATACATCTTGGTGATCAAATGAAAGAGAAATGACCAAGGACTTAACGTACGTGCAGACAGTCTCCCCGAGTGCTGTGTTTGGTGTATCACGGTTACAGGGCGGTAGACTCGGCTTCCTATGGATAAAGGATTGCAACCTATGAGGGTCTCCCTTTATATACTCGACGGTACGGGGAGCACAAGTCCGTGCTAGTGCTGTCTAATCTCAGATGGCGAATGACAACTACTAGGTTTAATAACACCGGAACACGTCACTAGCCTAGACCCCTAAATATGAGCATTAAGTTTCGATGCTTCCTTAGGTTGATTGAGTTCATTTTAAAGTTTATCTTGAAATTATGTTCTAGTTTCAAGGCCTTACCGAATGTAATCTCAAATCTCTAATGCACAACTACATGAGAAATAATATCATTCCAATTTGATGAATAGCTAGCTAAGAGAGGGATAGAAGTTCACAACGAAGCAACAATCAATTGAATGCAAGAAGAACTTTTCCTAATGCTACTAACACAACCAAAGCAGAAAACGAAAGGATTTTCTCTTGTTGTTCACTTTTTAATGAGAAAGTTACTAATGCAAAAGACCACTTTTCATTTTCAAATAGAGAGAAAGAATGCAAATTTTGTTCTTTTATATGAACGAGAAGCAATAATGCACTGTTACACTAAAAGGACAAAACGAACACTAGTTTTGAGCAACTCGAATGAAATGTCCAAACATGAAGAGACCAATCCAATGCGAATGTAAAACACACTCAAAACAGACATGCATTCCTTTACGCAGAAAGAGGACTTTCAAATCGACTCAACGAGCAATGTGATCTATGCTCAGGGTGACAGATGGAAGGTCAAACGGACACCAGGATGACAGTTCGATGACCCAACAACACATAGAATCGAGAGAAAAGACCAAACAGTCAGTCCACAAGCTGAAAAGATGAAAGACTAGACTGACTCATACACAACTCAGAAGCTCAGTGAACATGCGACCGAATAAGCAATGGAAGACTTCTAGAAACCCTAGGATGATGAGCCACACATGTCAGATAATATACAATCAACTGAAAAGAATGAGACAGGGAAGTCAAAAACAATCCAAGTGGACTAATCCAGGAGGGAAAAACCAATCCAGAGGGCAAGATGCACTGGAAAACTCAGGGAAGAGGCCCAAATTTAAACCTACAGGATTCAGCGCGACTGTTCAGCTGTAATCTGCACTGAATAGGGGAAATCGCACCTGTAAAATAGGCAACCCGCGCCAATTGGCGCGACTGTCAAGGAAACAACAGCGCTGAGTAAAGAAACCAAGGAAAGGAGAAAAAGCAACTGAGGAAAAGCCAGGCTTAACACTCTGAGAATAGGTGAAATGACTTGAAACAGTCAAATAAGCAAAACAAAGCAGAGAAATGGCAATATGACCAAAGTCAGACAGACAAGCAAAACTCCAAAATGAACCAACGAGAGATGACAGACACACTGATCCCCAATATGGTCGCCAACTTATTGTGCAGGCAAATCCTCTCTGTGGAAAGAGGTGATCCCTCTAGCCCTAGGGTGGGTCTAGCAACAAGGGAACATGTTGGACTCTTGAATTCCTAGCTTATAAATGAAATACGAACCGGAACAGATATCCTACCTCGATCCAATGCTTTTGTCGTTGCAAGCGGTAGCGATCCTTCGATCTTTGTCTTCACGCCTTGCACTCCGTGTTGGTGACGATGTTCACGCATCTGCACAAAGGTCAAACAAACGATAACAAAATACAAGCATACACATTCATCTACAACTATTCAGCTAGTCAAGGAGAGCTAAACAGTTTGCATATAAATGGAAACAAAGTTGGAACCAGAAACCAGTCATGTATTATTGATAGAGAAAAAGAAGTTTACAACCTTATGCCTTGACGTTGCAGATCTCCTTCGACGGGTTCAGTTGGGCGCGTCTCAAGCATTCGTTCGAGATTGGACTCGATGAGGCAATGGGCCTAAAATCTCTCTCAACAATGGATTCTCCTCTTCCTTCTTCTACACACCAGCTATAGTAATGACTGTTTAGCTCGCTGAATCAATGTGAGGAAGAATAATTTATAGGAGAGGAGGAGGTGGTTTGGGATCCCACATAAGGTGGAGGAGAGGTCTATCCCTTTGGGGAGTTGCACAATTGTAGGAACCAACAAGCCAAAGGGAGAAACTCGACGTGATTCAATCAAACAAACCATGATGACTCCGCTCATGAAGTTGTTAAGCATGGAAACTTCGTTTCTATTTTAAAAACTTTCCAAAAACAGCTCGGTGCGGGTGCCCTTATGAGACAGAGCACCAAAGGGCGCAGGGCCCAATGTTAATTTCTCCAGGGGCGTGAGGCCATAACTGCCTACCAGTGCCGACCCAAAATCATATGTTTTTGAAGGTCTGCTTGAGGAATGAGAAACAAAGAAGATGTTCTTGACATGCTATAGGATGCAATGACATTTATGGCAATGTATGAAAGTACACAGAAATCAGTGAAATGGTCCTCCAATGTTCGGGATGGGGATTGTAGGGATGGTAACAAAATACTGTGTAACAATATTCCATAGGGAGAATGAGTCTAGATGAGTTCATCCTCATGATCAAGAATTGTAATATGAGATCCATGTTGAGATTTTGGGGTAGCATCAGATGTGCTCTATCTTTGTAACTTTGTGGAGGGGTTGGAACACATGATATCTCCAAGACCTATAAAGTGTTTGGAGAAATTCCATTTGGTGTAAAAGTTATTCAAATAATTAAATTTTTTAATGAGGACCCTAAGTCTAACTTAGGGAAATTAAAAAATTAAAGTGAATTAGTTTACACATGTGATGAGAACATTCTAAGTGACGTGGATCAAGCTACTTCTAATCTTAGCCGTTGATTAGAGATTAGATCACGGTCGTTGATGTGTCAACGAGAGAAGTATAAAGGAAGGGCTTGGGGTCAATTGGAGAAAACACACACATAATCTAAGAGATCGAATTCTTCTGACAGAGCAGTGCTCGGGCGAAGATCAGATCTGAGTGATTTAGAGAAGCAGTGAGGGGCAGATGCAGTGATTGGTCAGGAGGACGAAGAGTACAACGCAGAGCAAGGGCAGCAGAGACGCAGTGGAGGTAGCGCAACCATTAGAGGGTGTGATGCAGGCTCACGTAGGGCTCACGCAAAGCCTCCAAGGAAAAGTCCGAAATTCACTGGAAGCTGGGGTTTCTAAGCCGACAGGGATGAAACTAGATCTGGAAGAAGATGATCAGCGCAGAGCTAGGGTGACGCAATCCCTCAGCCAAGGTCACGTAACCTTACGCAGTGGCAGCATAGATACTGCGCAGAGCTAGCTGGGGTTTCACTAGTTGCTCATCCGGATCAGCCGGGACTTGCGAGAGTGAGGTATATCTCACATTTTTATCTATAGCTGAGGTTTTCTCTGTTGGGTGAGCCGGTTTGTGGCACCGTAGATGTACTCAGAATATCGCTGCTTAATAATAATAAACCCTCATATCTGCTGCACCGGTTCTCTCGCATTGGGTTTTTTCGAGGACATTTGTCTGAAAAATTTGTGTGTCCTTTATCATATGTGCGTGATGTTCAGTAAATGATCTGTATTTGTGTAGGCTACTAGTTGTGTTTACTTTGAAGTTTTTCTGAATATTTCAGTTAAATAACTTCTGTATAATAAAACAAGTAGTAGAAGTAAATCAATATTTAGCAGTAGGATTTCTGTGCTAAGAAATTTTCACATGGTATTAGAGCATTGCAGATCAAGCTGAACAATCAGTAAAGGGGCTAAAGATATTTGCTGCAGGAAGGGCAGCTGAAGCAGCACAAATATGGAAGAAGGCAGCGCAACACCAGATGGACAACATAGACCTTGCAAGGGTGACGCAGAGTCAGTCTGCTCATTCAGAGGCTGTCGCAACTCGAGAAAGGTGATGCAGAGGCTGACGCAACACCAGGAGAGGGACGCTGAGCCAATCTGCTCATGCAGAGGCTAATGTATCACCAGGAAGGTGACGCAGTCCAAGATGGAGTGACGCTGTGTAGTATGTCGAGGGTGGAAGTGCAATTTCTGATCTTTAAAAGTTGCTGGTGAGGCATCGGTTCTGTCGGTGCCGAACAATGCCTAGCAAAGGTGACAAAGCGAGGAGAAACAATCTCTCAGTAGAATTTTGCGGAGAAGTCTGAGATTCGATCAGGAGGGTGGTCGTAGAGGGTTGATTCAGTAGAATTGGTAGAGGATTTTTGGGAAGGAAATCAATTGTTAGAGGGAGCAGTATCTCTAGAGGGTTTCTATCGCCAAGAAAGCCAGATTCGGTCTTCTGTTGAGTGTAGCAGTAGTAGAAGAGGGAAGAGTACCTGCTTCGACTGTTTTTGAGTAGAGATGGCCCCGTACGGACTGAGAGATCAGGATAGGTTGGACAGTGTGTCCAACTTTGCGATCTGGAAGTTCAGAATCCTGACAGTCCTGGAGGAGTACGATATCAGAGACCATGCGGAAAATTTCCTAGCTGTGCCGACTGATGCAAACGCTCTAAAGAAGTTCAACGAAAATCAGGTGCGGGCAAAGCGCTTGATCATGGATGGGGTGAAAGATCACGTGGTCCCACACATTGCTGAGTAAAGGACAACACATGAGATTTGGACAACTTTGACCACGCTGTATCAAGACAGCTCCGTCCAACAGAAGACACTTCTAGAGAACTAGATGAGGATGTTCCAGACGCACAAGGGAGAGGATATAGATCCCTTCCTCTCCATATTACAGACGATCCGAGATCAGCTGATTTCCATGGGGGAAACTCCGGATGAAAGGCTCTTGGTGAGGACTACTCTGAATGCAGTCACCGATGAGTGGGAGACCTTTGTCCAAAGCATTTTGGGCAGAGAACAACTCCCAAGTTGGGGTGACATGTGGACTATCCTTCGACAGGAGGAGATTTGGAGGGTGACCAAGAAGGAATTCAGCAGCGAAGGTGTCAAGGTGAAGAAGGAGGAGGAGGAGGATGCGGCCCTAGCATCAAAGGGACAACGACAACAAGGGTAGAAGAAGAAGGACCTATCCAAGGTCCGGTGCTTCAGATGTGGCGAACTTGGACACTTCGCCAACACTTGTCCTAAGAGGAAGGACAAGGAATCTGCAGATTCCAAGGCAACAACAGCTAGAGGGGATAGTGGTAGTGAGGATGATGTGGCAATGAGTGCTCATGTGCCTCAAGAGAAGAGGTGGGGTGATATTGATCTGTAGAGAAGCTATAGATGGTCAGGTAGGATCCTTGAGGTGCCCAAACTCTTAGATCACATACGAGCTACGGGAGCCTTAAGACAGTAGCAACATGACTGGAGCAGTGGGTTCAGAAGATCATGGAGAAGCAGACGCAGCGCCTGGATGCTGGAGAGTAGAGTAGCGCAGTGCAGAGGCTGATGGGACTTCAGCAGCGCATAAGGGTAGTGCTTACGCAGTGCAGAGCAACAAAAACGCAGAGGCTCTAGAGAGACAGTGCAACGCAGCAACAAAGGGTACCAAGCAAGAGACCAAGCCCCAAATGGAGACCCACCTACAATCCTGCATAAGATCCAATGTGTCCCCTTGCCCTCCAATACAAAAAAACATTAGAATAATCAAGTAAAAGAGATTGCAAGTCATGGAGTCAGTGGGGCACTTCATGGTGGCTTTCCCTTCCATAGTGGGTGTTGGCATGTACAAGTATCTCTGAGCTCAATAAGAGGGTTAACCAAGGACCCTATTAGGTGGTTTCATCCTCTAAAGGGGGTGACATGTCCATGGTACATCCCTCAAATGGTAGGTGGCAAATGATATAATAATGGAGCGGAGTAGGGATTAGGGGAATCATCTAGACCACATTTCATGGTACAAGATTAGCTATAGTAAGGGAAGCCCACACCTGGGTATGTGAGTGAAGGAGGGAGCAAATTGTGGTACATAATTTACCCCAACCTTTTTTTTCACGCTTCTTCATATGCCTTTTTCCTTTTATTGATTTTCCTTCATAACTACTCGTGGCTCAAGGGGATGAGAGCATGATGTGTAATATATGGCAGTGGATAACTCCTTAAGGTGGGGCAGTTCATCACCCACTAGGGGTTGGGACATTCATGGGTTCCTTATTGATGAAGGGGGGCCATCTTAGGCCCATAAGAACTGGGGTGATGGCCATGGATAAGGGGTAGAGCTCATGTTTGGATTTTGCCTACGTGCTAAATTTGTATGTCCCGACCATTTTTTGCATCTTGTGATACATTTCCTATTGAGAGTGGCCAAATTATGCTTTTTCTTTTCTTTTTAGTTGCATCAACCTCTGGGGCATCGTTCTAGGCCCGACCCAAAGTGTGGACAATGGGAGGGGGAAACTAATCCTATGTGGACTCGGATGGGAAAAGAGATGAATGGGGCCAAAATGAGTGGAAGGGGAGTGATGTAGATGGTGTCGGGAAGCGGGACCATGCAACCAAAATCAGGATTTTCCAAATGGATCTTCATGGTTCTCCAAATGGTTCTCGCTTGAAAAACAAGGAGCCAAGCCCTTGTCCACTATGTTTGGAGTCCATTTCTTCATCATGGCATCCCTTGGACTTCATTATGCCTTCTCAAAGGCCCAACGACTCACTTTGTTGATCATTCGACCCTCTTGAGAGGCTTATTATTGTATTATTGATCTATTTGGTGGGCTTGTCACCATAAGTGTTGTTATTATGCACATTATTTTATTATAAGAGAATTATTAGTCCAAAATAGAGCATTCAAATCCCTTAGAGGATTGTATAAATAGAAGAGATGAACCCTCTCTCATTCATCATCACTTAGATTGGTTATTAGCTCTTTTCAGATTGCTATCCCTTTTGGAGGACAAGTTTGGATGACATGGATGAATTTTAATGTTTGTATCTCTCTCTCTTGTCTTGGAGCTTCATTATTGGCATAATTTGATGATTGGATATATTCTTTTATACATGTAAGTGCTATTTTCATGCTTATTCTTGTTATTTACTTTTGTCACATGAAAGTTGCTGTGATTTTCGCTATCTAAGTCTGAAATTTACTGCTTTTCTATACTAATTGATGGAAATTGTGATCTTTTATAGCGTTGCATCACGTAATGGGCCATGATGATTGGGTGAATGTTCCTAGAGATAATTTATCTTAAATGCATCTCGATAAGTCATCAATTATTGCAAATCGAAGTATAAACTTAAATACCTTGAAGGAGTTGCTCTCATGCTATAATGCCATGTGAAGTTGTTTGAAGGCCTACTTGATTTAGTGAACTCTTTCCAAACGACAAATTCTCTTTGACTCCATCTCTCCGAAAACAAGGCACTAATCCTCCATAGGTGATCACTTTCAAAGCTGATTTCTCTCACCTCTCCAAATTCTAGGCTTAACCCTAGTAGTTTACCTAGGGAATAACATAAATTTCATTGTAGCCATCCAAACTCCTTGATTTTTGGTCCACTACTGCGTTGGGATTTTCTCTATAGGTCCTCCAAATTTCAAGCAATTCCTATAGTGGAATCCCAAGATATAACAAGCCCTAGCTACAAGACCAACTTTTGCCCTAGATTGATTTTGTATTAGTGTACTCATTGGGATCATTGCACTTTATTTCAAGAAGAATTGTCCATTGATCCTCTTCTCTTCCACAATTAGGTCAAGCCCCTCCTTGGTTGATCAACTCCATACCCTCCACCTAGTTTTGGGTTTGCTTGGCCTTGTGTGGTCCCACAACTTATTAATGCTAATTTCACAAAGATCACATAAAATCCAAGTCTCCATAAAGGTCTCTAGGTCTTGGAACCATCTTGAAAAAGCATACTCTCAAAACCTAGCCCTAAGGATCCTCTTTGCCCTTCCTAGAGAGCCCAATCGCCTTGCTTCTAAAGCAAGCAACCCATCTAATTGAGTCTCTCTTGTGAATAGGCCTAGGAATCACCTCCTTATCTTATAATTGACCATATATTCTAGTGATTCCATCATACTAGGTCTCCTCCCATCGGTGAAAGTCCGTAAAGAGCAGGGAACCTTAGCTGAGGTGGCAGTGGGCTATCGCTCCATTGTTGCCCTTGACCTAGTAGTTTCCCTGTAGTATCCCTTCCTAGGACCCCTGCTAGTTCGAGCGATAAAAAATCCCTTGACATATTCAATAACTTCATTTTCTATGAGGATCAAATATTATTCTCTTCTTCCATGTAAGGTAGTTCGTTGTCCCAACAAATTTATTGTTCTCGTTGCAGAAATAAGTCATTTAGTTTGTAGATTGAGACATAAAATAAAGTGCTTTTCAAATTAAGATATCTCCTTGATGGATTCTTCCACTGGTTACTTCCTTGATGATGTCTTCCTTCTTCAAGAATGACAATGCTTCTTCTTCAATATAAGGAGAGATATTCCTCTTCCTTCAAAGATGTTTGAGATATGATCCTTTCTTCAATGTGAGGGAGATCACTTTTATTTTGATGATGAGGTGCTCTTCTTGCTTCCTTTGGTTGATGATTGTATAATGTTGAGGCTTCCAAGAGTACTTCAAGTGTGTATAATCCTTCTTTCTTTGAGTGGAGGTAGGGTCTTTGAGGTCTCCTTCTTCTTCCAAGAGTTGTGATGATATGATCCTTGTGATGTGATGGATAGTCCTTCTTGATGCTCTTTGTTTTCCTTGATGATTTGATTTCCTCGATGCTCTTCTTATGCTCGGCCCTTATGTATCCTTCTTTAATTTGATGATCTCAAACTGCCTTTCCTTGTTACCTTAGTTATGATACCACGTTGAGAAATCAATGGCAGCTACTTTGATAATTGCTTGTGATGTTCTTTTACTTAACTTGATGTATTTTGTAGTTAGCTTCTTCTTTACTTGATTATTATAGTGTTCTTATCATTAAATAACTACCAAACTATGAAGATCAATAGAACAATAGGACACAAGATATAGGCTGCTAGCTAGGGCCAAAACCTCTCCCTTGAGAGAAAATCCACAAGAAGTCTTCTCTTCTTATAGAATCTTCAAATGACGAATTCTAAGACCCAAGACAAAGACCCCTCCTAGACCAAATAAACCTCTCCTTTGATGAGGTTTTCCTTCACAAAGTCAACTCAAGTCAAACAACTTGCTTCAAACTTCGGATTTTGTCCCTTACTTCAGATTTTCAGCCACTGCTTCAGGTCTGCAATTTTTGGCCTCTACTGCAGAAACCCTAACTCACATGTGTGGGAAAAGATGATGAAATTATGCTTGTCTCTCCTTTGCTTGGATTCCTTCTTCCTTGTTGGTAATTCAGCTTGCAATCTTTATCTGTTTAATAATAAATTTGGCTCATTGATGTGACTGGAATTTGGTCTTGCTGCAACAAAAAAGATGCCTTAATTATTTCGCACGTGTGAGATGTTTGACCAAAAATTCCGACTTCAAATTTCAGTTTTTTTCTTTTGTCTCCTTCTTCGTTTGATTTTCTCCTTGAATCAAACTTTCTTTTCTCTCTTGATTGAATGCCTTGGATGCTCCTTCAAATGAGGTCGAGTGCTCTTTATATATAGGCTTCTAAGGAACCCTAATTACGCTGGCTTCATCACTTTAGGCCGACTTGTCTTCTAGCAGGCTGAATTGGTTTTGGAGGGTCTTTTGACATATAATTGGCTCAAATAAATTCTTTTACTTGATACGAAATTCCCAATAATTTATTTTATATATGAAAATGACTCATTAACTTCTTTGACTCTATGACAAAGCCCTAGAAGCACATAATGTGTGCTTGAGCCTTGACCTAAAACAAATTGACCTAGAGCATGAAACCCATGCTATAAAAATAATAATAATATTTTTCTTTTCTCTTTTACATTAAATACAAAAATCATGAGTACATAAGACATTGTGAAGTCCAAACCTAGTTACATTTTCCAACACTCCCTCTTAACTAGGGAGGTATTCATAATACATACAAGGTACATGGACATTCTCATATTGAAGGATTATCATAAGAAGAGTCGGATTGGTAAGTCATCTCATAAGCTGTATTATCAGCTTTTATAAGTGCATCTGATCATATCAACCAACATTGTCATATAGCAAGGCCTTGAATAACAACTCTAGCTCTCCTCTAGATTAGAGCACAATACCGGGGAGACAATGATTTAAAGACACCTTCATCATTGTCTCTTAAGGAACATACACCATCTAGATGTTCAAGGTCTGTCCTTTTAGGACCATTCCCATCTTCGATTTATACATCCTCATAGAATTTCCTCTTCAACTACTCTTGCCTATTGGATGCCCTACCTCATCCTCAAAGAGAATCTGAATCAATCTCATATGCTTACCCAATCCTGTATTCTTTATTCATGACATGAAGACAAGAATGATGTGTCTATCTCTCCATCTCAACTAGGGAGGATCTAATCATTCCTATAAAAAGAATATACTCAAGCTCCCTCTTAACCGAGGACTTGACTCCAACAATAACTATCTGCTTTTTAGTGGAGATCATGGTACTATCAACTCCTTGTAGGGCTCCTCCTTTCGACATCATCATGTCATGGATGAACTTCAACTTCATTATGGATCCAACTTCTTTGTAACTTCATCATAGGGCATCGACCATATTTTACATGACTTCCCTTCAACGAAACATAATGTTGAACCAATAGTCATGTCATTCTTCTCTTCATCGAAAAGTGACCTTCTTCACCATCATTTGGATATCCTTCATAATGCTACCTTTTTCCAACTCATGTTCCTTCTAGGATTTTCCATCCAATCGTATGTGTACTAGTTATAGGTGAATTTATACAACCTTCTTCTGGTAGCCCTATTTCCAATCCAACCAGATGGTTGTTTTCAAAAATAAAAATGAACATAAAAAATATAATTACCTCTTTCATGATGACCTTTCTTCAACTTCTGCAACATCAACATGTTGCATACTATTTGAACCCATCTCCAAGACATTTACTATCAAGGTTATCCTTCTTTATCATATCAGGGTCTCCATACTTTCTTTGTAGTGATGTCATAGATAATTGTTCTAATCGTCATCCGATGTTTATTACTCATCTTATCTCATGTGGATATAGGTACTGTTGTCGCACTGAATGTCTAGGCACTGCGACAATGGCTCAGATCGGGGGCTGTCATCCTGATCCCCAATCTCTCTATCAAAACTGTCTCCTTGCAGATTAAGGGAGGTAGACCCTAACAAAAATGAAGAAAGAGAACTGGTTGAATACCAACCAATTTAGGAGACACAGTTAAATGACCAAGTACTTGTTAAGATTAATGAAATTTTACAGATCCAATTAGATTTAAAGTTTAAGACCAATGCTTTGTGGAGTCAAAATATCCCGTTATGAAATTAAAATCAAGTAATTGATAGGTAATTGCTACTAAAAAGGACAATTATCTTGTATGAAAATATCAATCCACCACGATAATATTCAATTCCTCAATTAATTAAACTGGAAGATAAGCTCTTTTCAATAATACAATTCAATATTCGATAAAAACACATTCGTAATCATGCATCAACAATGTTCAATAAAGACATGCAATTTATCGTCACTTGAAATAATCACAAAGTTGACTAAAACAATTAATCACCAATTTGAAGCAATTTAAAACCACACTTATAGATAGTTCAGCGATCATCAACCACAGCTAAGCATGAAAATACTTCGAACCAACCATTTAAATTTCGAAAAGAAAAAATATTATCATGAGAGAACCATCGAATTTAAATGTTAGACATTTCCAATAATTCCGGATTAAAAAAGATATTCTTGGTAATTCCAATCCAGAAATTAAAATTTTCCTATAGTCAAATTTTAGATATTAAAATTAAAATTTCTCATTTGACTATGGAATGATTTAGATCCAAAACTATTTCCCAATTTCATTAAAGTTTTTTTACCTTTTTTTTTTATATTTTCTATTTCCCTTTTTAAAATTTAAATGAAACTATAAATTAAACACAAATCTAAAACTTTACAAAAATGAAAATTTCAAAGATAAAAAAAACTAAAATCTAAGTTAATAAAAATCTTAAAATAGAAAATGGAAAAATTTAAAAGTGTTAGATTTTTTAATTTTAAAGCTTTAAAGGTCTAAAGTTAAAAGAAATATCTAAACTAAAATGAAACCTAAAGTGAGAAAAGAAAAAAAAAAACAAATGCGTGAGTGTTATATTTGTGCAGGTCAATGAGGAGGGCTGCAGATGAAAGGCTGACGACAGCATTAGCAGCGTGCAGAAATGCGGACGGGGATGGGAGGCAAGCAGCGAAGGGAGATGGCAGCGGAAAGGCGAGGACGTCGGGGGGAGGACGGAAGGCCGCGGATGGAACTGAGTGATGGGGAGATGGAGCGAAAAGGCTGTGGAAGCGGGCAGCATTAGCAAAGGGAGTGAGCGTGAAGGGAAGCAGTCGAATGTCAGCAGAATGGCAACGAGGAAGACAACCGCAAATGAAGAGGGATCCGTGGAGGTAAGCAGGACAGAAACTGTGGAAAAATAAATGCGGATTGAGGGAGACTAATGCAATGAATGTAGTTGGCTATATGCAGAGAAAGGACGCAATGATGGATGGAGAGCTCAAGGCAACATTAACGCAGAGAATGGAGACTGCGATGAGAGGAGGAGCATAATTTAAGATGCCGGGCTATGAGGGGTGATGAAGCACTATGGGGCAGCGATGAGGACAGCCGATAGAGAAATGTGGACAACCAACAAACAAAAAATTGGCAGGCACACTGGTGCATAGAAATTTAAATTTCTCCTTTTACCTAGCATAAATGAATTCAATAAAAACACCTGCAATTATTAAATTTTCTAGAACAGAGTTCACGCCCAGATTTGCAACCAGATTTGATCCTGAGACCAGATCTTACCCTCCAGGGCCTAGATCTGGCTCAGATCTAAAAAATTTCTTTGAAAATTCCTTAGCACAACCTGCACAAAACTAGAAATAAGAGACCCCAAAACCCAAAAATTTGCACAAAAGATAAAAACCCTTAAACCCCAGTGAGTAAAAAAAAAAAACTATATTTGCAAATTTACAGCGCTATTCTACAGATCAAGAGCCCTCATGGCCAGATTTAAAACCATTTTGCACAATTAATTAAAAAAACGAAATTAAGAGAGGCACAAGCCCAAGAAGACCCTGCAAAAATAATGTTTCGTAAGATAAATTTAGAAATTAGGAAATAATGGGCTTTTTCAGATTTTCTGAAATCTGAGAGTCGACTGATCTAACTGAAGATTTCCCCAAACGCTCAAATCTTGAATAATGATCTCTGCACACTTAGATCTGAATTTTAGATTGATAGAGATTTAAAAAAAATAACCATGAGACCTTTCAGAAACATAGATAATTGATATTTCTGTCAAATCACAATGCAATTTAAGAAAACCTAGAAAATTGCACAAGATACCTGTATGTAGATCAATCCATAAAGACCATCAACCATCAAAATGCCAATAAAAGTAGCAGAGCTTAGAGACAATATCACCACATAGATTTGGAAAAGGAACACCAAAGTCTGCAACCCCAAAGTCTTTATGCTTTATTCATCACAAAAAAAATTACAAGAGCTTCCGAGAACAAGTGCACGATTCAAAGATCGGGTGGAAATGACATACAAAGACCTATAATTTATAAGATAAAATCTCCAACGACTAGTTCGGTTGATCCTTGTCAAAATAATCTCGACCTTCGAAAAAGATTTAATTATCTTTTAATCTGGATCGTCGAAATTATAATTTTGAGGAAATTCGAATTTGTCATTTAATTCCATTTTAATTAACTCAAAAATAATATGTTTGAGTTAATTACCTCAAAATTTTGACTTCGACTTAACCACCAAAGCCCAAGGGTCCAAAATTTCTTGAAATTCTCAATATTCCCTTGGCCTGGGACCTTTAAAAATTTATTTTTTAAGGACCCACGAATTTTTCCTATGAAGAATTTTAACTCACCTAGGACTTAAAATTTATTAAATTTTTGGCTTAAGTTTTTTAATTTAATTTGGCCAGAAAATTTAATTAATTGACTGAGAGGGGATTTAATTATTTTTCCAACTCTCTTTACATAAGATAAATACATTTACACACATAAAGGGGGAATACTCATTCGTGATAGACCCTCAAATAACTACCCAATTCTGCGACTCAAAACATGATCTAGTAGATCGAGTAGCTTGTAATAAAATAATCTAGCCAATTAGCTAGGATTATTCCCAAACTACTTTTACAAAGACTCGATAAAAAACACTAGGACTCACTTAGCATCTTGATGACAAAATCCACCCTAGCTTTGGGGTGGGGCTGGAGGGGAAAACTTTGCCGATTACTTGTGTCGAGAAACACAAATGAATCAGTGAGACAAGAAACCTCCTAGGATAGAAATCATCACCAAAATACTAGGCTTACCTAGGTTGTTACATACATCGTGGTCTTACTTAGATCATTTACATCATAAACATGCAGAATAGGTTTACATCATTTATAAAATTATCGTCTGACGATAAAATCTGAATGGCGTGAACACGTCTAACATGATGAATCCCATTTGCAAAAATGGCGGTGTACTACTATGGGGTCGTTGACACAGAGTGGTCAACATCTGGCTCTACTTGGGGACACGTTGCTTCATTGAAGGAATGTGAGAATCCAGAATCTACATGCAAGCAACACACAAAATTACATAAGTAGCGTCCATCCAAATATCATCATATAATATTAAGCACATGAAAAATAGAAGCTCCTATATCATTTATTATTATACTTAACATGTAAAGTAAACCTAATCTAACTACAAAATGAAATGCTGAAAGAACAAGGAGTAAGGTTAGAAATACAATACAAAGGATGCCCAATGGCATCAAATGTCATCTCTAAAGAACAACTTGAACAGTTGGCCATTTGCAGGAAAGTGAAGTGGTTCGCCTTCCAACGTGCTCAAGTGGAATGAGTTTGGTCCAACAATGCCTCTGATAATATAAGGTCCCAGCCACAAACTGTCAAATTTCTTATGTTTTCCGGGCTTTTCATTCTTTCGATCCCAAAGTAATACTATGTCTCCAACTTGCAAAGATCTATATCGAGATGATTTATCAAAACTTTTCTTAATGTTAGATTGATTCTTACACATATTATCTAAAGCTTTCCTACGAGTTTCATCCAACTCCACAATCTGATCAATTCTATTTTGAACAACATCTTTATCGATGGAAAAATGTTGAGGGAGTTGGTAAGCTGGTAATTTAAGGTGCACAGGCAAAATCACATCCAAGCCATAAACTAATTCAAAAGGACTTTTACCAGTAGCTTTCTTTTTAGTAATTCTATCTGCCCACAAAGCATACTTGATTTTGCTGTCCCAAGATCGCTTATTATCTCCTACTATCTTCTTGATAATAGTTATAAGATTTTTATTACTTGACTCAGCTAAACCATTACCCTGAGAATAGTAGTTAGATGAATGAGATAATGTAATGCCATACTTAAAACAAAAAGATGAAAATTCAAATGAACTAAAAGCCTTCACATTGTCGGTAGTGATCTTGGCAGGGACACCAAATCTAGTATTGATTTGATTTTCAATAAAGTCCATAATGACCTTTTCATTGGCATTTTTAGCAGGAATGGCTTCAACCCATTTTGTAAAATAATCAGTCGCAGTTAAAATCCAGGAGTAGCCATTGCTAGAATTTTCATAGAATTTCCCGACGAAATCCAGACCCCAATGTTGAAAAGGTGCCTCTACAACCACAGGTTGTAGGGGCAGGGCAGCTAGCTTCTGCTTCCCAGTGAATAGTTGACAGGCTTGGCAACTTCTGACAAATTTATGCACATCTGAAAAAATCGAAGGCCAATAATAACCAGCGCTCATAATTTTATGGGCAGTAGTTCTAGCAACATAATGACCACCACAAAATCCTGATTGAAACTCAGAAATCAATTTCTTGGACTCAACCTCATCAACACACCTAAGTATTATCCCCTCAGGATTTTTCCATCCAAGGCCATCCTTCATGAGGCAATACTTAGTGGCTTTTAATCTAAGAGCCCTTCTTTTATGAGCAACTAAATGGTTAGGACATGTAAGATTTAACAAATAATAAATAATGTCCTTATACCATTCATGCTCTCCTAACCTTTGCAGCTCAGGCGAAGAAGCATCATTAAGGCAAATCAAACCAAGCACTTTCTCATTACCTTCGGTTATCATTTCAGCCAAGCCTTGACCCTTAACTAACTTGGTGGGCCTAATCTCTAAATCATACTCTTGAATTTTAGTAACCCACCTAGCACGAGTCCCTAAGCAATCAGTTTGAGTTAATATATCTTTAATTGCAGAATGCGGGACGAAAACAATGATTTTAGAATAACCCACATAAGTCCTAAAATGCTTAAGAGACTTAACAAAGGCATAGACTTGTTTTTCTATAGTAGTATAATTTAATTCAGAATTTTGAAACACTCTACTCATGAAAGCCATAGGTTGTTCGTGACCTTCCTTATTCTTTTGTAATAAGAGACCAACGATGGTATCTTCAGAAGCGAAAGAGAAAATTATGAAATCTGTAATATCCCGTTTCGGGGATATCTCTAAAACACGGCAAACTCCAACCAGAGATGGACTGGGAGGGCATTTACCGGATATGCCGCCTCTGAAAAGAGGATGAAATCCGGAGGCTACCTGGCCCTTTCCAGACTCTGTCTAAGAGTGAGAGATAAACACACCAAGTGGTATAGAACTAGAATGCTCAAGAATATATATAAATAACAGTGTAGCAGACGTATAATAACATAGACAAAATGTACGACAACTCATCCAGAAATATAGAGAGGAAATGCTAAGCCATTTTATTAAACTGAGAAATATAATGAAGTACAATAGGTGATCAGAGTGATGGCACCTAAAATTGCTCAAGGCAAGTGAAGAAATACTCTCAGAATACACAGGAAATGGCTGCTCTCTGAACTGCATCCCAGCTGCTGGAAAACTGCCGTGTAGCTGCTACCATTGAAATGAACTGATGACTAGGGGTTGCCCCCCTTGCCGGAATGAGCTGAAAATCTGGAATCCTCCTCTACTCACCAATCCCGACAAAACCCAGAAACCATATCAAAAATGGCCGACCTCCGAAAAACACCCCCTTGGGGAATTACGCTGGCCTCCAAGGCTCTGCGCAGAGGCTAAATGAGAATGACTGAAACATCGCCTCAAACTCCACCAAAATCCTCCCGCAGGCAAAGGCTGACACTCTGCTCAAAACCTCTGCTCAATCTCCTGCAGAAATCCCGATCTGGAGCACCTCCAAGATGGACTGCATCCTCCCTCTTAGTGACTGCGCAGTCTCTATGAAAGCCCAGCTCCGCAAAAAACCCAAACACCAAAACCTCTCACAAAATACTAAAGAAATAACCTTGCCCGAGCAAGCACTCGAAGTCCCCCGGGGCTAAGGGCGAGATCTCCGACCGGAGACACTTAATGCACTAAACAGTGCTGCAGACAGGCTAAACAGCCAGCGTGCTCAAGAAGACAAAACGTCCAACTCAATATCATCAAAAACAGAATGAATGAAATGAGAAGGCTCCTCCACATTTTATAACGTTGGTTTCCCTCCAAAACCCCAACGTAGCTTCTCTCTCTTCCACGTGCTCATCCTCATCTGCGCAGAAGCTTCTAGAGTGTACGTGGGCCCCCTTCTCTACATGGTGCTTGGCCCCCCTTGGCTCCCTTTTAAGTTACAACGTTGTCCTACTAGGGAAGATGTTTTATTCCACTAAGTGAGTTAGACCCTCTCTACTCACTTTTATTTATTAATAAACTATAGTCGGCAAAATTAGACAAAAATCGAATATTCCAATTAGCTGTCGCTAATTAGGAATATTATAGTCTCCCCCAGCAAAACGTTGCTTGTCCTCAAGCAACTGAAGTGATGGATGCTGCAAAATCTTCTCACTCTCCCAAGTGGCATCCCCATCTGGCAAATTCTTCCACCTCACCAAGAATTCCTGGACTGTCCTGCTCCGTAGCTGCTTCTCCCTAGTATCAATAATAGCCTCTGGCTGCAACACCAAATGCCCCTTGTCATCTGTGGGTGGTAGCTCATCTGTCATTGTCACCTGCTGCCCCAGCGCCTTCTTCAGGCATGATACATGAAAAATGTTGTAGATCTTGCTACCTTGGGGCAGCTCCAACTCATACGCAACCTGCCCAATCCTACGTATCACCCTGTATGGCCTGTAGAAGCAAGGCTTGAGCTTCTCAGCTCCCTTCTGCTTCAACGACGATTGTCGGTATGGCTGTAATCGTAGGTAGACCAAGTCCCCTCCCTCAAACTGTCTCTCCACCCGACCTCTGTCGGCATACAACTTCTGCTGGTTTTGTGCTGTAGCCATATTGTCCTTGAGAGCTCGGAGAATGTCCTGACTCTCTTGGATCCAAATCTTGGTTCTAAGAGCCTTGCTAGCACCGAACATCACATCAGCAAAAGATAAGGAATGATACCCATTCAAAGCATAAAACGGTGACATACCAATGGACATGTGATGTGTCGTGTTGTAGCAATACTCCCCCAAATGCAACCACTTCAGCCATGCTTGCTACTGCCCACTGACATAGTTACGCAAGTAGCCCTCCAGCCACTTGTTAACTATCTCCGTCTGTCCATCCGTCTGTGGGTGATAACTGGTACTTGGTGTCAACTCCGTCCCCATTAGCCGGAAAAGCTCCTACCAAAATCTGCCCATGAAGCGGCAGTCCCTGTCACTAATGATTGTCTTAGGAAGACCATGCAGCCTGAAAATCTCTCTGAAGAACAGCTCGGCCACCTGTGCTGCTATGTAATGCGCGGATATGGCGAAAAAGTGCGCATACTTTGTCAGCCGATCAACGACAACAGAGATACAATCCTTGCCCTGCACCATGGGCAACCCTGTGATGAAGTCCATCGATATGCTCTCCCATTTCCTCTCCGGAATGGGAAGAGGCTGCAACAATCCTGCGGGATGGCTCATCTCCCCCTTGTTCCTCTGACAAACATCGCACTCCCTGATGTGCTGGAGTACGTCCTCCTTGAGGCCCTTCCATGAGAACCTCTCTCTAATTGCCCTGTAGGTTTTGGTAAACCCCTGATGGCCTGCCAATGGAGAATCATGTGATGCCTTGAGTATCTTCTTCTTAAGCTGAGATCCCTTAGTCAAGAAGATCTTGTCCCTGTAGTAGATGATCTCATCAACCACCTTGTACCTGTCATCCGCCACCTGTCCATCCAACACCTCACATGCAAATCTGTCCTTGGAGTACTCCACTAAAAGTCGAGCCCTCCAATCTGCATCCAAGCTCATAAGAGATAACGTGGCTGGTCTACATGAAAGGGCATCTGCTACCACGTTATTCTTACCCTTGACATACTCAATGTCAAAGTCATATGCTTGGATCTTACTGATCCACTTCTGCTGCCTCTCCTGTAGCTGCTTCTACTCCAAAAAGAACCTGAGGTTGTTGTGATCAATCCTCACCCTGAACCTGTTCCTTACCAGATACTGCCGGAATTTGGCCAAGGCATGCATGATGGCCAACATCTCCTTGTCATAAATAGGATACAACTTCTCGTGCGGAAGGAGCTTCCGGCTCTCAAAGGCTATAGGGTGTCCCCCTTGCATCAATACTGCGTCGATCCCCTCTCCCGATGCATCACACTCCAAGACAAATGGCTGCGTAAAATCCGGCAATGCAAGCACTAGGCAGCTACTCATCACCTCCTTGAGCCTATCAAAGGCTCGCTGCGCTGTATCTGACCAACTGAATGCCCCCTTCTTCGTCAAATCTGTAAGGGGTGCAGCAAGCTGTGAGAAACCTCTGACGAACTTCCTGTAATAGGTACATATCCCAATGAACCCTCGAAGTTCCGTCACGTTCCTCGGTCCGGCCAATCTCTGATGGCTCTAATATTTTCCTCATGGACCCTCACTCCGTCCACTCCAATAATGTGACCCAAATACAACATCTCCGTCATCCCAAACTCACACTTGGAGAGCTTAGCATAGAACTGTTGCTCTTCCAAGATGTGTAGTACTGCCTCTATATGTTGGAGATGCTCCTCCCAAGTCCTGCTATATATGAGTATGTCATCGAAGAAGACCAATACAAACTTCCTCAGATGACTGCGGAAGATATGGTTCATGCAAGACTGAAAAGTCGCTGGTGCATTGGTTAGCCCAAAAGGCATAACCAAAAACTCAAAGTGCCATAATGACACCTGAAGGCGGTCTTGGGAATGTCCTGTTCCCTCACGCGAATCTGATGGTACCCTGATCTCAAATCAATCTTCGAGAAGAAATTGGCTCCTCTCAGCTCATCCATCAACTCATCGATCCTGGGTATAGGATACCTGTTCTTCAGGGTCTTCTTGTTCAGGGCCTTGTAGTCAATGCACATCTGCAAGGTGCCGTCCTTCTTCTTCACCAACACCACGGAAGAAGCGAACGGACTCGTGCTCGGTCTGATGTGCCCAAGAGCCAGCAACTCCTGGATGGCCCGCTCAATCTCATCCCGATAGGCTTTGGGATGCCTATAGGGGGTAGTGATCACCGCCTGAATGCCCTGCTCAAGCTCAATGGTGTGCTCAAACCCTCGGTCCGGTGGCCGACCTGGTGGTATATCCCCAAACACTGCATCATACCTGTCAAGGATGGCCTGTATATCAGGATGAACTGCTCGACCGATGGTCTCTGCCTCTGATGCCCGCA
>CM076570.1:387657847-388014600 GCA_034641835.2 Pinus albicaulis
ATAATATTCAATTAAATGAAAAGCTGAAACTTTGGCCATACTCAATACTTCATGACTTCATCGTGAAACAATTTGACTGCCTTTGACTTGGCATCTGACTTTGACTTGAGTTGTACCTTATGTGGTGGGCCCCACATAGGTGCCACATCACCTTTTACCTCTCCACATAATTGACATGTCAAAATTTGACTTATTTTGACTTTGGAAAATTTTCCAAATTTTTCAATTATGAATTTTTTTGAATTTTTTCCACTGGCATTAGGAAAATTGGCTTTTAAGGGACCATAAGTCGTTTTTTGACCCTCAAAGTGGGTCCTAGGATAACGCTGGATCTTTGAGGATGAATTTTGACTGGTCACACGCCCCAGACATTTCCTAAGGCCACTTAATTACATCATTACATAGAAATTAATTAAAAAATCCCATTTTGCGGGGAATTTTTAATTATTAAAAAATCCTACTTAGACTTAGTCAAATTCCGCGAAATTTCAGAGATGACTTAGCATGGTAATATACATCGACTCTAGACACTAAGATGCGTTAGGGGCTCAACCTTCAAGCCGTCACCCCGGCTTTGGGGTAATGCAATGAGTGAAAAAACCTAGAAAATTATTCGCCGCTAAAAAGAAGGAATAATTAACCAAGTAAAAAAAACACTCCAAGGTGTACTCGCTTGCTGATCGAGTCCCGACATCCTAGGCCTGTTACAAGGCTTTATTCATCATGCTAGTGACATTTATACAATATCCCTGAAGGGCTGCGGAATCTGAAGACTGAAGAAGAAAATGATGAGAAGAAGAAGTAGAGTTTAAAAACTCTGTTGAACATGATGATATCTGATGATCTCTGCTGGCACAAGTGTCTTCTGGTTCATCCTTGGGCATGGAGTCTTCACATTATCATCAGGTGCCACTCCAGTGGTCAACATTTGGCTCCATATGGGGATGCGTGCTAGATATGAAGTGATAGTGTGCAAGAACCTGGAATCTGCATCCACCGACCAAAGATATATATTAGCAGTATCCATTCAAAATAACATCAAATAAAATCAAGTACATAAATGGAAATTTTATTCTAAGAGCATGAAATAACAATTTATTCAAGAAAGAAATCTATTTAAACAAAATTGACAAGGGATAAAGTTAGAAATATGATACAAAAGGATGCCCTATGGCATCAAATGTTTTCTTTGTGGAACATCTTGAGCAGTTGGCCATTCACAGGTAACTCTAGTGATTCTTCGTCCAAGGTGCTCAAATGGTAGGAATTTTGTCCCGCTGCTTCTCTGATGATATACGGTCCAAGCCATAAACTGTCAAACTTACCATGATTACCTGGCTTTTCATTCCTGTGATCCCAAAGTAAAACCATATCACCGTTAGAAAAAACTCTATTCCTAGATGATTTATCAAAATTTCTTTTTACCTTAGATTGATTTTTACAACAATTTTCAAAGGCTCTTCTCCTAGTTTCATCCAATTCTACAATTTGATCAATCCTATGTTGCACAACATCCTTATCAGATGTAAAACTTTGTAGCAATTGGTAAGCTGGGAGTCTCAAATGCACGGGTAGGGTAACGTCCAAGCCATACACTAGTTCAAAGGGACTCTTTCCAGTAGAACTCTTCTTTGTAATCCTATCAGCCCACAAAGCATATTTAATTTTGCTATCCCATGCTCTCTTATTATCCCCTACTATCTTCTTGATTATGGTTATCAAATTTTTATTGCTAGACTCGGCTAGACCATTACCCTGAGGATAGTAGTTTGATGAATGGGATAAGACAATGCCATACTTAAAGCAGAAAGATGAGAATTCGGCAGAGCTAAAAGCCTTGGCATTATCCGCTGTAATTTTAGCAGGGACACCAAAACGAGTGATAATCCTATCTTCAAGAAAATCCATCACTACTTTGTCGGTGGCGTGTCTTGTAGGGATGGCTTCTACCCATTTAGTAAAATAATCAGTGGCAGTTAAAATCCATGAGTAGCCATTACTAGAATTTTCATTAAACTTCCCTATAAAGTCAACCCCCCAATATTGAAAGGGAGCTTCCACGACCACAGGCTAAAGAGGCAAAGAAGCTAACTTTTGCTTCCCAGTGAAAAGTTGACAAGCTTGGCAACCTCTAACATACTTGTGCACATCGCCAAAAATAACCTGCTCTCAAGATTTTATGGGTAGTAGTCTTAGCAGCATAATGTCCTCCACAAAATCCTGAATGAAACTCAGATAGAAGCTTTTTGGCCTCAGCTTCATCAACACATCTAAGTATTACCCCCTCCGGATTTCTCCAACCCAGACCATCCTTCATAATGCAATACTTAGTTGCTCTAAGCCTTAATGCTCTTCTTTTATGGCCAACTAAATGGTCAGGACATGACAAATTTTGCAAGTAATAGATAATGTCTTTATACCATTCTAGTTGAGTCAATCTTTGAAGTTCCGATGAAGTTAATTGCAGATCATTTTGACAAATCATTCCTAACGCTTTCTCATTCCCCTCATTCAAGATCTTAGCCAATCCCTGGCCTTTTACCAGCTTGGTAGGTCTAATATCTAGATCGTATTCTTGAATTTTGGAGACCCATCTAGCTCGAGTTCCTAAGCAATCAGCTTGAGTTAAGATATCCTTTATTGCAGAGTGAGGGACATACGCGATTATTCTTGAATACCCCACATAAACTCTAAATTGCTTAAGGGACTTGACTAAGGCATAAGCCTGCTTTTCCAAGGTGCTATACTTCAGCTCAGAACCTTGAAGTGATCTACTCATGAAAGCAATAGGTTGTTCATACCCTTCATTGTTCTTTTGCAGCAACACTCCAGCAATAGTATCTTCAAATGCAAAAGAGAAAATCAAAAAATCCTTCGAATAATCAGGGCTCACTAGAACAGGTGCCTTACCAATAGAATCCTTAATTTCCTGAAAACCTATTCTCCCCTCTTTTCCCCAGACAAACTTAACATCTTTCTTTAAAAGGGTTTGAATGGGTTTAGCAATTTCAGCATAATTTGGAATGAACCGCCGGAGGAAATTGATCTTTCCTAAGAAGGATTGAAGGGTTTTGATATTGTGAGGCAGAGAAATCTTTTGAATTGCCTCAACTCTCTCAGGGTCAATCTTGATTCCATCCTTCGAGATGATGTGACCAAGCAACTTCCCTTCAGTCACTCCAAAAATAGATTTAGCAGGATTTAAAGATATCCCATACTCTCTACACCTGTTAAATATCCGCCTTAAATGGCTAATATGAGAAATTCCATTTTTAGAAAAGACAGTTAAGTCATCTTGATAAATCTCAATGAATTTCCCAATTAGACCCTTAAAGGCATAGTCCATAGCCCTTTGAAAAGTTGCTCCAGCATTTGTCAATCCAAAAGGCATCCTTAAATATTCAAAAGTACCCCAGGGTGTGGTGAATGTTATCTTATGCCTGTCTTCTTTCTTCACCGTGACTTGGTTATATCCTGAAAATCCATCTAACAAAGACATCATTCCAGACCCCGTTACCCTTTGCAGCAATGTTTCCATATTGGGTAAAGGGTAATTATCCTTTTTACAAGCTAAATTAAGATTTCGAAAATCTACACATAGCCTGATTGATCCGTTCTTTTTTCTCACAATAACCAAGTTTGAGCACCATGTGGAATGCCTAGTGTGAGCTATAATTCCAACTTGAAGCATCTTTTGCAACTCCTTTTGCACCAAGGGGGATAACTTAGGATTTATTTGCCTAAGTTTTTGCCTGAAGGGTTTGGCATTTTCATCTTTAAGCGGGATTGTATGCTCCATAACATCCTCCCTATAACCTTTTAACTCCTCATATGAAAAGGCCAAAACATCCCTATATTCTTGAAGTAAATTTATTAATTTTTTCCTTTCCTCCTCGGTGGTGCCCTTCCCTATTTTGATAATCTTTGGGTCATGAGAGGTACCAATGTTTACTTCAATAAATTCCCCTGGGTCAATTTTCTTATCCTCTTTTCTCTTTACAGCATCATGTCTATCAAACATTTGTTCCATGGCTATACGATCCCTAGGAGTGGGATTTGACACAACATTACACTCCTCGTATTCACAACCTTCTTCCTTGTAGCCAACCTTGAAACCAGAGAATTCTTCTATATTATTTAAAAAACGAATCACTTGGTTTTCTTCATTAAAGATTTGCCAATGCTCAACATTATCAGGAACCGATGGTCTAAAAATAACCTCCATCTTGACCTTATCATCCATCAAGTTCTCTCCAAGCTGTAAGGTAGATGCAGCAACAGCCAACTCATCAGCTTGTTTATTTCCTTCTCTCGGAATCACTTGAAGATCTAATGCGTCAAAATATTCCATGCTATCCCAGACAGCATTTCGATACTTCTTTAATCTATCATTCTTACATGCAAATTTATTCTTTGTTTGAAGAATGACTAGATCAGAATCCCCCCTGATACTAAGCATCTTAATGTTCAAGTCTTTTGCCAACTCTAGACCTAACAACAAAGCTTCATACTCCGCTACATTGTTAGTTGCATCAAATTCCAACCTAAAGGCAAACTTGAATATATGACGAAGGGGGGAGGTAAAGACAATTCCGGCACCCTTACCAAACCTTGAATGGGCACCATCAAAATTCATGTGCCACACCCAATCCTTCTTACTTTCCACCTCCTTCTCCAAAGGAGCAATAGAATTAGCCAAGATAGCATAGTTTCCCAAGTCATCAGATTCATACACAATTTCATTATGAGGCTCCTTGGGATTTTCCACGTGAAACTTTCTCTCCAATTCCCTGTCCAACCTAACCATGATGCTCTCACTATTAGGGATGGTAGCATAACTTAAATCCATTTGCAAACTACCCCCTATATCAGCTCCCCACTTTTTAGACAATAACATCCCCCATGCATCAGGTACATCAATTACCACAATATCCATGGTGATCATAATATCAGGATGAACTGCCAAGTGGACTTGAAGATCCTTTATCAAACCACAAACCTCAATAATTTTCGAATCCATAGCACAAATGTTGTGGTAAGGTCTGGAAACCCTCAAGTTTAACTGATTCATGACTTTCTTAGTCATGACACACGATGATGCCCTAGAATCAAACATACAATTGTGTAAAAGCATTCCATTGACCAACATAGTGATGAAAAATGGTTGATGGTCTCTGTTATCTCTACACATATCACTACTTTGCAAAGTGATAGGGGCATCCTCATATCTATCTTTAGAAAAATTTGACATTTCTTTTCCATTAGGGGCATCAATGGCTTTCAACAACTTATATCTTTGGGAGGGAATCTTCATGATTTCAGTCACCGGTACCAAAATCTTTGCATTATTTATCCATCCTCCCAAATCAATATTTAACTTAGATGTAGGTGGAGTGAAAGTTTTATGGGCATTTTGATTTCTTTCCTTGTTTCTTGCCCTTTCTTTATCCTTGGCTATCTCTAAAATCTGATTTGATGAAGGCTTCTCTCCATACAACTCAGTGATCCTATCCAACTCTTCAAAATTATTCACACTGTAGGAGGATGGGGACTTCTGACTTATCTTTTGACTATTTTCCATAACTCCCATTCAATTATCCAAGGACAAATGATGATCTTTTCCAACTACATTGATTTGTTCACTTGTTCCAGCCATTTCACCATCTAAGATCCTTTTTGCGTAAGGACAAGTGAGTTCATCATGTAAGTCATCACATGGTTTACAATAAGGCATTGAATCATCAACTAAGTTAGTAGACTCAAGTGGATTTGGTGGCCTATGTTCATTAGGGGGGGGCCCTCTTTTGCCATCTATCATTTCCTCGATTTGGGAATCTCCCCGCCTGATTCCTTTCCATGGCCACCAACCGATTTTGGATAGCATTCATTTGATTCGTGTGATTCGCTTCCATAGTCTTGATGAGATGGGTTAACTCCTTAATAGGATCATGGGTAGGCTCTTCCTTGCCTTTGCCTTTGGAATCATTTGATTTCGATGGCCCTCTAGTGTAACCAGGAATCTCAGATTTTCCTGATTGCTTTCTAGCCCTCTCCATTTTCAAGGCTTCCGTTTGAGCTATACCCAAAGTTGTAGGTTCCTTCCTCCTCAACTCATAAGCGGTATCCACACCAAAAGCATCTAAATATGAGCATAAGAGAAATTCATCCGGAGGTTTAACAGTTGCAGGCATGCTTTTAACCAATTCATTGAATCTCTTGTTAAACTCCTCCATGGTTTCATTTTCATTCTTCTTCATGGTGCTAATGGCACTAATCAAATGACTATTCTCTCTTCTCTCTCCATACTTTCCCATGAAAGCATTAACAATTGCTTGTAAAGAATCATACGAGTTTGCAGGTTGCTCAGTGAACCAATCAAGAGCATCCTCTTCTAAAGAGAGAACAAAAAGCCTCATCTTTACATCCTCATAGTTAGCAACGTTACACCACTTAAAGATGCAAACATTAAAGTTCTTCACATGTGATGCGGCGCTAATGGCATTGTTACCTTGAAAAGAAGGCAACTTTTCAATAGCCTTGTCAGGGATATTGTGAGGATAGCCATTAATGTTATTAAAGTTACAAGGAGCAAAAAGATCATTCATGATGTTAGGCTCAACTTGTCCTTGAAACAACAAATGAATGTCAGAAATAGCCTTTGGCCCAAGACTAGCAAGAGCTCTACTATGAGAAAGTCTATTTAACCTCTCTCTAAAAACCCTTTCAGGATCAGGAGAGGGGCTAACTAGACCACTTGAATTTCTCCTGGTAGAGACTCTTGCAAAATTAGGATTGAGTGGAGTCGCCACTTGAGCAAGAATCTAAATCTAAAATTCAAATATGCCAAAACTAAAAGTTAGTCGTTTTCCCAGGTACAAGAAGACTTGTCCCCGGCAACGACGCCAAAAAATGTAATCGCTTGCCGCCTACACCTACCTACAGTTAGTGGGAAAAGCCTTCAACCCCACAGGTGTGGTTGGTGGCAAGGAACTCAGAGAAGGGGCTGTCACCTATTCCCAACTCTCTCCGTTTAAGCTGTCTCCTAGGTTAGCTAAGGGGGGTGGTCCCTAAAGGAAAACTAAGTTAAAGATGTGAGATTTCTAGGAGAATTGATTAGAAGGAATTACTTATCAAAGATGACTTGATTTCCAATATATAAACAAGCATATAAGTATATGAGCAATATTCAATGACGTGTTCAAAATATAGACCAGTGCTTTAAAGTAGATAACAAATGCTTGCTCAACAATAAAAATCAAGATATAATGACAATAATCCCACAAAGGAAGTGTTAGACCAAGATCACAATATGCAATTAAATTTGCAACATCAAATAATGGTATTTGCCAATGAAACGAGATATATCAATTATCCATAAGCATAATGATCATTAAAATGACAACATGCACTGAAATTGTATGTAGAAGCAAATTTCCAAGTACCATAGAATTAAACTTGTTGCAAAATTTAAGGAATTTAAAAATGATTGCATCAAAGTGCTTCTTGAGATAATATTTGCACTTGAATCTTTAGACCGTCAAGATAGCAAAATAAAATTTGGGAACTTTGCAATGTAAATGTGATGAGATAGTGCTCTTGGTTTATTTTATTAATTAGTTCTAAAGCAATGTTACAATTGAACTCCTGTCCCCAGACCTCACCCTCGCCCGAAATTCGGATCTCACAATGAGGAGTCCATAGGGGTGGAGGGTCCCTAATGTATATACAACCAACTTAAGTTGGAGGTTAATTTTTAGAGACGCAAGTCTAGCATGCAAAGTGAAATGCCTAAATGATATGGAAATGAGTTTGCAAGTGCTGTGTAAAAGATGGAGATGATTCAATTAAATATGCTTCATAGTTAGAACAATAACTCAAGTTGCCATAAATTGAAATGCTATGCTTCTTTACTTGTAGTATGTTGTGAAACTTATCCAAATGAAGAGTAGATCACAAAACATAAGTAAGTGATGGCAAATGAGATTGAAAATTAGGAAATTTAAATGACTATGTGATCTAAGCAATTAACGAAATGAACATATGAGTTATTCACATGCAACTAGACTAGACTAGCAAACGAAATGATGAATGCAAGTGATTTAGTTTGAGAAAATTAAAAGAAAAACTAAGCAAAAGAAAGTTACCCACTCAAGAAGATTTCCTCCCTCTAAATGAGTAGGTGAGATACCATGGGAAAAACTTCCCAAGCTCCCTCAAGAACAGTTAGCTCTTTATTAATGAAAAAGAGGCCCTCTTATAGAAACGAGGGGATTGAGAAGAGCTTACAATATGCGTTTTAAATTTGCTCTTTCCCAAAGTTACAAGTGTAAGATTTAAAAAAAAAATTACTTGTGAGATGTTTACAAAGTAAAGGCTTAAAGCCTTGAGGTGAATGGCGGCTACAATTCCTCAAAAGAATGAGGCTTTAGAAGTAGAGGTGAAGTGATAAGGCAGAACTTGGACTTGAGGTTCCAAACGGAAGAGTGTTCCTTAGCCTATGCTTTAGCTCCCTTTCTTCAAAAACTTAGATTGCTTCCAAGAACACCTATAGGCAAACAAACAAAAGAGTTAGCATGCCAAAGAAATAGTGCTGAAATATGTGAGAGGAAATCACATGCATGCGAAGGAAAAAGTTAGAAACTCAATGCAAGTATAAAATACACTTTATGTTACAAATTCCCTCACTAAGATCAGCTTGAAAGAGTTGATTTAGTGAGTGAGAATTAGGATTTAAACCCAACAACTTAGCCTCAAATGCTAGATAAAATAGATATGTGCACAAATGAGAGAAGAAATATATGAGATTTTTTTTTTTTTAGAGATGGAATAGAAGCAAAAGGCTCGTGAAACCCCCTTTTAGATAAATCTCTTGATGTCTTATGAGATTGTTGGCTTGAACAACTTATGAGACCTCTGATATCCTTGGAGCTGACTTATTCGAATCGAAAAAAAAAAAAGTCTTCACACTCCAATGGACTTGGCAACCTGTCCTTTGAACACACCAATTTCTGCAAACCAATTGTTAGTGCAAAAGAAACTTGGCATATAGAGGCCACGTTGAGCTTGTCATTTCATCAAAAATAACAAGCTACAACAAGAGCGCAAAACATACCAAGTCCAAAGGAGATCTGAGATAGCTACAAATCTCCCCTCCCTAGACAATAGTGCCTTCAGGCAAATGCAAAGAAAAACAACTAGATTGCGATAAATAACAATATCAAATGAAACAAGCATAAATTTCATCAACCAAAGAATGCACCACAAGAGACGCTAGTAACCCCAAAGACTTTCCTTTATTCAGCTCAATAACAATTTTGGCATAGTAACAATAAGCACAAGCTTCACAAAAACATCCTTACAATGAGAGCCCAAGGCTCAATTTATACAAAAACTGGAGAAGATTTCAATGAAGAACCTCATGACAAGTGGGCAGGTGAAGATAATCCCAATGCAAAAATGAATTTGCACAAGTAGCATAAGAATTGTCCAAGTGGAACCAACTCGCCGTCCAAGAAAGCTAGAATCAACAGAGGTGGCTTCCAAAGGCATAGCCGTACACTTCTAATCGCTCGTGCATATTTATTAACTCACAAAACCTTCCCACAAAGCCGATTCTTAATCACGTGATATTTACTTCGACTTCTAACCACAACCCAAACAACCGCGTATTAGCCGTAGCGGCATCGCGTATGCCGATCTTACCGTGCGTTGACCACTGTAGAACCGTCCCCCAAATCTGCGGTAAGCTGAGCTCATAATTTGTTGCATATACACTCTAAGATAGGGATAACAAAGTGGGGAGACAAAGTTTATTCCATGTGGCGCCTCTCTTTGTCCCCCCTTTAATTTGACACCAAGTGGTAAGCAATACATGCCAAAATCTGTCATACGTTGCACTTTTGGATCAAAGGGATATACGTATGGGACAAGGTTTGCCATGTCACACTTTTTGTCCCCCACTAAATTTATTAAAATTTCAACTTTATAATATGCCTTGCACTTTAATTCCACTATGTTCAAATTAAATCCAAAGTGAATTTTTAGCCATACGTATATCTCATGTGTTCCTTTGACTTGCTGATTTGGAATGTTGACTTCAGCCTGCTACACCTTATGTGGTGGGACCCACATAGGTGCCACATCACTCTTTACCTCTCCACATAATTCCCATGTCAAAATTTTGACTTATTTTGATTTTGGAAAATTTTCCAAATTTTTCCAATTATGAATTTTTTTTGAATTTTTTCTCATTTTTTCCACTGACATTAGGAAAATCGGCTTTTGAGGGACCATAAGTCGTTTTTTGACCCTCAAAGTGGGTCCTAGGATAATGCTGGGTCTCTGAGGATGAATTTCGACTGGTCACACACCCCAGACATTTCCTAAGGCCACTTAATTACATCATTTCATAGAAATTAATTAAAAAATCCCATTTTGCGGGAAATTTTTAATTATTAAAAAATCCTACTTAGACTTAGTCAAATTCCGCGAAATTTCAGAGATGACCTAGCATGGTAATATACATAGACTCTAGACACTAAGATGCGTTAGGGGCTCAACCTTCAAGCCGTCACCTCGGCTTTGGGGTAATGCAATGAGTGAAAAAACCTAGAAAATTATTCGCCGCTAAAAAGAAGGAATAATTAACCAAGTAAAAAAAACACTCCAAGGTGTACTCGCTTGCTGATCGAGTCCCGACATCCTAGGCCTGTTACAAGGCTTTATTCATCATGCTAGTGACATTTATACAATATCCCCGAAGGGCTGCGGAATCTGAAGACTGAAGAAGAAAGTTTAAAAACTCTGTTGAACATGATGATATCTGCTGGCACAAGTGTCTTCTGGTTCATCCTTGGGCATGGAGTCTTCACATTATCATGAGGTGCCACTCCAGTGGTCAACAGACTTGATGAAAGATCTAATAAGCTAACAAAGAGAAGACATAAGTAAGAAGAGTAAGCTCACAAGTAATTATCAAAGTAGAGAATTGAATTAAACCTAGCCCTACCTAATTCTCAACATGGTATCGGAGCTAAGGTGCTGAAGACAAGGGCTACTTGACAAGGAGACACTCAAGGAAGCAAGAATCAAAATCTAAGTCAAAGTCTACATTGAAAAGTCAAATCAATTTGCAAGGAATATTCTCAAGCCATTTCAAGAAGACCTTCAATCTCATTCAAAGGATTCACTTATCAAGGAGATAATCTTTGCCATCAAAGATTTATGACATTGCTAGAAGACACATCATCAAGCACCATCCAACAATATCCAACACCTTTGAAGACATCATCATTGTGAAGACATCCTTTATCATTAAGGATCCAAGGTCACCTACTTTGAAGAATTCAATCTAAGAAAGAGTCCCTGCCATCATCATCATCGAGGAATCTGATAGAAGGAGGAAGTCACTCCACTCAAGTAAGTATCTCTATGACCTCATCTAAATCTGTCAAAACGACTTATTGCAAAGAGAGCAACAAATTAGTTGGGTCATCAAACTTTAATGCATGGAAGAAAATGACAGATTTGAATCTAATCGAAGATGAAGTTATGGGCTACATCAAAGGATCTACAACTCAACCTCAAAAGAAGATGCTCCAACTCATGCCAAGTACATGAAAGAAGAAGTTAGAGCCCAGAGGATTCTCATAGAATCCATATAATGACCCTGTTCCCTGTTTTCTAAGATTGTACCTATCTGAACTTCTGTTTAAGTAAAACAGATCAAATAAAACCTTATAACAGTTAAATATTGAAATTTCAGCTTGCATGATTAATCTATATGTAGAGGAATACCTGAAAATCAGGACAAATTTACCATTTAAAAGCGGCTGAAGATTAGCTGAGCACCTGGTGATGTCGTGAACAGAACAGATTACTGGGACAATCGAATCCTCCCAGCCAAATCCGGGACTAATCCCAGACCCAGAGGATGTCTCCTCTGCCCCCGTGCCCAGATTTCCAAGAACAAGAGACTCCTCCCCAAACACTGCAAGCCGGCATTTCCTTCTCACTTCAGCAGAAATCATTTCTTTTCCTCCCAAAACATCCCCCCCTTATCCTCCATACCACCTCCTTTAAATAAACTCCCTCCACCGCCTCTTACTTCCCGAGGCCTTATCCTTATTAAATGGCGATATTTTATGTATTTATGGTGGTATACTTTTCATTATGTTTGGATAGGAATATAATCTAAACAATCTTCCTCCACCGCCTCTACCTCCCGAGGCCTTATCCATCCTTATGTTTACATTAAATGTTGTTATGGTGGGTGATCCCCATTAATGTGCGTACGTATACACATTTATAAAGGTGGGATTTTATTTAAGTACTTTTTTTAATATAAATCTTTAATATTGCATACTCATCATTATCTTAAAGATTTATTAACTTAAAGATTTTAACTTTATTATTTCATTTCTTTTATTACCTTGTTTCATAAGATTTTATACTTAGTTGAATTTAATATAAAATCTGAAATCTTAATATTAAGTTTCCAATCTATGAATTCTTGATATTAGTAGGTAGGTGTACTAGTGCAATGTGGGCGGTATAGGCAAGTGTAGCTATCAAATGCCTATATCGTTCACATGCTAATATCGTTTTGTATATACTTGGGAATGGGTCGTTACATACTTCCTCCCTTCAGAAAACTTCGTCCCGAAGTTTATGGTTTTATATATTCATAACAATATTGTGTTTTTTTTTTTTTTTTTAGAGATTAGGGTGATTGTAGAATGCATGTATTTCAAGATTGAATTTTCGTTTAAATAAGTATGTATCCGTAATTTAATTGTTACTTCCCATCTTCACCGAATCTCCAAGCTATTCTAAAATCATCCTATCCTTCCTAATCTCTTCCACTCCCATCCTATCCGTCCTCTACAGGAATATGCCATGGCATCAGTTTTACTTATCCATTCATAGACCTCAATGATGTCAGAGTCGATTACGTCGACCTGACATGCTTGTAGGCATCCGGCAGTCATCATCACACGTCTAGGGGAGCGTGACTCGCACGGTCCTCCCATGACTCCAGGTATTGGAGGATAAACAGTGGGAAACACCTCCACTCCTCCCAGTAGGACCAGGGTCAACACCCTATCGTGGGATCACATGGAGTCTCAATTGTTCTTGGAAATCTGTCATCACGTAGATTGTTCCAGTAATCTGTTTTTCTGCATGATACTCACTGGTACATAATCTGCAATGTAAACACTCGTACACATATTACAGCATATGCATCTATATTGTTCATAACCAATTGTTACCCATATAACAACCTCTACACATTCAAAATACTTTGATACGTATGATATCAATCCTAGAATTTATAAAAGAAAATTTGCTCACATAGATATCAATATGTTCAATAAAATTTCTCATTTCAGATGCTGCTTCGGTTTAGTTTATTCATGTTCTATTTATGACGCACTGCTTTAACCATTTTCATCCTATATACCCCTATTTTTCACTTTTCATATTCACAATGTAGTTACACTTTTATTCCCTTTCCTTGAATTATATTTGAAATGCAATGAAATAATTCGATAGATATTTTCATCTATAATGTCTAATCTATAATTTCACATTCTTGCAATGTTAATTAAAATGCCATATTGCATACTGGTGTCCATGCCCTAGTAAATTTAAACAAACAGCATATATCCTGTATCACGAAAGTGAAGTAGCATTCTATCTTTATGGGTATCCATGTATCAGTGAGTAAATTTCATTCTTACGAGATAATTCCGAATAAATTTTATAAATTCATGGATAAGCTATAACCACTCTTTATTTATGACTAGTAAGCTGTGTGTTTATGATTATAAAGCGGTAAGTTAGGCTAGTATTTGATTATGTCATACTCTTCATAGCTAATAAAATCAATGGGAATTAGTGAAGATAGTGATATGTTTAATAAAGAATATTGAACCTTTACCCTTAACTCCATATTAGTACAATACTATCCTGTTTATTATGTAACATGGTGAGAGATGAACCTCTATACTAAAAGAGCTTTTATTACCGTTACAAAAGGTTAACCAGTGTGAATCCATTTGAAGAGTATAGCTTATATAATACTGATCTTACGAACATGTGGACTACTAGAATCTTATCGTAAGCCCGAGTATCACCATGTGAAATAGGTGAAGCAAGAAGGTCTCTTTTATATACGAGTAGATGCTATATCAGATAGGATTCAACCTTTATCAAGCCTATGAATGCCATTACTTCTATCCTTATTCCTACTTAACTGGTGAATGGTACAGGTGTTACTAATAGAGATGGAAACAATCGTAATGTGTTAAAGCAGATACATGTACGAGTTTATTGATGTGGAAACACATAGATCAACTACAAGTTAGGTTATGATTGGAACCCTATTCAGACAGACTAAGCTAGCAAGATATGAGGTTATGACCGGTAAGTAGCGTAACTACTTAGATAGGGTGATATCTTAGGCATAATATGCGTCATTACCACCTTCTCTATTATGAAACTAGCTTATAGGTAATGATATATCAATAAATGAACACGAGATACACGAGCCCAATACATATATGATACAGGTTTATTACGGAATCACTTAGAGCACTCGAAACCATGCTTTTATATGTAAGCTGTAATCCAAATAGATATGGTATTACACTCAGTAAGCTATGAAGATCATATGGTTCACTGTCACTCATATATTGCACTTACTCTGATTATGGTTATACACTCCTTGTTATTACCAAATATACGTGTTACTTTAAGCTTATTGATCACTATTTATTATGGATTCTTATTAATTATAACTATTGTTATAATCACAACTGTAATTAACAGAGTCAAGTAGATCACAATCTTTGTACTAGTAATAAGCAGATATGTATGTTATTAGAATACATGTATTTCAGATAATGAGTGCCATTTGGGAGTATCCATCCTATCGCTTCCCTTTTGTTCCCATAGATATGGAATCACAGTTAATTTTATAATGGTACTGGACAAATGGGCAGATAGTATAACCACCAAGTAATGGAAATGACTATGTTATCCCAATCTTATCACTTATATATATGTAGTAGTAACCCATTACACCGTTATGATAAGCTCTATTATGAGAAAATCCCATGAAATCATAATTACTATGCACTTAGTATCCATACATGCCGAACTACTCCTATATGAGCATAGTGAATGTTCCTTTACCTCATCTATAAGCATAGAATCGTTCGATCAATCTGTGATATGGAACTCGGTTAATGGTAGAGATAGGTAGTACTAAGGTCATTAAGAGAATAGAGTCACCACTATTCCAGGAACATGAGCTTATATCCTTATTTGTTACATGAGATACAATGAGTGCAAAGACAGGAAAAATTGTCAATATCAAGAAAGGGCAATTTTGTGCTTCATCGGTGAGCAATTTAATCTTATACTTGATTCTTTGACTTCATCAAAACTCGTGTCGGCACTTTTCGCATCATTGTTATCTCTCTGCATGCTGTTTATTGTTTTCTTTCTGTTTGTAAGTAAAATAATTATTATATCACCACGCATAGAATAGTACATTTTCATCAAGTAGAGTTGATATCAACGCCTCTCAGGCCTGATCTCTGCACCATTCATCCTTGCACCTAAAACAGATAACTTTTGTACAGAATTGATAGACTTTCTGTTAATGTTTTGATTTTTGAGTAATTCTACAATACCAAGCACGACTATCGTAAAATTTCTCTCTAAATGATAATGCCTAAAAGAGATAGCCACTACAAGCAGCTACTCAAAAGCTGATCGATGTTCAGGTTCATGATAAAGCTACAAAATTGATGAATATTTCTTCTTTTGCTCTCCTCTTGTCCCAGCTTGATCATTGAGTGCTTTATCATGATAAATGCACTCATAGATTTTCTTTCCTGTGTCCTAGTATGTCTCTCTGCAATATTCAAAATGGAAAGTAGTTTTGTTAATTCTCTTAATTGATGAATCACATTGTCAAACTTAAAATTAGCTTTATATCGCTCATTATCGAGTTTCATAACCTTATTTATTATTAATTTTGAGTTTCCTTCCTAAATTTGCTGCTATATGTTGATTTAATGCTATCTTAAGCTCTTCCTTTGCTGCAATTGCCTTGCCAAAGCAGAAGCGTCTCATATACTTAGTGCATAAAGAGAAATTGTATCTCTTTGGTGATTTTATAATACACATACAATTCCAACTCGTTTAATCTCGTTCCCCATTGTTCTTGTGAATTTTATTTATCTCCTCCTTGATTTATGATTTATCTTAATGTTTTTCATAGACTGCAAACCATACAGAAGCTGGAGTCCCAAAACTACCATTAAACCCCTTCCATTCTTTAAAAACAGTAAGCAGTGAGTTCGATTGTTGGTTTGTTTTCTGTAGCAACTTTTCGTTCAGATTAATGAGATAGCAATAACAGGTCTTGAGAGACCATTTACCGAGTTTGCTTTTAACAGTGATTTAACAAGTACATTGTACTCCTGTTTTCCTGCTTAGTAACAGTGACGTGATTCAGAACAGAACCGTGGGTTATCATTATATAATTTATATAATTGGTATTTGCAGATTTGTTACAACTACAAGCAAATCTATTGACTATTATAATTACATCAACCTTAATAGAAACTATGAGAAGTATGACTATTGGAGAAATTTTTGGCTGTTGGCAATCACATGTGAAATGTGGCAATCATAACTATAGATATGAATGATCCGCAGATGTCCCATTTTGAATTCAAGAATTTGGTGCAGAGTAATATAACATTTCAAAATGTAATGGCATGTGATATGCCACAATTGTAATAATTGAGAGATTAAGGTTAATAAGAGAAAGAAGGATATGGGATATGCATAAATAATGACATCAGTATTGTGATTTGTAACAAAATCATTTATACTCCTCTTACTTGGACTGAGTTATCAATATAGACTAGCCATCTCAAATTGTTGTTACGAACCTGCCTGGTATGATAACTGACACTAGCGTTACTATTTTGTAGGATAGCCTGGGAAAGTTTATAGCTTTATTTTCTTTCAGGTTCATTGGTTAGACCTGTAAGAAAATTCTAGTATGTATTTTATAGATGGCTGGTGACTCTTTTGTTGCTTTCTTGATTTCTGAGGTCCCTTTATTTTTATACAACTGTTCGGTTCATATATATATCAGGTTCATTAATTTACTGTTTTTATCCTTTTTTTTTGGATAAGTCTGTATACTACTAGCCATTTCCTTCCATAAGTTTGTTGATAGGGATATAAACTTTTATAATGTATTTATTGATATTTTTTGTTTGTTTGTTTGTTTGTTTGTTTGTTTGAAATGATGTCGATCTGAATATATTATAACCAAAGTTAACCAAAGTAGATCGAATACGAGCCACTGTATTGAGTTTGAGCCACAAAGATCAATGCAATTCACTGTACAGTTTGTGCGATCCACAGGGTATATAAATCTACCCTCAAAACGTATATGCGGGTTAGAGTGAGCCTTGGTTTAATTGAATGTGACTCATAGTGTAAAGTTTAGTAGATGTTCTATGCTAGTAGCAATTTCACTTTTCATTCAGCAATCATACAAGTGGTTAAGCAAAATGCAGATAGAACATATAAGTAGATCTTACAGAAGACAAATCAGAAACAGGAAAAATGTGTGTATTCGTTTCGGCGGTCAACAGGATGCTTCAACCAGCAAAGTCTCCTTTGGTCAGCCAGCCCAACATGTGTCACAACAACCCTTCAATCAGTAGATGAGTCAACCCAAGTCAACTCTGCAAAAGTCAACGCTGTCCTGAAAAGTCAACGCAGGGGCAGCAAGCTAAAAGTCAACGCAGCAGCAAAACGGTCAAACCTTTGACCTCGATTTTTGTGCCAGGTAGTACGGCCTTCATAAATCGAACCTTCCACAAGTTTTCAGCTTGTTTGGACCAAGCGTTGACCAAAGTCAACGCTGGTCAAAGTTTCTGCGAAACCCTAGCAGCAGAAAAATCCGTACTTCAGCTCAGCCGTACAATTTGTCCTCTTCGTCCTTCACACGTGTGGCTGAAACTTGTCTTTAGGTAGCTCGTACTATTTGATGAGAAGAGAAGATGATGAGTTGTGTTGATGATGAAATGCTCTTCAACTTTTCCTGTATTTATATCAATCATGAGGGTGTGTGACACATCTGTTGGGCATGCGAGCCTACATTACAAAACTGGCCGACCTTGCACATATAATTTATTAAAAATAATAAATTCAAAATATAAGTTCCGCTCATCGGATTAAGACATATTTTATATGGATTTTACATCTCTCAGAAAGAGGAATCCAACAAAAATATTAGCTTCTTAATCTGAGCATCAGAACATGGAGTTTGGACCTAGTTGTCCAAATTTAACACTCCCTCTCAACTAGGGAGAACTCCATCTATTGGTGCAATCAACATCGTGCGTCATCCCGCCGAAACTTGCTTTGCTGGCTTCTTTATTTCAGAACAGAAGTGGGTCAGTCACAAAGACATCATCCCCCGACTGACATAGTCAGTCCAGAGGTCCCAGACCTCACAAATCTTGATCCCAGATCAAGTGGTTGGGCCGTGCCATCCTAGATAGAGAGTACGGCAATCTCTGATGCGTCCATCAGTCTTTGCTAATAGTCTCTAACTTTTCCACACCTCATTGGCCAAATGAGAGGGACTTCCCATGAGCCCTGAACTCAATGGGTAGGATGCATACGGGGCACAGAAAATGAGAGGTGAACCAACTCAAAATCACAACGGTGGGGTCCAAGCACACCACCAAGGTTGGCAAGCCTAGCCCTGTGGTTGCCCATAGCTCCAAGAAGCTCTCCCCAAAGCCCCCCAGAGCTCCCAGAGCTCATCGTCCAACAGGACCCACATCATAGGGTCTTTCCACGATTCCAAGATTCTCACGGAAGGTTAGGAACATGACCTTCCCCAAGGGCATTGTGAGAATATCCGCGACCTGCTCATTAGTTCCTATATGATCGAGCCTTACGGCGCCTCGCTGTACCATATCCCAGATAAAGTGGTACCAGCCATCAACATGCTTGGATCAATCGTGGAACCCGGGATTCTATAACAAATGAATCCCCCTATGGTTATCACAAAGGATAACGGTGGCATCTAGCACATGCTCGAACAACTCACAAAGAGCTTTCGCAACCAAGTGACTTCACAACAGGCCATACATGTTACAATGTATTCGGCCTCAGCGGTGCTCAAGACTGCCGACTTTAGATTCCTGCCCGAAGCAGATCTACATGTGAAGTAGCATCCAGAGGTGCTCTTGCGATCCACCACACTGCCAGCCCAATCGGCATCAGTATATCCACGGAGTGTCATACTCCCGGCAGTGTATCTCAGCCCATGGTCTGTCGTGCCTTAGAGATATCTCAAGAGTTTCTTGGCACCAACCCAGTGAATGTTATGATCAACCATGTGTTGACTCAAAGTGTTCACTGCACAGCATATGTTCGAACAAGTGTTCATTGAGAACATCAGGGTCCTTATGAGTTCATGATACTCAGTAGGACGGGCCCAGCAACGTTGCTCCTCACCTTCTTAAAGTTGAGTTCCATGGACTTACAGTCCATCATACCAGAACTTTCCAGAAGCTTCGCAATATATTTTCCTTGAGAAAGGAAAATCTCTCCAGGTCTCTGCCAGACCTCCAGGCCTAGGAAATAGTGCATCAGTCCTAGGTCTTTCATCTCGAACTCAGCAGCAAGCTCCCTCTTACATTGATGAATGAGAGGGTCATCACCTGTCAGGAAGAGGTCATCCACATATAATACTAGAATGAGAGGCTTCTCTTTCACAACCTTGAAGTATAGGTTCGGATCAGCATTACTTCGAGTGAAGCCTAGCTTCATCAAGTAACTATCCATCTTTTCGTACCAAGCTCTGGGTGCTTGCTTTAACCCATAGAGGGCTTTCTTCAACCTGCAGACATAAGTGTCTCGATCTTGAACTTCAAATCCCAGAGGTTGTTCCACATACACCTCTTCCTTTATTTCACCATGCAGAAAAGCGGTCTTGACATCCATCTGATGAAGACTCCATCCTTGCGTAGCAGCAAGGGCTATGATTGATTGGATGGTGGTATATCGTGCCACAGGTGCAAATATATCGTCATAGTCAATTCCTTCCTTTTGAGAGAAGCCACGGGCAACAAACCTTGCCTTAAACTTTTCAGCACTCCCATCAGATCCATGTTTGATTTTGTAGAGCCATTTAGTGGTGACAACAGATTTGTCCTTCGGTCTCGGGACCACATCCCAGACATCATTCTTCATAATAGACTCATATTCTTCATGCATAGCATCCTTCCAGACTTGATGCTTGATGGCTTCCTCAAAAGATCCAGGTTCAGATTGTACAATAGTACTCATGGCGGCTAGATACCCTTGGTATCTACACGGCTTCTTGCTTTCTCGGAATGTCCCCCTTGGGGCAGCATGACCCTCAGCATCTTCGAGGGTGTCCCTGAGCCATGATGGTCTCTTTCCCAGTGAAGGGGGTGGATCAATAGGGTCCATTGGCCCTTCAATATCAGGCATAGTCTCATCCTTGGGTTCTTCCAGATTTCCAGGCCTTTCTTCATGATTTTCTTCAGATCTAGGAAGATCTACTACTTTCTTCAGGGAAGCATCTTCGTCAAAAGTGACATCATGGCTTATCTCTACTTCCCTTTGACCAGGTACATAGACTCTATATGCCTTAGAAGTCTCACTATAGCCCACAAACATTCCTTTCTTCCCAGTAGCATCCAGCTTACTTCTCCTTTCTTTCGGCACATGAAAATAGACGGGACATCCAAAAATTCTAAAATGTGAGACATCAGGTTTCTTACCAGAGAAAACCTCTTCGGGAGTTTTGGAGTCCAAAGTGGAATGAGGGCATCGGTTTTGAATGTACACAACAGTGTTTGCAGCTTCTCCCCACAGAAACTTAGGTAGACCCTGGTCACATAGCATGGCACGGGCAGCTTCCACAATAGTCCTATTCTTGCGTTCGGCAACACCATTCTGCTCAGGAGTATATGCAGTGGTAGTCTCCCTCTTAATGCCAGCTTCTATGCAAAAGTCTTTGAACTCATTTGACTCATATTCAGTGCCATTGTCAGTCCTCAAAATCTTGATCTTCTTTCCGGTCATATTTTCCACCAAGGCTTTGAATGTACGGAACCACATGAAAGCCTCATCCTTCTTCTTCAAGAAGTATATCCAGGTTTTGCGAGAGAAGTCATCAGTAAATGTCATATAGTAAGAACATCCCCCCAGGGATGTTACAGGCAACATACCGGAAAGATCAGAATGGACCAGTTGCAATATCTCGGATGTCTTTGTGACACTTGAGGGGAAAGGTCCCCTTGTATGTTTTCCTTCAGCACAGCCCTTACATACACCTTCATGATTATTTCCAAAATCAGGCATCCCTGTCACCACCTTCCTTGCTTCGGGAAGGGCTTTGTAATGAAGGTGTCCAAATCTTCGGTGCCATAGTTCGGTTTGACGGATTGTATCACAAGTCATAGCTCCCAACGGACTCCCTCCAACCTGGTAGAGTGTACCAACTCTAAAACCAATTGAGATAGCTTCCTTGAAGCTCTTCTTCCACATGAGCACCTTTCCATCAGAGAAAGTTACATTGAATCCTTTGTCTTCCATGGCAGAAAGTGCTTCCTTGAATCCAGTGATGTGTCTTGAGGCACCACTATCAATTAGCCAGACATCCATAGTGTCGGGCGGAGATGCAGCTGAGAGAGCAGATACCAGAATGTACTCATTTCTTTTATCAACAACATTAGACTCCTCATACCTGGTATTTCTGGACCTCTTAGAAGGTTGATTGTTTCCTCCAAAGTGTCCCTTCCTCTTTCCTTTGGATTTGTCATTTCTTCGATTCCCATTTCTTCGGTTGTTGTTGTTATCGTCACTATCGGGAGAATCCTTCTTGAAGGGGCATTCTCTAGCATAGTGTCCAGGCCTATGGCAGGTGAAACATTTACCCTTCTTCTCTTGAGTCTTTGTCCTGCTTTTGTCCTTAGAACCACCAGAGTTCTTCTTTCGGGAATGAGCACCATAGGCAACATTTCTTTCATTATCAAATTCCTTCATCCTTGTTTCTTCTTACATACATCTTGACAGAAGCTCATCAAAGTTAGGAATGGTATTATTGTTGAGAATAGTAGTTGTGAATACTTTCCATTCATATGGAAGTCCTCCAAGTGCGGTGAGAACCATCTCACGATCAGCTATTATCTCCCCAATAGCTAGCAGATTGTTCCTGGTTTCGGTCAACTTCAGAAAGAAAGTTTGACCAGACTCATCTCGGCCCTTCTTCATATTCTTCAACTTGTTCTTGAGGAATAGCACTTGGTTCACATTGTTTACTTGAAACATAAGTATCAATTTGTCATACATCTCCTTGGATGTGCCTAGTTCAGATATGTAGGCAACCAGACTCTTATTTATGGATTCCCTGATCAGTAGCTTTGCTTTGATTTCTCCCTTCTTATACTTGTTTCTAACAGAAGCAGAGGCATTGGATGGAGGTTCTTGAATCCTCCCTGTCACATGATCCAGGAGATCATGATCTTCTAATTTGAGATCTAATATCATCTTCCAAGGATGGAAGTCATCACTTCCAGTCAGCTTGTCATTCTCCTTGAATTCAAGACTAGTGGAACCCATTTCCTCCGATGATGATTGCTATAGATTGAGTTTGTCTTCACCTCAGCTCCGATACCATGTAAAGTTTTGTAGATGTTCTATGCTAGTAGCAATTTCACTTTTCATTCTGCAATCATACAAGTAGTTAAGAAAAATGCAGATAGAACATATAAGTAGATCTTACAGAAGACAAATCAGAAACAGGAAAAATGTGTATGTTCGTTTCGGCGGTCAACAGGATGCTTCAACCAGCAAAGTCTCCTTTGGTCAGCCAGCCCAGCATGTGTCACAACAACCCTTCAATCTTTAGATGAGTCAACCCAAGTCAACTCTGCAAAAGTCAACGCTGTCCTGAAAAGTCAACGCAGGGGCAGCAAGCTAAAAGTCAACGCAGCAGCAAAACGGTCAACCCTTTGACCTCGATTTTTGTGCCAGGTAGTACGGCCTTCATAAATCGACCCTTCCACAAGTTTTCAGCTTGTTTGGACCAAGCGTTGACCAAAGTCAACGCTGGTCAAAGTTTCTGCGAAACCCTAGCAGCAGAAAATCCGTACTTCAGCTCAGCTGTACAATTTGTCCTCTTCGTCCTTCACACGTGTGGCTGAAACTTGTCTTTAGGTAGCTCGTACTATTTGATGAGAAGAGAAGATGATGAGTTGTGTTGATGATGAAATGCTCTACAACTTTTCCTGTATTTATATCAATCATGAGGGTGTGTGACACATCTGTTGGGCATGCAAGCCTACATTACAAAACTGGCCGACCTTGCACATATAATTTATTAAAAATAATAAATTCAAAATATAAGTTCTGCTCATCGGATTAAGACATATTTTATATGGATTTTACATCTCTCAGAAAGAGGAATCTAACAAAAATATTAGCTTCTTAATCTGAGCATCAGAACATGGAGTTTGGACCTAGTTGTCCAAATTTAACACATAGAGTATGCAAACCACAAAATGCTAACATGGACCCCAAAATAATGTGAATCACTGATATGTTGACGCGAGCCTCAGATATTATAATACGAGTCATTGAAGTATGATGTGATCCACACAGAAAAGGATATACAAGCCAAAATTATATATATATATGTAAATGTCGAAATGCACGAGTTGGTCAAACGCCTATATCCATCCATAATTCTGTATTTACCAAACAGGAGTAGTTCGTGCTTTAATTATTTGGGTTGAAAACCTTTGATCGAGCCTAGGTATCTAAGCCTTAATATATTTTATACATTTTAAATTTTCAGAGATGAGGCTCAGCATTTATTCATTGGTGGGGCCGAGGTTCGATTTTTAGAACCAACTCTGTCTGTTAAATATCTATTCCCGCGGCATAAAATTATAAATATAACATATATATTGAGGATGCGCTTGTCACATTGGTTAAATAGTAGTATGAGTGGGGAATCGGAGGTCGGAGGTTCAACTCCCCTCGACTCGGAACGGTGACGCATTTCTTGTTATATCCTGTGGAGTATACGATATGGTGGAATACACGATATGTTGATACAATATATATTATTAATCACCGGTGTAAACCCCTAATACCCAAAATGAAGTCCGGCTTGCTGAAAATTCAAATCGGATAAAGAAATTATTATTTTTAATGTGGCCTAAAATCCCCATGAGAAAGCAACCGTCAGTTTATGCGAAAGCTATTTCGATTTATCTCAAATTGCCGCCATGCTTATGTCTATTTCGATTTATGACTCTATATGCCAAAGTTTGATATGAACGTGTCCAATTACCACGCCTGTACAACAGGATATAAATATATATATTATTTATTTTTTTTGAATGAAAATCGGTCTTTGCTGATCTGCACGGGTTTGCTGGGCACATTTTGTTGCCACGTTCGGGCTCCTGTATATATATATCTTTATTTGATAATTTAAACGAAAGCAATCCCGTTATGATCTTTAATGCCCGAATGAACTTCAATTGACGGTGAATTCGTTGTCCCTTGATCACATCAACAGGTGGATCACACTTGTAAATTCTGGGGCCGACGTTTGTAATTCACGGTGGTTCTGAAGGGCTAACGTGTTGATGGGCATGTTTAATAATTTGAAAGCTTAGCCCGAGGATGGATATATTTAACAAATTCTTACAATTAACATTAGATTCATATGTGTATAAATTAAATTATAATTGCATTTCATTTGAATGCTACGCACAGTTTCTGGTTTCAGAACAGAGGGTTATAGTGGAATTTGCAATTTAACGCTCTCATCTACACGCCGACCGTTCAGAATCTTCCAAATTTCTATAAAATATACTATGGGTTCTATTGTCGCTGTTCAAAACGACGAGCCAAGGCGTTTCCCCGTCTGCGGGATTGTAACTCACCTCGCATTCCCACGCTGTCTTGTCGGTAAGATGCGTCCTCTTGAATTGATGCACATTCAATCTTCATGGATCTATTCTTTCAGACTTCTTCTTCAATCACACACTTACAGTCCTTCTTCTTCCCTCTTTCACGGCTTTATTTAGTCTTTATTTATGTGAATATTTACAATCATGATGTTTTTTTTTTTTTAATTATTTAGTTATTGGTTTGGAATGAAACTTAATTTCAGGAAGAGCATTCTGCACTGGCCGCCTCAAAGAAATGTGAAAATAGGACAGCGGCAGATCCAGGATAACTTGAAACTACTCAGGCAGCTTCGAAGGATTCTTCTGTCAATGGCCATGTGGGTATTGCAGTAACAAACAACTCAAATGGAGGCACAATCTATGTTTCAATCTTCTTCACCCAAATTAGAGGCATATTAGTACATCGATAAAGAGGGAAAGGAATGATTAAGGCCAATTTATGCCTGGACTGCCATGAAAGCAATTTCTTGAAGTCATTCTGCACCTGTGTATGCTCAGTGTGACAGATTGAGAAAAGTTATTTAGTAAACTCTGCTTAGCCTGAATTAAATTCAGATTTTGATAGAACTCTTCTTGAGTTAACTTGAGCTGTTCATTAGCCTTCAGGGCTGCTTCTTTGAAAATTTAATATCAATGCTGCCCATTTGAAGCTTTGTGACCTGTAGATTTAATTGTTCAATCTCGTCATCTCTTCTTGTAATGGTAGTAGTGGAGACTTGTTGGATTTTCTCCATTTCTGATTTTAGTTGTTTCTCTAAATCCTCCATTTGCTTCTGATATTATTGTTGTAATTCAGTTGTTCTTTGATGCCACTGTTCTTCAAGCTTTGATTGCTGCTGACTTAAAAGATTCTCAAATTCAGCAATCTTATTTTCCTTTTGTTTTAATGTTGGCATCAAATTTTAACAGACCAAACATTTGCTGAAGCAAGGACATACATAGAGTCAGCAACTTCTACTGCAAACTGTTCAACAGTATGTTTGGAAGCAACCCAAATAATTGTTTTCTGAAGAGGAGGTTCATCCTTTTGATCAATCCTTTTCCTTTTAAGCCTGACTTTAACAATTGATCGTTTTTAGTGCTGAAGAAGTAATCATGAGAAGGAATTAACAATTTTTCTATGGGTGTCAAGGAATCAACATGAATTATATTTGGGGATGGTACCCCGGGGAGGGAAGAAAGGAGTTTTTAGAAATAATCTCTGAAAAGACAATACTTGTTTGTTCTCCAGATTTCTGAATCTGAGCATTTCTTGAAGGAGAGATAGGTTGTAGATTGGGGTCTGGTTGAATTGATGAACTTTTCTGAAGTTGAGATTCTTTTGTTTCAGGTTGTTCTAATGATTTTTTTTTTTTTTTTTTTTCACTTATCTGCATCACCTTGGATCAAGTTTCTATTTGACCTACATAGACAACTTGTGTTTGTGGACGTGGCACATCAGCCTTCCCATCTGGCTTTAATTTTCAATCCTTTCTCATTTTGTTGGGCATTATCTACTTTGTTTAACCATTATTTATGAAGTTCTGAATTTCTGGGGGTCAGAATACTCCTCTCCCTCTTCCCTGTATCAAACACTTAATTTTGTGGTACATGATCAAGTTTCTTCATTATTGGTTTCTGTTGACATTGAGTGGCTTCCTGTCTGTTGGTATGTGTTGTTTTCTAGCAGCAGGCAAGACTAGAACAAATTTTCAAATTGATAACTACTTCCAATGATACAATTTGATTTATTTAAAGCATTCCATTCCAATCATTAAGCAGTTACTCTTGAAAAATTTCAACCATTAACTTCAGTAAAGCAATAGAGATCACAGTAAGAACAATAACTGGGGTCGACTTGGACAAATAGAAACCAACAAATTTCTCCTTTGCTTTTGATAATGAAAATACTGACCACAGCTACAATTTTCAAACAGTATGCTATATGAACCAGGCAGTGTGATTTTTTTTTTTGTTTGATAGCCTTGAATCTTGATATACTCATATATTTATTACCTAAGAAGTTAAGGTGTGATCTACAACTATTCAAACTTTGCATTGTTCTTATTACTAAGTAGTATATATATTAATTGAGCTCCTGATGAATTGATTAACAGTTTATACAGATTATATACGTGTGGACTGAGCCTTCAATTTTAACTTGTATTTTTCTTTTATGATATATTGTACAGCGTTTGATATACGTTCATTTTAACTTGTATTTTTCTTTTATTATATTCTGTATATTGTCAAACCCGACCCTTTCTGAAGATTATATACTAGTTATTTCTAATTTATTCCAGTTATTTATTTCTAGTGCATATAGTCTAATGGTTCAGGGGATTATTGCAGCCATAGACTGGTTTAAACAGAGGAAATTTAATGGGCCTATAAGGCCGGAAAAGGGTTTGAATCACCCTCTGATACCAAATGTAATGACCCTGTTCCCTGTTTTCTAAGATTGTACCTATCTGCACTTCTGTTTAAGTAAAACAGATCAAATAAAACCTTATAACAGTTAAATATTGAAATTTCAGCTTGCATGATTAATCTATATGTAGAGGAATACCTGAAAATCAGGACGAATTTACCATTTCAAAGCGGCTGAAGATTAGCTGAGCACCTGGTGATGTCGTGAACAGAACAGATTACTGGGACAATCGAATCCTCCCAGCCAAATCCGGGACTAATCCCAGACCCAGAGGATGTCTCCTCTGCCCCCGTGCCCAGATTTCCAAGAACAAGAGACTCCTTCCCGGCATCTCCTTCTCACTTCAGCAGAAATCATTTCTTTTCCTCCCCAAAACATCCCCCCCTTCTCCTCCATACCACCTCCTTTAAATAAACTCCCTCCACCGCCTCTTACTTCCCAAGGCCTTATCCTTATTAAATGGCGATATTTTATGTATTTATGGTGGTATACTTTTCATTATGTTTGGATAGGAATATAATCTAATCAATCTTCCTCCACCGCCTCTACCTCCCGAGGCCTTATCCATCCTTATGTTTACATTAAATGTTGTTATGGTGGGTGATCCCCATTAATGTGCGTACGTATACACATTTATAAAGGTGGGATTTTATTTAAGTACTTTTTTTAATATAAATCTTTAATATTGCATACTCATCATTATCTTAAAGATTTATTAACTTAAAGATTTTAACTTTATTATTTCATTTCTTTTATTACCTTGTTTCATAAGATTTTATACTTAGTTGAATTTAATATAAAATCTGAAATCTTAATATTAAGTTTCCAATCTATGAATTCTTGATATTAGTAGGTAGGTGTACTAGTGCAATGTGGGCGGTATAGGCAAGTGTAGCTATCAAATGCCTATATCGTTCACATGCTAATATCGTTTTTACCTTGTTTCATAAAATTTTATACTTAGTTAAACTTAATATAAATCTGAAATCTTAATATTAAGTTCCCAATCTATGAAATCTTGATATTAGTAGGTAGGTGTACTAGTGCGATGTGGGCGGTATAGGCAAGTGTAGCTATCAAATGCCTATATCGTTCACATGCTAATATCGTTTTGTATATACTTGGGAATGGGTCGTTACAAAGCTGGAAATAGATGTCCAGCTTCTCCACCCAATACTTTGAGAAACTGTTTGATGAGCCATCAAACGCAGGCAAATGGAATCTGCTAGATGTGCGGTGGGTATCTCCATCATGATAATGTCGGTGCCCTCATGCTGGTCGCGGGGTCTACTGTCCCGCTGTAGCTGAACAAAATCCCGAAATGAGAGAGCATCCCTGAACTCCTGCCCATAGGCCTGATACTCTGCAAAATACTCGCCCATGTGTCTGGGCTCTGCCTCCTGCTGGGCTCCTGCCCCTGTGTCTGCTCCCAAGAAAGTGGGCATGGTAGAGCGGGTAGGTGTACGTGAAGCCATCGGTTGAGGAGTATCACGCTGAGCAGCACCATGCTCCGACAAATGATGTGATGTACCTGATCCCTCTCCTACCTGGAAAACCCGTGGGGTCTCACGCTGCCTAGCCTCTACAACGGTGAATCTCTGGCCCATCACCTCAATCTGTCTAGCTAGATCCTGCACCGATTTGAGGAGTGCCTCCCCAAACTGTTTGGCCTCTGTGTCATCTGCCATCGGCCCTCTCTGCTCTGTGTCCACCACCCGAACACAGTCTCCCTCTCCGTAGATGTTCCCCAACGGTCAACCTACGCTCACAGACTCTGTACTTCCTGCCTCTATAACAAATATATGGTCTCTTCCCCGGTGTCATAGACCACAGGCTGAGCCAGAACTATGCTCTGATACCATTGTAATATCTCGTTTCGGGGATATCTCTAAAACACGGCAAACTCCAACCAGAGATGGACTGGGAGGGCATTTACCGGATATGACGCCTCTAAAAAGAGGACGAAATTCGGAGGCTACCTGGCCCTTTCCAGACTCTGTCTAAGAGTGAGAGATAAACACACCAAGTGGTATAGAACTAGAATGCTCAAGAATATATATAAATAACAGTGCAGCAGACATATAATAACATAAACAGAATGTACGGCAACTCATCCAGAAATATAGAGAGGAAATGCTAAGCCATTTTATTAAACTGAGAAATATAATGAAGTACAATAGGTGATCAAAGTGATGGCACCTAAACTTGCTCAAGGCAAGTGAAGAAATACTCTCAGAATATACAGGAAATGGCTGCTCTCTGAACTGTGTCCCAGCTGCTGGAAAACCGCCGTGTAGCTGCTACTGCTGGAATGAACTGAAGACTAGGGGTTGTTCCCCTTGCCGGAATGAGCTGAAAATATGGAATCCTCCTCTACTCACCAATCCTGACAAAACCCAGAAACCATATAAAAAATGGCCGACCTCCGAAAAACACCCCCTTGGGGAATTACGCTGGCCTCCAAGGCTCTACGCAGAGGCTAAATGAGAATGACTGAAACATCGCCTCAAACTCCACCAAAATCCTCCCACAGGCAAAGGCTGACCCTATGCTCAAAACCTCGGCTCAATCTCCTGCAGAAATCCCGATCCGGAGCACCTCCAAGATGGACTGCATCCTCCCTCTCAGTGACTGCGCAATCTCTATGAAAGCCCAGCTCTGCAACAAATCCAAACACCAAAACCTCTCACAAAATAATGAAGAAATAACGTTGCCTGAGCAAACACTCGAAGTCCCCCGGGGCTAAGGGCGAGATCTCCGACCGGAGACACTCAATGCACTAAACAGTGCTGCAGACAGGCTAAACAGCCAGCGTGCTCAAGAAGACAAAACTTCCAACTCAATATCATCAACAACAAAATGAATGAAATGAGAAGGCTCCTCCACATTTTATAACGTTGGTTTCCCTCCAAAACCCCAACGTAGCCTCTCTCTCTTCCACGTGCTCATCCTCATCTGCGCAGAAGCTTCTAGAGTGTACGTGGGCCCCCTTCTCTACATGGTGCTTGGCCCCCCTTGGCTCCCTTTTAAGTTACAACGTTGTGCTACTAGGGAGGATGTTTTATTCCACTAAGTGAGTTAGACCCTCTCTACTCACTTTTTATTTATTAATAAACATAGTTGGCAAAATTAGACAAAAATCGAATATTCCAATTAGCTGTTGCTAATTAGGACTATTACAAAATCCTTTGAATAATCAGGACTTGCCAAAACATGAGCTTTGGCAATAGCACCCTTAATTCCTTGAAAAGCCTTTTTGCCATCTTTTTTCCACAAAAATTTTACATCTTTTTTCAGAAGACTTTGAATAGGCTTAGCTATTTCTGCATAATTTGGAATAAATCTTCTAAGAAAATTAGTTTTTCGTAGAAAACACTGAAGGGATTTAAGATTATGAGGGAGAGGAATCTTTTGGATTGCCTCAACACTTTCAAGATCAATCTTGATCCCATATTTGGAGATGATGTGACCAAGTAATTTCCTTTCAGTTACTCCAAAAACAGATTTAGCTGGATTCAAGGAAATCCGAAATTCTCTACACTTATCAAAAACTTGCTTAAGATGACCTATGTGACTAATACCATCTTTAGAAAAAACAGTAAGATCATCCTGATAAATTTCAATAATTTTACCAATTAAACCTTTAAAAGCATAATCCATAGCCCTTTGAAAAGTAGCCCCAGCATTAGTCAACCCAAAAGACATTCTAATGTATTCCAAAGTACCCCATGGTGTGGTGAATGTAGTTTTGTGACGATCTTCTTTTTTAACCCAAACCTGATTATATCCAGGAAAACCGTCTAGCAATGACATCATTCCTGAACCCATTACTCTTTGCAACATAGTCTCCATGTTGGGCAAAGGGTAATTATCCTTTTTACATGCTAGATTAAGGTTTCTGAAATCGACACAAAGTCTAATGGTACCATTCTTCTTCCTAACAATCACCAGGTTGGAACACCATGTTGAATGTCTAGTTTGAGCAATGATTCTAGCTGCGAGCATTTTCGAAAGCTCTTTCTAAACCAAAGGGGCTAACTTAGGATTTATTTGCCTAAGCTTTTGATGAAAAGGTTTAACATTCTCATCTTTCAAAGGGATAATGTGTTGCATGACATCTTCCCTATATCCTTTTAACTCATCATATGAAAATGTTAAAACATCACTATATTCATGAAGTAAATTGGTCAACTTTTTCCTTTCTTCTTCATTAGTACCTTTACCAATTTTGACAATATTAGGGTCCTCAGAGGTACCAATATTTACTTAAATGAATTCACTCGGATCCATTTTATTTTCCTCTTTTATCTTTGTGGCATCATGCCGATCAAAGTGCTGCTCTAAAGCAACAATATTCCTAGGAGTAGGATTTATAATATCATCATGATCATCAGATCCATCCTCCCTAGAAATTATCCGAAATTTTTCAAACCCATCCAAATTATTAAGAAAACGAATGACCTTCTTTTCATCATAAAAAACTTGCCAATGCTCTAAATTGTCCAGGACTGAAGGTCTGAAAATAATTTCCATTTTTATCTTATCCTTAATTAATTCATCAGATAATTGTAAGGTAGAAGCGGCCACAACAAGCTCATCCGCCAAGCTATTCTTTTCTCTTGGGATAGCTTCAAAGTTAATGACATCAAAGTATTCCATAACATCCCATACAACATTTCGATAATTCCTTAACCTTTGATTTTTACATGTAAATTTATTCTTAACTTGCATGATATCCAAATCGGAGTCTCCCTTGATACTAAGCAACTTAATTCTTAAAGCTTTTGCCAACTCAAAATCCAACAACAAGGCTTCATATTCAGCCACATTATTGGTTGCATCGAGCTCAAGTCTATAGGAAAAATTAAAAATATGACCAAGGGGAGACTTCAATACAATTCCAGCACCCTTACCATACCTAGATGCTGCACCATCAAAATGCATGTACCAAACTTGATCCCTTAGGTCCTCAAACTTCTCATCAACCTTGTCATCTAAAGGAACATGAAATTAGACATAATAGCATAGTTCCCCATGTCAGTTTGTTCCTTAATTATTTCATGATTAGGTCTCTTAGGATCTTCCACATGGAATCTTCTTTCAGGCTCTCTATTTAGCTTCACAAACCCTTCACCTCTAGGGGAAGGAATTATAGCATAAGACCAGTTCATTAAAATACTTCCTCCTAAATCAGAAGCCCACTTTCTAGATAAAAACGTACCTCAAGCATTCGGAACATCAACTACAACTATGTCCATAACAATCATTATGTCTGAGTAAACCGATAAATGAACTTGCAAATCCTTGATTAACCCATGAACTTCAATTTTCTTAGAATCCATGTCACATATGTTGTAGAATGGTCTAGAAACTCTTAAATTAAGCTGTTCCATGACCCTCTTGGTCATGACACAAGCTAAAGCACCAAAATCTAGCATACAATTATTCAATTTATAACCATTAACCATCAAAGTAACAAAAAATGGTTGATGTTCCTTGTTATCTGACTCCATTTTTTGCAGATATATAGGGGCATCTTGATAAGAAACTTTAGGAGTCTTATCTTGAGTAACATTAACATGCGAAGCTCCTAGAACATCTAAAAACTTAGCTCTCTGAGTGGGAAGCTTTAACATCTCAGTGACAGGCACCAAGATCTTAGCATTATTCAACCATGCGCCCAAATCAATATTCAAACTAGGACTAGGATTAAAAATTTGAGGGGGAGTTTGATTATTACCTTGCTCTTTATCCCTTCTTTGATAAGTTAATCCTTTGTCCTTAGCAATTTCCAAAACTTGATCAGGAGAAGGCTTTTCACCAAATAATTCAATCATCAAATCCTTCTCATGATCAAAATTATTGATACTATGCGAAGATGTAAAAGGCCCAACATCTTGACTATTTTCCTTCACTTCCATCCAATCTTCCATAGACAAAGAAAACTCCCAACCAACAATATTTATCTGATTACTTGCCCCAAACATTCCACTATTCATGATTCTTTTAACAGCGGGACAAGTAACCTCCTCAAGAAGAGCATCACAAGCTCTACAATAAGGTGGAGCTTCATCAACCAGATTAGTAGATTCAAGCAGATTAGGAGGTCTTTGCTCACTAGGCTGTCCTTTTTTCTACCAAGTATTATTACCTCGATTATTATTATTATGATTCTTAGCTTGGGAATTTTGCGCTTGAGCCATTTCCATTTGGACCAACCTAGACTGCAAAGTGCTTATTTCTTTAGCATGGTCAGAGATTAATTTCGCTTGGTTAAGCTCCATGCTTTCAAGCTTTTGCATTAACTTTTTCATAGGGTCGTCATCATCTTCTAGAGGCTCTTTACCTTTAGGCCCTTTCAATCTAGTCACGACCCTATCAAAACCAGGAATTTCAGACTTCCATGATGCCCTTTTATCCTTTTCAAGTTCTTCAGCTAAAGACTGGCAGGCTTTATAATCAACAATTTTAGCACACCTTAGCTCATATGAAGTATCATAATTAAAAGCATCAATGTAAAATTCAGAAGAGATCCATCAGGAGGCTTATGAGTTTGAGATATTTCCTTAAGGATACCATTAAATTTCTTGTTAAATTCTTCAATCGTTTCATTCTCTTTCTTTTTTATGGTACTGATATCTTTTACCAAATGCCTATCTTCCCTTTTATCACCAAACTTATCCTTAAAGGAAACTATAATTGATTCAAAAGTATTGAATGAGTTATTAGGTTTTTCACTAAACCATTCCATAGCATCTTGCTCAAAAGTAAGAATAAAGAGCTTCATCTTTACATCATCAAAATTGTGATTTAAGACCGCAAATTTATTCCACCAACTAGCGAAAGAAAACAAATAAGCTTGGACACTAACCACATTATTTCCCTGGAAAGTAGGTAATCTTTCCATGCCATGTTCAGGGTAATCATTTAGATAACCTAGAATGTTAGTGAAGTTACACGGGGAAAAGATATCCATCATATCTTGCTGAACAGGATCACAAAATAGAGAATGGATATCAGAGAGACCTTCCTGGCCGAGATTAACAAGAAGTGTAAGAGAAGAGAGCTTGTGTAATCGAACTCTCAGAACCCTTTTAGGATATGGAGTAGGATTAACCAAGCTACTTGGATGTCTTCTAGTACTAATTCCTGTGGAAAATGAAGCCAATGGAGTTGCCACTAGGACAGGAATCTAACTCAAATACCTGAGATGAAAGATGAATAAAGAGCTGAATGTCGTAAAGCCAAAATCCAATAAATTGGTCCTTGGCAATGGCGCCAAAAAATGTTGTCGCACAGAATGTTTAGGCACTGCGACAACGGCTCAGATCGGGGTCTGTCACCCTGATCCCCAATATCTATATCAAAGTTGTCTCCTTGCAGACTAAGGGAGGTAGACCCTAACGAAAATGAAGAAGGAGAACTGGTTGAAAACCAACCAATTCAGGAGACACTGTTAAATGACCAAGTACTTGTTAAGATTAACGAGATTTTACAGATCCAATTAGAATTGAAGTTTAAGACCAGTGCCTTGTGGAGTCAAAATATCCCGTTATGAAATTAAAATCAAGTAATTGATAGGTAACTACTGCTAAAAAGGACAATTATCTTGCTATGAAAATATCAGTCCACCACGATAATATTCAATTCCTCAATTAATTAAACTAGAAGATAAGCTCTTTTCAATAATACAATTCAACATTCGATAAAAACACCTTCGTAATCATGCATCAACAATGTTCAATAAAGACATGCAATTTATCGTCACTTGAAATATTCTCAAAGTTGACTAAAACAATTAATCACCAATTTCAAGCAATTTAAAACCACACTTATAGATAGTTCAGCGATCATCAACCACAGCTAAGCATGAAAATACTTCGAACCAACCATTTAAATTTCTAAAAGCAAAAATATTATCATGAGAGAACCATCGAATTTAAATGTTAGACATTTCCATTAATTTCGGATTAAAAAAGATATTCTTGGTAATTCCAATCTAGAAATTAAAATTTTCCTATAGTCAAATTTTAGATATTAAAATTAAAATTTCTCCTTTGAATATAGAATAATTTAGATCTAACACCACTTCCCAATTTCAATAAAGTTTTTTGACCTTTTTTAATTTTTTATGTTTTCTATTTCCCTTTTTAAAATTTAAATGAAATTATAAATTAAAAACAAATCTAAAACTTTACAAAAATGAAAATTTCAAAGATAAAAAAACTAAAATCTAAAGTTAATAAAAATCATAAAATACAAAATGGAAAAATTTAAAAGTGTTAGATTTTTTAATTTTAAAGCTTTAAGGGTCCAAAGTTAAAAGAAATATCTAAACTAAAATGAAACCTAAAGTGAAAATGAAAAAAAAAAACAAATGCGTGGGTGTTATATTTGTGTAGGTCGATGAGGAGGGCTACGAATGAAAGGTCAGCGGCAACGTTAGCGGCATGCAGAAATGCGGACGGGGATGGGAGGTAAACAACAAAGGGAGATGGCAACGGAAAGGCGAGGACGTCGGAGGGAGGACAGAAGGATGCGGATGGAACTGAGCGATAGGGAGATGGAGCGAAAAGGCTGTGGAAGCGGGCAGCGTTGGGAAAGGGAGCGAGCGTGAAGGGAAGCAATCGAATGTAAACAGAATGGCAGTGAGGAAGACAACCGCAAATGAAGAAGGATCCGTGGAGGTAAGCAGGACAAAAACTGTGGAAAAATAAATTTGGATTGAGGGAGACCAATGCAATGGATGTAGCTGGCTATATGCAGAGGAAGGACGCAATGATGGATGGAGAGCTCAAGGCAGCATTAACGCAGAGAATGGAGACTGGGATGAGAGGAGGAGCATAATTTAAGATGCTGGGCTATGGCGAGTGATGAAGCACTATGGGGCAGCAATGAGGATAGCCGACAGCGAAATGTGGATAGCGAGCAAACAAAAAATTGGCAGGCACATTGGTGCATAGAAATTTAAATTTCTCCTTTTACCCAGCAGAAATGAATTCAATAAAAACACCTGCAATTATTAAATTTTCTAGAACAGAGATCAAGTCTAGATCTGCAAACAGATTTGATCCTGAGACCAGATCTTACTCTCCAAGGTCTAGATCTGGCTCAGATCTAAAAAATTTCTTTGAAAATTCCCTAGCACAATCTACACAAAACCAGAAACAAGAGACCCCAAAACCCAAAATATGCACATAAGATAAAACCCTTAAACCACGGTGAGTAAAAAAAAAAAAAAAACCTATATTTGCAAATTTACATTGTTATTCTATAGATCAAGAGCCCTCATGGCCAGATTTAAAACCATTTTGCACAATTAATAAAAAAAACGAAATTAAGAGAGGCACAAGCCCAAGAAGACTCTACAAAAATAATATTTCGTAAGATAGCTTTGGAAATTAGGAAACAATGGGTTTTTTCAGATTTTCTGAAATCTGAGAGTCGGCTGATCTAACTGAAGATTTCCCTAAACGCTCATATCTTGAATAATGATCTTTGCACACTTAGATCTGAATTTTAGATTGATAGAGATTTTAAAAAAATAACCATGAGACCTTTCAGAAACATAGATAACTAATATTTCTGTCAAATCACAATGCAATTTAAAAAAACCCAGAAAATTGCACAAAATACCTGTATGCAAATCAATCCATAAAGGCCATTAACCATCAAAATGCCAATAAAAGTAGCAGAGTTTAGAGACAATATCACCACATAGATCTGGAAAAGGAACACCAAAGTCTATAACCCCAAAGTCTTTATGCTTTATTCATCACAAAAAAAATTACAAGAGCTCCGAGAACAAGTGCACGATTCAAAGATCGGGTGCAAATGACATACAAAGACCTATAATTTATAAGATAAAATATCCAACGACTAGTTTGGTTGATCTTTGTCAAAATAATCTCGACCGTCGAAAAAGATTTAATTATATTTTAATTTGGACCGTCGAAATTATAATTTTGAGGAAATTTGAATTTATCATTTAATTCCATTTTAATTAACTCAAAAATCAAAATTTTGACTTTGACTTAAACACCAAGGCCCAAGGGTCCAAAATTTCTTGAAATTCTCAATATTCCATTGACATGGGAGCTTTAAAAATTTATTTTTTAAGGACCCACGAATTTTGCCTTTGAAGAATTTTAACTCACCTAGGACTTAAAATTAATTAAATTTCTGGCTTAGGATTTTTAATTTAATTTGGCCATAAAATTTAATTAATTGACTGAGAGGGGATTTAATTATTTTTTCAACCCTCTTTGCATAAGATAAATACATTTAGACATATAAAGGGGGAATACCCATTCGTGATAGACCCTCAAATAGCTACCCAATTCTGCGACTTAAAACATGATCTAGTAGACCAAGTAGCTTGTAATAAAATAATCTAGCCAATTAGCTAGGATTATTCTCAAACTACTTTTACAAAGACACGATAGAAAACACTAGGACTCACTTAGCATCTTGATGACAAAATCCACCCTAGATTTGGGGTGAGGCTAGAGGGGAAAACTCTGCCGATCACTTGTGTCGAGAAATACAAATGAATCAGTGAGACAAAAAACCTCCTAGGATAGAAATCATCACCAAAATACTAGGCTTACCTAGGTTGTTACATACATGGTGGTTTTACATAGATCATTTACATCATAAACATGCAGAATGGGTTTACATCATTCATAAAATTGTCGTCCGATGATGAAATCTGAATGGCATGAACACGTCGAACATGATGAATCCCATTTGCAAAAATGGGGGTGTACTGCTATGGGGTCGTTGACACAGAGTGGTCAACAGCTACATTTTTATGAACTTTTGTTCCAGCTTCTTCATGTATTGCTTCCTCGGGATCTCAATACATAGTTCCTTCCTTATAGGAACAATGTTTCCAACCACCTCATATTCTTCATGAGGTCTTGTAATATTGATTCCACCATGGTATCATATAGAAGAGTTCAAGGCACATTTTATTCATGCCTTCATGTATTATTTATAAGGAAGAGTCCCATCTTCTTTAATCATGCTCATGAGATAGAAGATTCTAACCATTTTATCTACAATCAAGTGATGACATCACTTTATCCATCTATTAAAGCTAACAAATTTATGTATACCTCTTCCTTCATGTGGTCACGTAGACTTCCTTTCTCAACTTCCCTTTTCTTTTGCTTGACATGCTGCACTTCTCTGTCACCATACCTTCATCTTTCTATACTGTAGATCCCACACTAGGTGGAATGTAGACTATCTGTGTGACACTTGCTTCTTTTAAAGTGAACCTTTTAACAAATATTCCAATGGAGGATCTTGATGATCCTTATTTTGCAAATTCTTCTTCCCAGTGATGATGATGTATGATGATCTATCTTTTTATCTTGCTAGATGACTTGCTATAATCATTCAAACTGCTACCTCGGATATCCTTCTATGCTTCTAATGATGATGTCATGAGCTACTTCCTTTTTATCATGTACAATGACTGCTTCAACCATATAAATATTTTACATGTTTCTAATATGATGGCATATTAATTACTGTTACAATGCATCGTTATCATAATTGTCAATTGCTATCTCAGTCATAGTAAAGGTCTTTCACTTCCCCCTTCTTTGTCTACTTCTTTTTTGGTTCTTCTACTTCTTCAGTGACATGGGCTTCATTTATTTCCTTTCTTTTCTTGTTTTCCTTTTTGAGTTTAGGGAAATTCCTTTTGAAATGACCATATTCATTAAATTCATAGCACTGGATTTTAGACATGTCAATTTTCTTTTGAAATTTCTTACGAGGCTCAAACTTTCCAAACTTTCCTTTCCTTTGTGAAAGTTCCGCTACCTGGAATGCTACTGCAACAACTGATGAGAATTCTTCTACTTGTTAATTACTTGAACAAGTATTTACTATTTTCTACGGTAAATATTGAAACCCATACACTACAACCTTCACAACATTAAACTACGGAAAAAATAAATAAGTGCGGAAACAAGATCTGAGAAAGAATAAACAATAGACACACAACACCATTATTTTTGGTCTAATGTCCCTAGAAAAACCCAATGCGAGAAAAACCAGTGCAACAACTGAGGTTTTGTATTATTATGCAGAAGGTTTGAATACAATCTGCGATGCCTTACTAGCCATCCACATAGAGAATTTCACTGAAAAAGAGCTTGTGAGGATTTCCTCACACCGACACTAGAAAATCTGAACTGGCCAAACACCGAGCCGATGAGCCCTACCCTGCCTCTGCGCAGTCTCTGCGTCACTCTACGTGGGGACTGCGTTACCTCTCCTTGCTGGCTGGAATATGGCCCCTCTGGTCTCACACCCTGACACTCCGGAACTAGATCTGACTGATCCTCAGCTGAATCACAGATCTCCTCAAGGCTGCAACGTTGCCTCTTTGCATACTGCTCTTTGTCTCCTATATGATGTATTCACAACTTAGGAAATTCTGCAACCGGATCTATCACTGCCCCTTTCTGAAAGAATCTTCTCGATCTAACTTCTCCTGAGAATTGCTCACTTGAAAAATTCGATCTCTAGACTCTCTCGATGTTTCGGTGTGTCTTCCAAATGCCCTGTCAAATACTTATAATCTTCTCGTCGAGAGTTCAACGACTGAGATTAAATCGTTAATCAATAGCTAAGATTAACTTGACTTGATCTCTATCTTTTGTAGAAGATTCACACTCTATTTTAATTAATATCTTTAATTATTTTAATTTCCTAAGTTTATACTTAGGGTCCCATTAAAAATAGTTAATTATTTCCATAGAACATAATCTGAGTGGATTTTCCAAAATACTTTCTGGGTTCTTTGGAATACATGTTCCTAAGCCTCCCTGCATATTTTGAGACTTAGAGCACATCCAATGTTACCAACTGAAGTACTGCTCTAATTTTGCGACATCTCCCTCTGCACTGCTGATGTCTTACGTTGTTTCCCACCAACACTGCACTGCTGCATCCATGCTGCTGTTGACCCTGCATACTGCTGCCAGCTGCCACTGCACTGCAACTCTGTTGCTCAATGCAACAGAAAAACATCCAAAATTTGAACTAAGTGTTCAGTAAGATGCATCTCGTACCGAGGTTTTGACTGCTGCTAGTCTCTGCGTTGTCCCTCTGACGCTGTTGCGTTGTTGTTGAATCTGCACTATGCCTCCCTGGACTACTTCCAACTCTGCTTTGCGCTGCTCAGACTCTGGCGGTCTCTAGCCACTGTGTTGTCACTTCTACACTCTTCTGCACCAACTAAAGCTTGTCCATCCTGCTACTTCTGATTTGGGATCCAGTAGCAAGGTGATGATCCAAGAGGTGGACTCCTCAAGGATCCTGCCCAACTATAGTTCTGTTGAACTACATCTCCAGATCACCCCAACACTCCCCTGGCGATATATGGGCAATCATGGCAAATTCCTCCTCCTCGATCTTCACAGCTGCAGCCTGCGGATCATGCTTCTCATCTTTGTCCTTCTTGAGAGGAAATTGTGTAGCATGTCCCATCTCACCACACCGGAAGCACTTGATCTTTGAGACGTCCTTCTTTCGTCTTCGCTGCTCCTACTGCCCCTTTGATGCAAGGCCTGCGTTCTCCTCCTCCTCGAGCTTCGCCCACTGCTACTGCTGCCATCAAGTTTGCACTTGAGGAAATATCTCCTCATATCTTCCTGTTGAAGAGCAGCCCACATTCCTTCCTAGTTCGACAACTTCTCTCTGCCCAAGATGCTCTGGACAAAGACCTGATAGTATTCGGACACGAAATTCAAGGCAAGTTTGACCATCTCTGTAGCCTAAGGAGCTTCTCCCACAGCTGCCAGCACATCTTGGACCTCCTGAAGTTTTGCAAGGAGCAGATCAACGCGTTCTCCCTTTTGCATCCTGGTAGTTCGCATCTTTTCCTCCAAAAACATCTTCCGCTGCTCGGAGGACCCCTGATATAGCATGGCCAACGCATCCCACATTTCCTTGGCTGTCCCGTTGCCAGAAATGTGTGAAACAATATGATCCTGCACCCCATCGAGGATCAACCATTTGGGTTTTCCCATGTTCTTCTTGAAGGCTCTCAATGGTGCGGCATCTACTGGTTCAACCAATGTATTGTTGATGAAAGTCTTAAGGTCATGCTCATCTAGAAGGAAGGAGAACCTTGCCTTCGATATTACGTAGTTGGAGGCACCCTCCAATCGATCCTGGTCACGCAACCCACTGGTTGCCATCTCACACAATCAGATGTCGATACACTACCTCTAACCCTCTGGGCAACTGGCTCTACGCACTCTGTGCTGGAGCAAGCCAAATAAATCACGAACATGTTGCTTCTGCACTGAAAATTATATTTTCTTGGGCAAGAAACTCTTTGAGGTCAGAAATCCCCAAAATGTCTTTTGCTACTCTCTTTTGACACTTTCTGGACCAGGAACTGCTGCTATAAGAACACTGCATCCTGCCATCTTGTTGATCTGCGCTGAATCTGCTGCGTCTCTCTTTGTCTCTGACAAACTGCAAACTAGAAAATCCTACCTCTCTGTCGGCTCACTCAGAGAGAGTTTCCTTGCAGATCTATCCCTCCTGGCTTGGACTGTGCAATCACTGAGGAAATCGATTTGCTGCTTACGCAGCTCTTTGATCTCCTACAGCCTGCTTCTTCTTCAATGTTGGATCCTTCTGGTCTACTCTCTTGCTCCCCCTGCACTGCTAAACAAACTCTGATACCATGTGAAAATTCCGCTACCCGGATCCTATTGCAGCAACTGATGAGAATTCTTCTACTTGTTAATTATTTGAACAAGTTATTTCCTATTTTCTACGGTGAATGTTGAAACCCATACACTACAACCTTCACAATATTAAACTGCGGAAAATAAATAAGTGCGGAAACAAGATCTGAGCAAGAATAAACAATAGACACACAACACCGTTATTTGTGGACTAATGTCCTCGGAAATACCCAAGCAGGAAAACCGGTGCAACAATTGAGGGTTTGTATTATTATGCAGAAAATCTAAATACAATTTGTGATGCCTTACTGACCATCCACATAGAGAATCTGACTGACAAAGAGCTTGTAAGGATTTCCTCACATTGACATTGGAAAATATGAATTGGCCAAACAGTGAGCTGATGAGCTCTACATTGCCTCTGCGCAGTGTTTGCATCACTCTGCGGGGGACTGTGTCACCTCTCCTTGCTGGCTCTTCTGCTGGCTGGAATCTTGGCCCTCCGGTCTCACACCCCAGCACTCTGACACTAGATTTCACTGATCCTCAGTTGAATCACAAATTTCCTCAAGGTTGCAGAGCTGCCTCTGCTGGCTCTGCAGTGGCTCTGTGTAGATGCTACGTTGCCTCTCTGCGTACTGCTCTCTGTCTTCTCTATGATGTATTCTCGGCTCAGGAAAATCTCTGTGAAAATTTCAACTTGAAATTCTACTACATTATCTGATGTTATTTCTTCTACTTATTATTTAGAAATAAGTTACTTGCATAAATATCTTCAGTAAATATTGAAATAAATTCAAATGCAGACTTCACCATATAATTACTGAGCAAGACAATGAGGAAAATACTACGACACAGATGACAGATATTTTGGAAAATTGTCCCTAGAAAAACCCAATGTGGGAAAACTGGTGCAGCGGGTGAGGGTTTCTATTATTCAGCAGAATATTCTTGTACAATTTACAATCAACTATGACGAAGAGAAATTACATATGAAAACACTGGAGAAATTCCTCAAAATAATCAGATGAGAAACTACCTCGGAAGGACCCTCTTGAGCCTCCTGCGTCATCATTGCGTGGGCTCTGCATGAAGACTGCGCAGAACTGCGTCACCCTTCTGCGCTACTCCCTCCCAGCCTCTGCGCTGTCTCTTCTTCGCACTGTGTCACCTACTCCTGCACCCCGTATTGTTGCTGAACCTCTTTTGCCTGTCCTCCACCTACTACTCTACCTCTGAGTCGATTTTCTCTTGCCGAACTTCGACAACTGAGAAAATCGATTTACTCGGGCAACTGAGTATCTACACTGATGTGTTTTCCAAATGACACTCGAGCCTTCTTTTATAATCTTCTCATTGGGATATCAATGACCGAGATTAGATCTTTAATCAATGGCTAAGATCATAACTTGACTTGATCCGTGTTTTCTAGAAGATTCACACTCAGTTTTATTAATGCCCTTTAATTATTTAATTTCCCCGAGTTTAGACTTAGGGTCACCATTAAAATAATTAATTATTTTAATAAAAAATGTTCCAAGTGGAATTTCCACAAATGATTTCTGGGTTCTTTGGAATACGTGTGTTTAAGCCTCTTCACAAAAATTGAGACTTAGAGCACTTCCGATGCTACCAAAAATCAACACTCCCTCTTAGCAGGGAAAGTGCTCTAATAATATGCCTTCTGCATACTGTTCTGATCCTGAAGCATCCTCTGCGCTGTTGACATCTGACAACCTGTCCATCAACCATTGCGTTGTTGCTGCTACTATATTGCTACCCATGACATTGCCACGGCCACTACTTCATTCGTACTACATCTCCCTCTTAAGTGCTACTTCATCCGTTACTGAAATTGATTCTCAATCATCCCCATATTTTCCCTGCAATAAAAAAAAAACTTTGTTCTCCCTAGGGTATTGGTGAGAATATCTGCCACCTATTCTCTTGTGGGAATGTACTGCAACTTTTCTACTCCCCGCTGAATGCAGTCTCTGAAAAATGACACCTGATGTCGATGTGTTTCAACTGATCATGAAAAAATGGATTCTCAGAGAGCTTGATGCAAATCTGATTATCGCATAGAATACTGGTTGCCTCCATCTTCCTTCTGAATAAATTCACTAGCAATTTTCTAAGCCATATAGCCTCACACGAAGCTGTGTTGGCTGCCATATACTCTGCTTCAGCTGTGCTGGCTGCCATATACTTTGCTTCAGCTGTGCTTAGTGCTACAGACTTCTGCTTCTTACTGCATCAGGAAGTCATACCTGATCCAATGTTGAAGCAATACCCTGTGGTACTTTTTTGATCCACTGAACTTCCTGTCGAATTTGCATCTGTGAATCCACGCAGAATGATGTCATCGCTTTGGGTGTATTTTAATCCATATCCGACTATTCCTCGGATATATCGGAGAACGTGCTTAGCTGCTGCCCAGTATGCCCTCTTTGGTTCTACCATGAACTGATTGAGGGAATTAACAACGTAGAAAATGTCTGGCCTGGTGTTGACCAAATACATGAGAGATCCTATGAGCTATCTATACAAGGTGGGATCCACTTCTTTATCTTCAGATGCATCAATTTTCTTCCAATTGGTGATCATTAGAGTAGCCATGGGTTTACAATCCTGCATTCTAAATCTTTTTAGAATATCTGTAGCGTATCTTCCTTGCCCAAGGAAGACTTCTCCCTTTTGCTGCCAAACTTCCAATCCAAAAAATAGTGCATCAACCCCAAATCCTTCATGTCGAATTCCTCTGCCAGGTTCCTCATGTAGTCTTTGATGAGCCTAGATGATCTTGTCAAACATAAATCATCTACATACAATACCAAAATTAGTGGCTCATTCTCTACTGTGAGATAGTAGATATTGGGATCAACGTCACTCTTGACAAATCCCATTTGCTGCAAGTAACCATCAATTCAACCATACCATTCTCTTGGTCCCTGTTTGAGTCCATACAGGGCTTTCTTTAGTCTGCATACATGAGGTTTCTTCTCATGCGTCTCGAAGCCTTCTGGCTGTTCGATGTAAACCTCTTCTTCTATCACCCCATTCAAGAATGCAGTCTTGACATCTATCTGGTGAATCTCCCATCCCATTGGCGCTGCAAGGGATATAATGGATCTGATAGAGTTATATCTGGCTATAGGGGTGAAGGTTTATTCGTTGTCTATTCCTTCTTTCTGAGCATACCCAAACTTAATCTTGTAGATCCACTTGGAACTTAGCCACGAACCTAGCCTTGTACTTCTCTACATTACCATTTGCAACATACTTAATCTTGTAGATCCACTTGGAACCTACAACTGACTTGTCCTGTGGTCTAGGTACGACTTCCCAGACATCATTGGTCATGATAGAGTTGTATTCCTTTACCATAGCAGCCACCCAGACTTGGTTCTAAATTGCTTCCTAAATGCTAGAGGGTTCATCAACCTGTGCTACCAATGCTTGGTATCTGTCAGGTTGTCTATGCTGCCTTTTCTCGGTTTTAGGAGCTCCAACAAACTCTTTTGCGTCCCTCAATGTCTATCGTACCTCTCTGTTGATTCTGCTATTGGTAGTGGTTGGATCAGTCATATCTTCCACCTACTGTCCCATCAACTGCGAGCTATCTAGATTTTCTTCTCTCGAAGAAATACTAGTACTAGTCAGAGTGCTAGATCCTGATGGCTGTCCATCTGCTGGATCCTCTCCTAGCTGCCGCTGGACAAAAGGCACATCCTCAGATTGTTCTTCGGTAGACATTTCACGGGATTTTCTGAAGGCTCGATCCTCCATGAATTTCACATCCCTCCTCACTACTACTTTCCTGTTACCTGGAATGTAGATTCTGTATGCCTTGGATGTCTCGCTATATCCCATGAGATACCCTTTCTCAACAGTCTGATCTAGTTTGCTCCATTTCTCATCTGGAACATGACAATATGCCACACTCCCAAAAATCCCGAGGTGACTTACCTCCGGCTTCACCCCTGTGAATATATTCTCGGGTGTTGTCTTGCCCAATGCTTTGTGAGGAGTCCTATTCTGGATATATACAGCTGCGTTGGATGCTTCTGCCCACAGAAATCTAGGCAGATCCCGGTCATACAACATTGCCTTTGTTGCCCCAACAATAGTCCTATTCTTCTGTTCTGCAACTCCATTCTGCTCCGGATTGTAAAGAGTTGTCCATTCTCTTCTGACGCCTTCCCTTGTGCTTAAATCTGTGAATTCCTTATCAGTATATTCACCTCCGTTATCTGAATGCAACTCTTTGATTTTCTTCCCAGGCAGATTTTCTACCAGAGCTTTGAATCCTTTGAACCGATCAAAGACCTCATCCTTGGTCTTTAAGAAGTAAATCCAAGTCTTCCTGGAATGGTCATCTATGAAAGTGACAAAACATTCACTTCCACCAAGAGCTCTAGTGGAAATTGGTCCACAGATATCTGAGTGTATTAACCCCAATACACTTTTCGCCCTATTGTTGCTCTTGGAATATGCTGCTATAGCATATTTTCCTAAAATGCACCCTCTGCACACGTCATCATGTTTGGTACTAAGAACTGGAACTCCCGTAACTATTTCTTTGAGCATCCTCAGAGCTCCATGATGTAGATTTCCCATTCGTCTGTGCCATAGTTCATTCAGATCCGATTCACCGCTTTGATTGCTGCCTATTTAGTGCCATTGGAGTTTCGAGCTGCAACTTGTATAATCTGTTGCTTCTAGTTCCAATCTGAGCCTTCTTCTTCCAGCTTGGATGCTTGACATAAACTTTTCTCCTGATAAAGTATATGTCATATCCCTTTTCCTGCAATTGAGACACTGAAAGTAAATTCATTCCCATACCTGGCACATGCAGCACATTAGTGGCTCAGAGACTCTCTCCTGCTTCTGTTTGAAATGTTACGGTCCCTTTTCCTACAGGGGTACATTTTGACTTGTTTCCCATAGTAATTTGGAAGTCCATCCGGTCTTCTTCATAACTAGAGAAATGATTTGTTTCTCCAGTCATATGGGCTGAAGCCCCACTATCAATATATGAGTAATCTGATGATGCATTGCTAGATAAGCACACACATTCCTTTTCCAGCCTAGAGGCCAACTCTGAAAAAACTCGATCTTCCATCTTCTTCGTTCTTTTCCCTTCCAGGACAATTTTTGCAGAAAAAATGAGTAAGTCCTTGGGTGTACGATTTTCTGCCAAGGCAGCACCACGAATCCCCTTTGGCGTCGTCCGTCCTGCTTCCTTGCCCAACCTTGCTCTGATACCATGTGAGAATTTCAACTTGAAATTCTACTGCATTATCTGATGTTATTTCTTCTACTTATTATTCAGAAATAAGTTATTTGCAGAAATTTCTTCAATAAATATCGAAATAAATTCAAATGCAGACTTCACCATATAATTACTGAGAAAAACAATGAGGAAAATATTAGCACACAAATGATAGATATTTTGGACAATTGTCCCTGGAAAAACCCAATGTGGGAAAACCAGTGTAGCAGATGAGGGTTTCTATTATTCAGCATAATCTTCTTGTACAATTTACAATAAACAGTGATGAAATGAAAACACTGGAGAAATTCCTCACAAAATAATCAGATGAGAAACTACCTCGGAAGGACCCTCCTGAGCCTCCTACGTCATCACTACATTGGCTTTGCGCTAGGATTGTGTAGAACTGTGTCACCCTTCTGCGCTGCTCCCTCCTAGCCTCTGCGCTGTCTCTTCCTGGCACTGGATCGCCTGTTCATGCACCCCAGATTGCTGTTGAACACCGTCTACCTGCCCTCTACCTGCTACTCTCCCTCTGATTCGTTTTCTCTTGCCAAACTTAGACCACTGAGAAAATCGATTTACTCGGGTAACTAAGTATCTGCACTAGTGTGTTTTCCAAATGACCCTCGAGTCTTCTTTTATAATCTTCTCGTTGAGATATCAACGACCGAGATTAGATCTCTAATCAACGGCTAAGATCATAACTTGAATTGATTTGTTTTTTCTAGAATATTCACACTTTGTTTTATTAATGCCCTTTAATTATTTAATTCCCCTAAGTTTAGACTTAGGGTCACCATTAAAATAATTAATTATTTTAATAAAACATGTTTCGAGTGGAATTTCCTCAAACGATTTCTGGGTTATTTGGAATACGTGTGTCTAAGCCTCTTCACATAATTTGAGAGTTAGAGCACTTTCGATGCTACCAAAAATCAACAATCTCCAACTGGATCTATCACTGCCCCTCCCTGCAAGGATCTTCTCGATCTAACTTCTCCTGAGCACTGCTCACTTGAGAAATTCGATCTCTAGACTCTCTCGGTGTTTCAGTGTGTCTTCCAAATGCCCCATTAAGTCCCTCTTATAATATTCTCATTGAGACTTCAACGGCCGAGATTAAATCGTTAATCAATGACTAAGATTAACTTAACTTGATATTTGTCTTTTCTAGAATATTCATACTCTGTTTTAATTAATATCCTTTAATTACTTTAATTTCCTATGTTTAGACTTAGGGTCTCATTAAAAATAATTAATTATTTCCATAAAACATAATTTGAGTGGAATTTTCCAAAATCCTTTATGGGTTCTTTGAAATACATGTGCCTAAGCCTCCTTGCAAATTTTGAGACTAAGAGCACATCCGATGCTACCAGAAATCAACATCTTTCTGGTCATAGCTGCATATGCTCGTGTTTGCTCGTTTGATCCAACGTCATTCTTTGCCTTTAATCTAGTTTCTTCAATCTTACATAATGACCATAGATCATTGAATGAAGTGGCTTCCTTCTTTCCATAGATGCTTGATAAAAATTTGCGCCATTCATCTAGTAATGCATTGATTACAAGGGTGGTGATATCTGGATCTGACATTGTTTCTCCTAGCTTTTGTAGTTTATCTCTTATTTGAGATACCTTCATGAGATATGGGGCTACCCCTTATTCCTTTGATAATTTCATCTCGTATAGTTCGGTTCTTAACGATATTATTTCCCCTGTAGTACTTACAAAAAACAACTCCACCAACTTGTCATAGATCTCTTTTGATGTCTTCAACTTTGATACATAGGGGATGAGAGAATCCTTGATCGATTCAATAAGGATTTTTTGAGCCCTTCTTTATCCTTTCATATACATTGATAGTGCTTGATATTTCTCTTGTACAGGTTTGGTGATTGATCCCTTGACATATTCAATAACTTCATTTTCTATGAGGATCAAATCTACTCTCTTCTTCCATGTAAGGTAGTTCGATGTCCCAACAAGTTTATTGTTCTCATTGCAAAAAGAAGTCATTTGGTTTGTAGATTGAGACATAAAACGAAGTACTTACTTGTTAAATGAAGGTACCTCCTTGATGGAGTCTTCCACTGGTTGCTTCCTTGATGATGTCTTCCTTCTTCAGGAATGACAATGCTTCTTCTTCAATATAAGGAGAGATATTCCTCTTGCTTCAAAGATGTTTGAGATGTGATCCTTTCTTCAATGTGAGGGAGATCACTTTTATTTTGATGATGAAGTGCTCTTCTTGCTTCCTTTGGTTGATGATTGTATAATGTTGAGGCTTTGAGTAGTACTTCAAGTGTGTAGAGTACTTCTTTATTTGAGTGGAGGTAGGATCTTTGAGGTCTTCTTCTCTTCCAAGGGTTGTGATGATATGATCCTTGTGATGTGATGGATAGTCCTCCTTGATGCTCTTCGTTTTCCTTGAAGATTTGATTTCCTTGATGCTCTTCTTATGCTTGACCCTTATGTATCCTCCTTCAATTGGATGATCTTCAAGTTGCCTTTCCTTGTTACCTTAGCTCTGATACCATGTTGAGAAATTAATGGCACCTAAATTAAGGTGATTTCTCTTACTTTGATAATTGCTTGTGATGTTCTTTTACTTAACTTGATGTACTTTGTGGTTAGCTTCTTCTTTACTTGGCCAAAACCTCTCCCTTGAGAATAAAACCCACAAGAATTCTTCTCTTCTTATATAATCTTCAAATGATGAATTCCAAGACCTAAGACCCAAGATAAAGACCCCTCCAAGACCAAATCAACCTCTCCTTTGATGAGCTTGTCCTTCACAAAGTCAAACCAATTCAAACTTGCTTCAAACTTCAGATTTAGGCCCTTACTTCAGATTTTTGGCCAATGCTTCAGGTCTGCAATTTTCAGCCTCTACTGCAGAAACCCTAACTCGCACGTGTGGGAAAAGATGGTGAATTTATCCTTCTCTCTCCTTCGCTAGGATTGCTTCTTCCTCAGAAATTCGACTTGCAAACTTTATCTCTTTGATACTAAATTCGGCTCCTTGATGTTACTGCGATTTGGTCTTGCGGTAACTAGAAAGATGCCCTAATTTTTTCGCACGTGTGAGAGGTTTGACCAAAAATTCAGACTTCAAATTTCGATTTTCTTCTTTTGTTCTCCTTCTTCTTCGCTTGTGTTTCTCCTTGAATTGAACTTGATTTTCTCTCTTGATTGAATTCCTTGGATGCTCCTTCAAATGAGGTCAAGTGCTCTTTATATATAGGCTTCTAGGGAGCCCTAATTAGGCAGACTTCATCACTTTAGGCCGAATTGTCTTCTAGTAGGCTGACTTGGTCTTGGAGGGTCTTTTTACATAGAATTGACTCAAATAAATTCTTTGACTTGATACAAAATGCCCAATAGGGTCTTTTACATATGACAATGACTCATTAACTTCTTTGACTATATGACAAAGCCCTAAAAGCACACAATGGGTGCTTGATCTAAAAGAAATTGACCTAGAGCATGAAACCCATGCTATAAAAATGATAAAAATATTTTTCTTTTCTCTTTTACATCAAATACAAAAATCAAGAGTACATAAGACATTACGAAGACCGAACCTAGTTACATTTTCCAGCAAAACTTTGCATTTAAAAGGAAGTTGATCATAGTCAACCCCCTGAATATGGGTCCAACTAAATATAGGGGTATTGTTGTTGGGATACCCTTATCCAAATCTACCTCCATGCATATCCTTGCATAGAAGAAGAACCCCTCTAGTGGCTCAGCTCGATTAATGTATTTCCCAAGTGCATTGCTGATATTTCTAAAAGTAGTATCATTCTAGCAATGCAAGGGAAAAAAAAGGAGCTTTACCTAGACAAGGACAACAGATGGGACATCACTTTCAAGGTTAAAATCAGGGCTCCATCGATCTAGATATAACCCCGCTTCAAAAGATTAGGTCCCAATCATCCTTGTTCTCGAAAAAGAAGGTAAAATAACCTTTTATGTAGAAAGTCAGAGTGACAAAATCCTTGATCACGGGTTTCCAATTTTTTTCAACCTACAACCTCACAAACGCGGGTATGGCCCAATCCCCATGAATTGGCGAATTGGCCTACCAAACCATGTTCAACTAGTTGCAATGCTGGTGCTCTTTTGTGGCACAAAAATCTCGACCATTCAAATTTCTTCCAGCTTCTTGACAAAACGAGTAGGCGATATCCGAAGCATGGGGTGGGAGAGGACGCGAAGACCCGCCTAATATGGCCATCTAGCCACATGAAAACCGTTGTATCCATTGAAACTCTCATAGAAGAAAGAGTTACATCATGAAAGACATACAGTTACAACAATCTAAAAATAAGGTTACAAGGAAATTCACATCCTAAAAAGTTTAGAAATGCTAGCATACAAGTATGTGCCACAATAGGAAGGGATTTGACATCTTTATGGAAAAAACTGAATTTAACTTTAACAAGTGAAGCCATTTCTTGGTTGCAAAGCCTCAATTCCTCTAAGCCAATAGGGGATTGTTCCTCATGAAAGTTAGCCTTACACCTGAATTTTCACAAAAAACCAATAACGGAAAACCAAATTGTTTTCCATAAATATCTGTAGCTATCCCTAATCATCCAAGTGATGCTAACGGGAGGACCATTCCAATAAATAGGGGGAATAAAAAATAGTTAAGTTCAATCAAAGACAATGCCCAAACGTCTTGGTAGGTGGACATCTCCAAAGAGCATGATCAACCATTTCATCTCTACCACAAAGTGTACATGCACCATTTATAACACCTATACTTTGAAACCTGGTATTCACATCGAAGCCTTGGTGAAGCATAAGCCACCCCAATACTTTTCTTTTGAAAGAAGATTGAGATTTACAGATACACTGGCACTTCCTTAGCCAATGTGCTTTAGGATCCCTAACCCCCCACTTCTTTTTAAAGCATGTGACAACTTTGGAGGTACGCTTTACAAGCTCATAAAATTCCTTTACCACATACTTCCCACCGGTCCATCTCCACGTGCTTCAAATAAGACATGATCCATGGATTTTCATTTTAGGAAGCCGACTTTCAGGAATCATTTTACAAATGTTCTCACAAATAGGTTTATCTGATCAATCTAACTTTTGAGCTCAGTTAAAATAGTGCCACATATTCTATTGTTGGTTCTCACGATTCCACAAATCCCTCCAATAAAATGCTTTTTCTGGCCACTATTTTACTAGCAAACATTGTTGAGAGACCACACTGACCCATTGGAAATTAAAATGTACAAAGAAGTGTTGATGCCAAATTCTCATCTCTCATCATTGACATATTTTTTAATTGCCATGAAAGGTTGGTCATTGACAAACACATGATAAGTGTACATTCTCTATGTATGTGGCTTACATATTCTTGGATATATGCTCAACAATCCATATGCATTTACAATGATCATAGTTACTGGGGCCCATGGGTTCAACATACAAGAACAACAAAGGAATTTTTTTGACACAAATGTTTCGGTTGATTCATTAGTGATCATTCTTGGGTATGTCAGTTAGGATTATAACGGGTTTGTGCTAAGTGCCCATAAAAGGTGTTTCCAAACTTCAACTACTATCAAGCTATCCATATACAAGGTAGGATATTAATGGGTTATAGTCTACTTGGATTAAGCATGGCAATGACATCTACACAATATGGGATTGTGTCTGGACTCTGAAGGTGGTCTTGGATAAGGAACCAAAATTTTTTCTGAAACAAGAGCTGTAACCATCCTAATGGCCATAGCCAAGAAAAAATGCATCAATAAGATTAACATTTATAGCGTTTCTAAGCTGGTAGTGGACTGGTTAAAGGATGACAGATCCCAGAGAAACCTGGGTCTTCATTACAACTGACATCTAGCAGAAGACAAAATTCAGTTTTGGGTAATTATATTTTCATCATATCCATCAAGAGTATAACCAATAAGAGGATATATTGTCTAAACAGGCCTGCATCAGAGAACAGGGTAGAGAATAAACTGTCTAAATGCTTATGACGGAAACCTTACATGACGGGGTAGAGGAAATCCTTCCATTGAGGGCCACTGATATATGAATGAAGCAGATTTCAGGTCTATGTGTGAAGTATTTTGGTGACAGCTTGATGAGGACAATGAATTCCTGATGATGATATTGGCATGTTAATTCTATGTGCATTTTTTGCTTGCTGAGGTAAATGATGAGCAGGATTTGCTGTTTTCTGTATTTTAAGTCATCATCCTTGGGGTGAACTGGACAGTGCCATTGTAACTTTTATTTTAACTAATAAAAAACTTACTTTTACTGATTTTTTCTATGGAATATTCAATCCTATTGAGCTTGTTAAATAGTCCACATTTAAAATAGTTGAGACTCTAGTGTATGGTTTGTGGACATAAAGTGGAAGTTGGTTGATTTATGAAATAATTATTTTATTTGCTGCATTTCATGATAAAGTTGTTGTATGGATGACTTTGAGAAAATTTTCCTCGTCTATTTCTTTTCAAGCTAAACACATAATGTTTTCCAAAAAAGAAAAAAAATGCCTTTTCTTGTTATTTCTATTGTTTCTATTGACATGCTTGATTTAAAACGAAATTAACTTAAAATACATTCAAAAAATGCATACATCCATTCAAGAAATGCATCATAAGAAGTTGAAAACTGAGTAGGATGCAGCTCCAGTTTGAGTACATCTTAAAGTTGATGTTTTGGCTGATCAGTCAAGAGCGCTGTGACAGTAGTTCTTGTTTAAAATTTAAATCAATGTTATGAATATCATTTCAGGGAATATAGCGCGGAGGTTCCTGAAAGAATTTATTGGAAATATCGACAAGCTTAAAGAATGCAAAAATATTCCTTTCGTTTTTCCTTTAATTTTTGAAAAACATCTAAAACATGTAGCCACATTGCCACATAAATATGTAAATAAAACTGATATAGGATAAAAAGAAAAGAAAGGGAACAAATTGAAAATTCCGGACTCTATAGGCAAATCATCACACCCTCAATGAGGACATATCCTGTCGACTCACTATATACTCAAACACCTCAAATATTGTGAAATTTTAGGCCAAGTGTATCAGCAAGGTGAAAAGCTCGATCAAGTATTGCATACATATTTTTTTTGCAACAATGATTTGAAATTTGAATTACCAATTTTCAATTTCCATTTCCAAATTTTGTGTTCTCTTATAGATTTTTTTTTTTTAATGCCTTCAGTGAGTCCTTAATTCTAATTCTATTGTCAAAAAGGCACAGTAATAAAGAAAATGGGACAGTTATTATGCTGTATAAAAGTGAAACAGTCAACAGTGGCTATGGAGGAGAGATTTGGACGCTTTGATAAAGTTCTTGAGCCAGGATGCCACTGTCTACCATGGTTTTTTGGGAGTCGAATTGGAGGTCATCTTTCCTTACGAGTACAGAAGCTGGATGTGCGATGTGAGTCGAAGTCAAAGGTGTGCAGTTTATTGCTGTTCTATAGCACAACTGTAGTGGATAGCAAAAGCCTACTGTATATGTGTTTTTGGCATTTATACATAAGCTATTTAATGAGCCCATTTTCATCTTGGAAAGTAGGCACAATTGAAATTAGTATCCCTTAAAGTGCAACCTTCATAGGCATAAAATACATTCTTAGTGTCTACACTGACAAACATTTTATTTACATATTTAAATGATCTCTGCATTGATAATATTTATTGTGGCAGGATAATGTATTCGTGACTGTAATTGCATCTGTGCAATACCGTGCCCTTTTAGAGAAAGCAGTGGATGCTTTTTATAAGCTTAGCAATACAATGGAGCAGATCGAAGCTTATGTCTTTGATGGTAGATTTCATAATCTTTCTTACTAAAATAGTTAAAAATTATGCTGCTGGCCACAATGATCTGTTCCAAGAATATCTCGTACTAATAAATCTTCATGCAAAGTTGCTGTTGTTGGAGAGTTACAACAGTCCATATAGAAACATTGGTGATGTCAAGCATATTTGATAGTACAGTCAAATAGATTTGTGTTTCGAAGAATGAGGGATTGTCAATTGTTCTGGTCTCCATACAATTACAGAGTAGAGTTTGGTTGACAGCTGATAGACTAACCTTGTTTAGCTTCTTTTCAGTAAGTTTAGACCCTTGTAAGAGGTATCTGCATTTTAGCTATGGATTTTCCTTTGATATCCCTACTATGAATTGCAACCAACTTCAATTTCACTTCCTTATGTACTTGTTTCTGTGGACATTATAAATTCAGCTTGTCTTTGGAGTTGAAAAAATAAATATGTGCATGACCATCATACTATGGTAACATCAATGATGAAATTATGACTTGTATCTACTAATTTGTGTTGATGAAGCAAAATCGTTATGTTTTGTATTAGATAAAATGTTCCCGTTATTTAATTCACTATAGCAAATGAAATGGAATGATACCATTTTAAGAAGGATTGACTATCAATATTCGAATTTGATTGTTTTTTTACTGAAACGGATAAGTTTATGTCAGTTGAAAGGTGGCGGATTTACCTGGTACACAGAGTACAAACCATGTTAGATATACACTTTCTCACATGCCCTTCAAGAGTTATATAGAGCTAGATGTCTGGAAAAGTACTAGGTTTTTAATCCTAAAATGTGAAAATTTCTGAATTTACTAGACATAAACCCTACTGCAGTAATATGAGTTACTTCTCCTACTTGTTTGATTTACTTAACAAGTTATTTTTTCTGAATTATTCAGTAAAATATCAAAGTAAATACACTGCAGCCTACACAAATATACAGATCAAGTACTGAAGAATTAAGCACATTCGACAAATGACACAATATTTTTCAGACAAATGTCCCCAGAAAAACCAAATGCGGGAAAACCGGTGCAACAACTCTTGAGGGTTTTTATTATTATGCAGATTTCTGAATACAAACTAGGGTACCAGTAGTGGTTTACCCAATAGACAAAATCTCGGCAGATGTACTTCAATTTCTGGAGATAGATATTATGGCTGATTCAGCTCAGAATGAAGCACCCCACAGGTGCCTACGCAGTCTCTGCATCACCATACAGTGTGTCTGCGTCACCCCTATTAGGCCTACATTGCCTCTACGTCAACTTTGCGTGAGCTTGGCTGGCTTTGCGTCACTCCTCCTTGGCCTGCGTTATCTCTTCGATACAGATCCACCTCTCTGCTATTGTATTCTCGGCCTTGGATTCAGAAATCCCACTGTTGAATTGCCACTCGCTGCAATGCAAGCTCACTCGAAAATTCTCAGCAAACCGCGCCCCATAATTTTGACTTAGCTCAAGTGCTGCCACTTTGTGTGTGTTCTCTAACTGACCCCAAGTCTTCCTTTAATACTTTTTTTGTTGAACATTCAACGGTCATTATCTAATCTCTAATCGACGGCTAAGATTAGAAAAGACTTGATCCTCGTCACTTAGAACATTCTCACCCACATGTTTAAATTAATTCCCTTTAATTATTTAATTTCCCTAAGTTAGACTTAGGGTCTTCATTAAAATAATTAATTATTTGAATAACTTAAGCTCTGGGTGGAATTTCTCCAAACGATTTCTGGGTCTTGGAGATCTCATGTGTTCTAGCCCCTCAACAAAGTTTTGGAGCTAGAGCACATTCGATGCTACCCCGAAAATCAACACTCCCTCTTAGCGAGGAATGTGCTCTAACAACACTTCAACTTGAAGCATCACCCTGATCCATGGCATCGGTCCCCTGCGTTGATGATGCTTGGCCTGGTGCCCTTCATCCACTGCGCTGCTGCCTTTTGTAATGTTGCCCATGACTCTGCCACAGTCACTATCTCATCTATACTGCAACTTCCTCTCAAATGTTGCATCATGCTGCCCATAGCATTGCCACTGCTAACTGCTGCACTGCAACTTAGTTGCTGAGAGTAAGCAACTGAAGGACATCATCCAAAATCTTGACAGACAAGTCAGTCTGGCTGCATCTCGATACTGAAACACCCTTTGCTGCTAATCTGCGCTGACCCTTTAGTGCCTCTACGCTGCTGCTGCTCTGCACTGCGTAAGCAATTTTTGAGATTTTGTGTATTTGGGGTAGCATCAGTTGTGCTCTAGCTCCCAAATTTTGTGGAGGGACTAGAGTACACTTGATCTACAAGACCCAGAAATAGATTTGAGAAATTTCAGTTAGTGTTCAAGTTATTCAAATAATTAATTATTTTTAATGGATTTCCTAAGTCTAACTTAGGAAAATAAAATAATTAAAGTGAATTAATTAACACGTGCTGAAATTGTCTTAAGTCACATGGATCAAGCAATCTTTTAATATCAGCCCTTGATGGATGATTTAATCTCGGTCGTTGAAGGGTTCAATGAAAAAGTATAAGAGAAAGGCTTGAGGGTCAGTTGAAGACATACATTTTTTGTAGAACTAAGGAATAGATTTGGAATTCTAGGGCGGGTTTGCTAAGAATTTCTAGAGAAATTTCCTGCAGTGAGGGGTAGTATTGGCTGAGGGAATGATCTGATTCCAAGAGCCAAGACTCAATAAGATGTAGAGGAGTAGCAACAAGACAAGGTAGAGAAGCAGAGCAATAACTACGCAGGTGTTGCGCAATTGCTACGCAGGACATCGCAGAGGCACTGGGAGGCTTCATAAATCACGTAGAGGGTCTTTTAGGGCCAACGTTAGGCTGTGGGATCCTTCCAGGGGTTACGAAGTCCCTTCTGGTGCAGCGCAGTGGCATTTGAGGCTAGCAGGGTTGACGCTGGGGCTTCAAGGCAGCGTTGAGGGTTTCTAGGGTTAGATTCGGGCTAAGTCCTGTAAATCCCGTTTGAGGTTGTGGATCAGTCAAATATTTGGCACTAGATCTTCAAGTTAGCTGCAGATTTGATATCTTTTATTCTCTGTCGGGTTTTCCAGTTTTGGAACCCAGATTTACTGTACTCATAACTACTTAATAATAGACCCTCATATCTGTTGCATTGGTTTTCCCGCTTTGGGTTTTTCCGGGGACTTATGTCCAAAAATCCACGTGTCACTTTGTTGCATGAGTGTATTATTCAGTAAATGATCTGCATGTGTAGGTTGTAATTGTGTTTATTTTCGATATTTTCTGAATCTAATTTTTGAAAATAACTTGTATTAATTAAATCAAGTAGGAGGAAATAAACCAATACATTGCAGTAGAATTTTCATAACACTGCCTTTGCATTGCTGAAATCCCATCAACCTCTGCGCTGCTGCTTCTACGTTGCTACTGCCTCTGCTTTGTGCTACTCCAGTCTTCAACATCCTAACTCTGCCAATGTGCCTCCATCATCCTCCACACCAATTGACTCCAGTCATCCTGCTACTGTGATTAAGGGCTCCCGTAGCTCGTATGTGATCCAAGAGCTTGGGCACCTCAAGGATCCTGCCCTCTTACCGCTATCTGTAGATCAATATACAGATCTATGTCGCCCCACCTCTTCTCTCGAGGCACATGAGCTCTCATAGCCACATTGTCATCACTCCCATCATCACCCTTAGTTGTTACAACCTTTGAATCCGAATCTTCCTTGCCCTTCTTCTGAGGACAAGTAGTGGTGAAATGTCCTAGTTAACCACATCTGAAGCACCTGACCTTTGAAAGGCCTCTCTTCTTCTTCCCTCATTGTCGTTGTTGCCCCTTAGATGTGAGAGTCGCATCTTCCTCCTCCTTTTTGATCTTGATTCCGTCGTTGGTGTTGCCTGCCTTGGTCAATCTCCTGATCTCTTCTTGACGAAGAGCTGCCCACATGTCTTCCCAATTTGGAAGTGTCACTCTGCCCAAAATGTCTTGGACGAAGGTCTCCCACCCTTCAGACATTTCATTCAAGGCATTCCTAACGAATAGACCCTCATCAGGAGTGGCCCCCATAGCAGCCAGCTGATCACGGATTGCCTTCAATCTAATGAGGAAAGGGTCAATTTCCTCTCCCTTATGCATCTGAAACAGTCGAAGCTGATTCTCTAGAAGTACTCTCCTTTGGACAGAAGTCCCTTGATACATTGAGGTCAACGTCGTCCACATCTCATTTGCTGTGTTCTTTTCAGCGATGTGTGGGACCACATGATCCTTGACCCCGTCCATAATCAAGCGCTTGGCCCTTGCTTGCGCTTCCTCATACTTCTTCAACAAATCAACATCAACAGGAACAACTACAATCTTCTCGACATGATCTTTGATATGAATTTCATCTAGAATTGACAGGATTCTGGCCTTCCAGACGACGAAGTTGGATACTCCATCCAACCTTTCTTGATCCCTCAACCCATGTGCGTCCATATCTACTCAAAAGATGTTGACGCTGAAAAACTCCTCTCCCTACTTATGCTTTTACCCTCAGCAAAAGACATGGATCTAGGTTTCGTGGCGCTAGAAACCCTCTAGAGAATACGCTCCCTCTGACAGGTGATTTCCCTCCTGGAAATCCTCCACCAACTCCTGTCGAATCAACCCTCTCTAATCACTTCATTGATCAAATTTCAAACTTCGTGATGAGAAAGTCTGCTAAGGAATTGTTTCCCCTTACTTTGTCAACCCTGCTAGACATTGTTTTGCACCGATAGAACAATGCCTTACCAGCAACTTCCGAAGAACCAAACTGCACTTCTAGCCATGGCAACTGGCACAACGTTACCTCCTCTCGGACTGTGTCACCCTTTTGGGCCTGCCTGAGCTAGACTGGCTCTACATCACCCCTCTGGGTCTGCGTAAGCCTCTGCATCAGCTCTGCGTAACCCCTCCTGGGCCTACGCTGCCTCTTCTTGGATATGTGCTATCACAACCACCTTCTTGCAGCAAAAACTTTGCCTCTTCGCTGAAGGCTTCAACTCTCCCTGATCTGCAATAGCTCGAATACCATGTGAAAATTTCTAAATTTACTAAACAGAAACCCTACTGTAGTAATCTGATTTACTTCTCCTGCTTGTTTGATTTACTTAACAAGTTATTTTCTGGATTATTCAGTAAAATATCAAAGTAAATACATTGTAGCCTACACAAATATACAGATCAAGTACTCAATAATTAAGCACATTCGAAAAAGGACACACAAGATTTTTCGGACAAATGTCCCCTGAAAAACCCAATGGGGAAAACCAGTGCAACAACTCTTGAGGGTTTTTATTATTATGCAGATTTCTGAATACAAACTAGGGTACTAGTAGTGGTTTACCCAATAGATAAAATCCCAGCAGATGTACCTCTATTTCTAGAGACAGATATCATGGTTGATTCAGCTCAGAATGAAGCACCCCATAAGTGCCTACACAGTCCCTGCGTCACCATATAGTGTGGTTGCGTCACCCTTTTAGATCTGCTGAATACGAGCTCGATTTGGCCCACTGAAACCGCAGTGCAATTCTCTGAGTGGCTGCGTCACCCTCTTCCAGCTCTGCGTCCCTCTATGTGAGCCCTTCTGGATCTGTGTCACCCCTGCTGGGCCTCCGCTGCCTCTGTGTCAACTTTGTGTGAGCTTGGATGACTCTGTGTCACTCCTCCTTGGCCTGCGCAGTCTCGTCGATACATATCTGCCTCTCTGCTATTGTATTCTTGGCCTTGGATTCAGAAATCCCATTGCTGAACTGCCCCTCGTTGCACTGCAAGCTCACTCGAAAATTCTCAGCAAATTGCGCCCCAAAATTTCGACTTAGCTCAAGTGCTGCCACTCTGTGTGTGTTCTCCAACTGACCCCAAGTCTTCCTTTAATACTTTTCCTATTGAACATTCAACGACCATGATCTAATCTCTAGTCGACGACTAAGATTAGAAAAGACTTGATCCTCGTCACTTAGAACATTCTCACCCACATGTTTAAATTAATTCACTTTAATTATTTAATTTCCCTAAGTTAGACTTAGGGTCTCCATTAAAATAATTAATTATTTGAATAATTTAAGCTCTGGGTGGAATTTCTCCAAACGGTTTATGGTTCTTGGAGATCTCATGTGTTTTAGCCCCTCCATAAAGTTTCAGAGCTAGAGAACATTCGATGCTACCCAAAAAATCAACATAAAATTGGGCAGCTTTGCTATTTGACAAACCGGCCTAGTAGCAAATATATCACAAAACATGGTGACAAAATTTTAAAGGGATTTTTATTGCCCATCACGAACACTATCTGCAAATTCCATATAAATAAAAGAACCTGAAGGTTCAGTTGTTTCAACATTAACGTCTGTATGGGGACAGGTTAGTGGGAGCATCCTGTGCACAGGGACGCTGACAAAACCTGAGAGGCAGACTATGAGAGCTTTTGCTGCTTCTAAAGAGGCTTCCAATGCAACATTGTTGGCTCAAATGTTGTGTAAGGAGGCATCGGCTTCAATTTTTCGTTCCAGAAGGCTCTAAAGATGACATTGGATGTCCCCAGTCCATGGTGGTTTCTTCTTGCCTTATGGTAGGCTTTGTGCTTATGGAAATCTTGTTTTCATGCACCATGAGGGCCACATGGTTTGCGTTAGAGCAAGCCAAATTAGCTGTACGTTCGCACTTACAAATATCCTTTCGCAAGTCCCTTACCAGATATGTAGACAACACTGGTAGTAATGATGATCATTTGGGGTTTGGTTCCAAGAAATTCTGCCTGTGAGAAGGTCTTTTAACCCCATTTTGGCTGCTATGAACTTTATCCCTGCTTGTTCCAGGGTGTGCTCACTACACTTTTTGTATTTCTCATAGGAGGGTAGCTACACCCAATTCCATAGAAGACTGAGATAGCAAACAAAATCCAATAGTGAGAGAAAGGCTAGAACCTAATTGTCTGAAAGAGAGTCTAGGTTGGTGATGCAAAGACAAAAGGAGAGATTGAATTTGGTCAGGGGAGGAGATGAATAGGGGAAGCCTCCACCCACCTACACAAGTCAGATGGGGGACTCCTTCAATGCCGCATGCAAATGCCAAGGTGGGAGGGAAGGGGCTGTGTATTGAATGGCCCTCTTACTTTCTGACGTGCAGTGGTAGTGCAACACTCAGTGATAAGAGGTGGTGGAAGTAATCACCCCTTCCGCCCCCCGCAACCCCTGTCATCCCTCTGAGGTGACGTGGGTGGTTGGATACATCCTCCCTCCCATTTCATTAACTCCTTGTTTTATCCACAAGGAATGACATAGGGGTCTTAAGATTGTAGGCATGGGTGAAAATCCAGAAGCACTCCCTCATTTTCCATTTGACCCACTCTAGAGTTATTGATTCAGAGTACATGCATGAAGGCAGCCGTTCTGAATTTCTTGATTACAGTCTTGGCTTGATTGATATTTCTGGAAATTGGGGATGAAGACATGTCTTCCTTGTTGCTAGGGGTGTTTACGATTAGGGAGGAATCCCCTATAATGGGAATCTTGTTTTCCATGCATTGAGACAAAAGCTTGAGACGTTGGAAAATTGCTAGGGACTCTGCCTCATTGTTTGTCATTGTGCATGTCCCCCATACATATTTATACTGCCACCCCCACCCCCCCACACCACTGCCACCCCTTATTTATTTTTTGCTTTGGTAACCGGTTCATGTATTTTGCATTAGACAGATCTTAGACAGCTGAAGGTCTGAAATGATGATTTTCAATATTTTGATTGAAAGAAGAAAACTTGTTAGTTAAGGCATTTCTTTAGGTTAAATTAGCAGTTGGTTTTGTGATGTGTCTATTTAAATAATTTATGGGTTATCCAGTGGTCCAACGTGTTCCTTGTTGTTATACATAACTGTTGCACTGCTATTTGAGCTCATGTCCATGTTTTCATTTTTCATGTTCAGTCATTCGGGCAAGCGTCCCGAAGATGAACTTGGATGAAGTTTTTGAGCAAAATAATGACGTTGCTAAAGCAGTTGAAGTGGAACTTGAAAATGTAAAACTAAGAAAAGAGTAAAATAAAGTTCATGTTCGGTCTATGTTTTTAAATAAGGATGAATACAAAATAAAAAATTCTTGCATATTTCTTGTTTGATATTCAGTGGGGAAAATACCTTCACTATATTTGCATATTGAAGGACAACTATTGCATTGCCTGTTATGATTTTGTGAATGGTTCTTCTGGTTTTGTAAGAGACGTTTTGAGCATTCTTTGCAATCATGTCTTCTTTTTGGATACAGGCTATGTCAAACTATGGATTTCAGATAGTGCAAACTCTCATCATTGATGTAGTACCCGCTGAAACTGTGAAGAAGGCAATGAATGAAATAAATGCAGGCAAGCATTCTCTGGCATATTGAAGTTAGAATGGAATTATGTATACACAACTACACCCTGATGTTGATTTCTTGCTCTTTATGATATTTTAAGTAAAGGAATAGATACTCTGTGGAACATGGCTGTTTCATCTTGAGAGATTCTTTGGTATAAAATTCTATTTTGTGGATAGCATCACTAATGTAGATTTGCTTTTAAAATCCAGTATCTTCTCCTAGAGATAACCTTGCAAAAACAACACATGAACTCGCAATTTTTGCTCAAATTTTTCATATTTTTGGTTTAGTTGTCTTCTATTTTCTTCACATTACTTTTATAGTGTTGTCCGTTTAATTCCTGTAACTTGTCTATTGAATCTCAATTTCAGCTGCAAGGGGGAGGGTGGCAACACAACACAAAGCTGAGGCAGAGAAAATCTTGCAAATTAAAAAAGCAGAAGCTGGAGCAGAAGCAAAATATTTGTCTGGTTTGGGTATTTCCCGTCAACGGCAAGCAATTGTGGATGGCCTTAGGGATAGTGTACTTTATTTCTCAGCCAATGTGCCCGAGACAACTGCAAAAGATGTGATGGACATGATCTTGGTGACACAGTATTTTGACACAATGAAAGAGATAGGAGCATCTTCAAAATCATCTTTAGTATTCATCCCTCATGGACCTGGTGCAGTCCGTGATGTTGCTGAGCAGATCAGAGATGGATTGCTTCAGGCACAGGCTCATTAAACCTTATAATGCTTTCTGGCTACAAAATAAAAATCTGCAAGATTACTTAGTTTCATGAAGGCCAGGGTAGTACTGATATGTAAATTTCCCATCCCAGCTTGATATATTATACAGACCAAAACCAAGTTATTGTGCAGATATTCCTATTGTCAATGTCAATGTGCATTTTTGATAGCCATTTGCCTATGGGATATTCTGATAGACCCAGAGCAGTTTTCATGACATGTTGAACTTAAGAATAAAAGCACATCATGTGCAACAATGTTTATAGTTTACCTCTAGAAGAATTCCTACAGATTTTTCAATTTTGGTATTGTTTTTTGAAATGCTTAGTTAGAAAGCAAGAAAATATGCATAAATATACTGTCTACCTTTTTTTTTTCCAGGATACCGAGTCTACATATGTGTGAGTGAATATAAAATTAGGCAGGGAAAGATAGGGAGTAGAAGACTGTCAAAAGTATTATATATATGTGCATTGCTATCAAATCTTTGGTAATGCTCTGCTTCCAGCACCCTTGTATGAATAAAAATTGTGCTTCTTGTTTTTTGTGTTTATGATCTTTTGTGCAACTGTTGTTAGGAATAGAAATCTCATTAAACCTGTTGGAATATGGAAGTGTTTGATAATGAAACCGGAACTTTCTTGTAATGGAACAGAATTGGTCTTGTAATAGTGTTATTATTGCATGGGCTCGACCTGTTAAATCAGTTAGAGAGTGTGTCAAAGGAAGGAATATGGGTTCCATTCCATGTGATATGGAATGAGACGGGATGTTTTTGAGGCTGCTCTATTCTTTGTGACTGCAGGGAGGATTGTTGTAATGAATTGCCCTAGTGTTTTTCCTGATATCTATGTTTTCTTATATAAATGTGGGTTTCTTTTTTGTTGATTAATTTCTACCTGCTATGTATTCTGTCTGCAGATCAGTACTTAACATCACAAAATATGCATTAAAAAGAATGAACAGATCAGCGGGATAACTATAGACTGTCTAACCATGTCATTGCTAGATGCCTCTTTGTTCGGGCTGGTGCTTTTCTATCCACAGGGGGATGTCCCTAAAATGTTTGTATGCAGTTTTTCTTGTGTGTGCATCTGCCTTTAAACTCGAAATGAATCAGGAAACTAAGATTCCCTCAAGCACCCAGAAAGCACCGAAGGACACGGAAAAACTTGTAAATAAAATTGTAGAGTGGGACTAGTTTCTCTAATTAAGTTACAGCAGCAAAATGGAAAAGGATGAGAGATAATATGTGCGTTGAGTGAAAGAGGGATTAAAAACAAGTGCATAAAAATGACAACTCAAGCCCTGCTGCATGATTGCCTTGAGAAGCAACACAAAATTCAAAGAACTATGAAAAAGCATGTTGAATCCATCTGATATATTAATATGGAGGTAGAAATTAACCAGAGATACAATAAACCAGCAGATGCCATGCCAATCTCCAGCAAGAAATAATGGAAGTGCCATCAAGTCTGGAAGAATGTAAGATTGTGGTGAAGTGCCCCTGAAATGTAAGAATGAATCTCACCTCATGCACTTTTGTCTCCACTTCTTCTTTATAGAATCCAAGAGAGAGCAGTGTGTCCCGGACATTTGTGTGTGAGAGAGAAAGGGATCAAACTGAAGTAGAATCTTCTCTACATGGCGAACTAACGGCCTTTCTGCATGATTGTAACTCACCCATCACCTGCCTTCCTCCCCCCCTTGATACTCTTCCTTTCTCCAAGATAAACAAACTTAATTGCATGCTAGAAATGAAATCTGCTCAAAATACCCTCATGTGGAGTGCACGTCTTCTCACATTGTTGTTTTATCTTGCATGTGTTGAGTATGGTCCAAGTCGATTTTACAATGGCAGTACTGTTCTATGCATGCTCTAGCCAATTGAGAGTAAACTGAAACAACCTCTATTAGAGTGAAACCTTTCTGAAGTATTGGTTTCTTTCTAGTTATGATCACAAACCTCTTGGCAATTACCTACACTGGAGTGCTCCTCCCTTGAAATATTGCTGATTTCCAATAATAATTACAACCACAGGCTGAAAGTACACTCTTCTAAAGCATCTCCCTCCCTCATAATTGTTGTTTTCTTTTAATAACCAGCGAAATCTGCTGATAAACATCTTGATTAGAGGGTAGAGCACTAGTCCTCCATGGATGTCTCTCTTTTCCCATTTTAATAAAGTGAATGGATGCATAAGATAAACGATGAAATCTCATGGGAAAACAGGTTGCACTCATGCTGATTTTGACTTGAGTAGGAGAGTGAACTCCAATATTATGATATATGCAATATACTTAACGGAAACCTCCAACAATATTAAGATACATGCAATGAAATATATGTGGGAGATTCTTGTTTGAATTAGAATGGTAGCTCGGTCTGAGAACAACATGAGTTAAGTGTGTAAAACTAGCAAGAAACCTATTCTAGATACAGTGTTCCACCCTAGGCTAGGAATGACATTTTTTAGGGCTCACATGTGTGCATAAAAAGCACCTCACCTCAAGCCATGTGCTCCGCTATTTGAGCAGATCTTCCATGAGGTCAATGAATTTCACTATTAGCAGTCCACCTTTTAAATTAACACAAGGACATCGCAAAAATAGTAGGGGGATTCAAGCAAAGGGAATTAGCTCTAGGGAATTTTTTTTTTTCTAATTTAGGCTAATTCTATTAGATCATAAGAAACAAGAAGTTACAGGTCGCATCCTGTGGAAAGAATGGATTCAATCCAAAGGGAAAGTACCAAAGAGTTTTGTCAAGTACTGGACTGCCCCTAAAGGGGAAACTAGTCCTTAGAAGTTCAAAAAATATTGCTGCCCATGGCGGGAAACCAGCAGAAATAGATAGTAGAGATGTACAAAAAAAACCTAGGATAAACATGATTGCACAGGCTAATGCCGCAAAGATTTAAATAGATAAAACTAAGGGAGACCTGCATGCTTGTCACTGGAGGCTGGAGGCTCTTCGAGGATCCTGCACACGTAGCCCATGTCCATCATGCCTGTGTCCAACGCGTCTTCATCTTGCGGAGGGCGTGGCGAGGCGGGGTCGCTCAGGGTCGCCACATCATCAGTTGTCGAAGGAGCTACATGGTGCTGAGGGCAGTCGCCAATGTTCAACTCCAAGCTACTGCTCACATCCAGCTCCGGGCTGCCTTCGTTGTTGCCGTCAGAATCACTTGAACCATTGCTACCACTGGTAGCACTACGAACCGGAAGAGCTTTCAGCTTGCGAGGGGTGAAGGCGGGCTCAGGGGAGATGGTGGACTTGCAAGCTCAATTTTTGCTCCGAAGGAGAGAGGGAGGCGGAGCCGAAGCAGGGAGCTGCTCAGAAGGCTGAGGATTGTCAAAATCATTCCAATCAATGGAGAAGTTCAGGTTGCGACAGAGGTAGGGAGAGATGGGAGGCTATGGAGGGCGGGAAGGCAAGCCATGCCCACCAGCTCTTCGACATCGCTACCTGTGTCTCCGCGGCATGACAGTCCAGGGGGGCGAGTCTTCGGACCAGAGGGAGGCGGGAACAGGTTTCTGGGAGGGGAGAAGACCAGAGGGAGCCTCCGTCCTAGAAGAACCAGGGCACTGCTCCAAAGCCGGAGAAGTAGAGACGGAGAGTTGAAGGAAGAACGAGCAAGCAGAACCGAATGCGCAATGGAGAGCCAGGGTGGTGGGTTTAAAGCCCATGATGAGCAGCATTAAAAAGACGCAGACTTGGTACGTCGACGGTAGGGTGGGGGAGGGTGGAGTAATGACACCCTCACGCCAAGCTTTAAGATGGTGCCCCTTCCAAGGATGGAGCACGTGGAGCAACCATGTGTCCATCCTCATGGTGGCCCCGCGACCCTTCTTCTCTTTACATGCCACCCACATCCAGGAAGCTCTAGGGAAAATTATGATAGGAAGAATGGATCAATAAAACATGAAGAAGCCTCTAGGATGAGGGTGCCCTAGTAAATCGATTTTTAGTTGGTACATGCTTCAATGTGATGCAAATGCTACTTGTGGATGATAAATGATTTGTAAACTGTCGTGTTGAAGGATCGATGGACCCCATTGATCCACCTCCTTCAATGAAGAGAAGACCCTCATGGCTCCAGGATACTCTCGAAGATGCCGAGAGACATAAGGCCCCAAGGGGGACAATCCATGAAAGCAAGAAGCCGAATAGATACCAAGGGTTTCTAACATCCATGAGTACAATCGTACTATCTAAGCCTGGATCCTTTGAGGAAGCCGCAAAGCATCAAGTCTGGAAGGATGCTATGCACGAAGAGTATGACTCCATTATGAAGAATGATGTCTGGGATGTGGTTCCAAGACTGAAGGACAAAGCAGTTGTCACTTTGAAATGGCTCTATAAGATCAAGCATGGATTTGATGGTAGTGCTGAAAAATTCAAGGCAATATTCGTTTCCTGAGGCTTCTCTCAAAATGAAGGCGTAGACTATGATGATATATTTGCACCTATGGCCCGATATACCACCATTTGATCTATCATAGCCCTTGCTGCTACGCAAGGATGGAATCTTCATCAGATGGATGTGAAGACCACCTTTCTGCATGGTGCGATAAAGGAAGAGATGTATATGGAGCAACCTTTGGGGTTCGAAGTCCAGGATAGAGACACCCATGTATTCAGGTTGAAGAAAGCCCTTTATGGGTTGAAGCAACCCCCCAGGGCTTGGTACGAGAGGATAGATAGCTACTTGATGAAGCTGGGCTTCACTCGTAGTAATGCTGATCCGAACCTTTACTTCAAGGTTGATAGAGAAATCCTCTCATTTTGGTGCTCTATGTGGACAATCTCTTCCTGACAGGTGTTGACCCTCTCATTCATCAGTGTAAGAGGGAGCTCGCTTTTGAGTTCAAGATGAAGGACCTAGGACTGATGCATTACTTCCTAGGCCTGGAGATTTGGTAGAGACCTTGCGAGATTTTTCTTTCTCAAGGAAAATATATTGTGAAGCTGCTAGAAAGATTTGGAATGGTGGACTGTAAGTCTGTGTCGACATCAATGGAGCTCAACTTTAAGAAGTTGAGTGGCAACGTTGTTGGGTTCGTGCTAGCGAATCCTGCTGAGTATCGTCAACTTGTAGGGGCCTTGATGTTCTTAGTGAACACCCGTCCAAACGTATGTTTTGCAGTGAACACTTTGAGTACACTTTGAGTTAACACATGGTTGATCTTCATTACATTCACTGGGTTGGTGCTAAGAATCTGTTGATATATCTTCGGGGCACAATAAATGATGAGCTGAGATACATTGTCGGGAGCGTGAACTCCATGGATATACTGATGCTGATTGGGCTGGCAGTGTGGTGGATCACAAGAGCACATATGGATGCTTCTTCACGCTTGGGTCTGCTTCGATATCTTGGATGAGCAGGAAGCAGAAGTCGGTGGCTTTAAGCACTGCTGAGGCCGAATACATTGTAGCAAGTATGGCCTGTTGTGAAGCAGTTTGGTTGCGAAAGCTCTTCAGTGTGTTGTTCGGGCATGTGCTAGATACCACCATTATCCTTTGTGATAATCAGAGTGGGATTCGTTTGTCAAAGAATCCCACATTCCACGATTGATCCAAGCATATTGATATCAGGTACCACTTTATCCGGGATATGGTATAGCGAGGTGCCGTAAGGCTCAATCATATAGGAACTGATGAGCAGGTCGTAGATATTCTCACAAAGCCCTTGGGGAAGGTCAAGTTCCTAACCTTCCATGAGAATCTTGGAATCGTGGAACGACCCTATTCTGAGGGTCTTGTTGGATGATGAGCTCTGGGAGCTCTAGGGGGCTTTGGGGATATCTTCTTGGAGCTATAAGCAACCACAGGGCTAGGCTTGCCGAACCTTGTTGGTGCGCTTTTGTCCCACCATTATGATATTGAGTTGGTTCACCTGTCTTTCATCTGTGCCCCGTATGCATCCTACCCATGGAGCCCGGACTCATGGGAAGTACCTCTCATCTTGGCCAATGAGGTGGGAAAAGCTAGAGACCAGTAACAAGATCGATGGGTTCATAAGATATTGTCGTAATCTCTATGTCTAGGATGGCACGTGTCCAACCACTTGATCTAGGATCAAGTCTAGTGAGGTTTCAAACCTCCAACTGATTTCGGGTCAGTTAAACCAACTTCGGGTTGGTATGTGACTCCTTTGAGTCCTATAGAGGTTTTAGACCTCTGAGCTGATTTTGTCAGCCAAGAGTGATGTCTTTGTGACTCACCTTTCTGTTCTGAAATAAAGAAGCCAACAAAGCAAGTTACGGCGGGATGACACATGATGTTTGGATAGCACAGGTGGATGGCGTTCTCCCTAGTTGAGAGGGAGTGTTAATTTTGGACAACTAGGTCCAAACTCCATGTTGTGATGATCAGATGAAGATTCCAATATTTTTATTGGATTCCTCTTTCGGAGAGGTACAAGATCGATCTAAAGATCATCTTGATACGATGAGCATAACATTTATTTTGAATTAATTCCACTTATGTGCAAGGTCAGACATAATTGTAATGTAGGCTTGAAGCCCCAACAGATGTGTCACACACCCTCACTGATGGATATATATAGGTCAACGTTGGAGGTCATTTTAACCATCACTCATCACATATTCTCTCTTTGCATCTGATTGGTTCGATCATCATCTTGGAGGCTCTTCTTCTCTCACATGTGGGAAAACACAGCTAGGGTTTTCTGTTCTGATCTAGGGTTTCAGCACAGCTTTGACCAGCATTGAATTTGGTGAAAGCTTGGTCAATTTGACCTCAAACTCTCCCAAAATTCTGATTTTTGTAGTCTGCATTTTCTGGCACAAAAATCAAGGATGGATGTTGACTTTGACTTGACTACATTGAATTTTTGCTGCTGCTATTTTGCGTTGACCATTGACTGGACAACATTGACTTTGTTGACTGTTGTAGAGATGTCCGAGAGGGTTGTGTGACACATTCTGGTTGGCTGACCATGTAGAGACTTTGTTGGTTGAAGCATCCTGTTGACCGTCGTAACGCACCACAACACATATATTTTGCTGATCAAGTTAAGTGTATTTTTGGCTTGTTTTCCGTCGATCTATTGGTATGTTCTATCAGCATTTTACTTTCTTGTTTATGTGATTGTTATTTGATATCGGGGATAAAAGTAAAGTTGCATCAAGTATAGAACATCTACGAAAATTTACATACCCTTGTTCAAGGAGGTAGTCACAAGTAAATCAAGGAATAAACTAGAGATGGGAGGTGTAGTGAAGGGCAATAAAATTGTAAGGGAGTCTAGCCCTCTAAGCAAGGAGGGAAAAAACATAAAGGGTGGGGGATAAGGGGGTAGGAGGATGCTTGACAAAGTCATAGGAAAACCATAGGTATAGGATAACCTATAGAAGAATTAATAGGTGCATCTATTTTGTGATAGATCATGTGGTTATAAGAAAGCCATATGTATATATGGCTTTTTAAGAAGGCATTGATTTGGTGTATAAATACTCATTGGAAGCCTAAAGGGAAAGTGAGTATGAATTTGGCTCCAAGGTTTTCTTTAGACATTCTTTGTTATTGCAAAGGGTTAATAATAGGTCTTTGAATATGGCCATTACTTATTTAACTTAGTAGGGGTGTACTTGAGATTTTGGACAAAGAAATTCAGGCCAGAGGAGGACTTTACAAAAGTGATTGTCTGAGATCGACTATACTCTTTTCCATTGGTGTTCTAGGAGGAGGAAACTTTGGAAAGATTTTGTAATACATTAGGAAGCTTTGTCAAATCATCAAATTCACCAAAATAAGTAAGTACACTTCCAATACTCATGTATGCATGTATATGAATATTTCAAGAGCATTGCCAAAGTATATTTGTATTAATTTCCAAGATTTGGAATGGCTTCAAATGTTGGATTACGAACATATTCCAATATATTATTGTAAACTTCATGAACATGGGCCTATTTATAGATATTTTCCATTCAATAACACAAAAAACTAGGGAAAACTTGAAGAGGACATTGATAAAGAGGGTTTTGTCAAAGTCCCAAGAAATAAAAAATTAGGCAAGAATAGCACAAAACTAGTAACCATCAATACTATGAAAGAGGGAAACAAATTTCGCAGCTTATTTGAGGTAACATAAAAGGAAATTAAGAGCCCATAGCAAGCTACAATGGAAATTCCCAATATTAATGGGGTGGATTATGTCCCACAACATTCTACAAAGGTACCAATCATAAACCCTAAAAGAAGAAACAAATATACAACCACATAAAAACAACAAGAGTCAAGATTCAATAGGATTTGAACATGGAGATGGAATATTGTGACTACATGAATCAAAAGGTGAGGAAATTGATCCTGTGACAGACATAGAAATGGTGGAAGTAGACTTGTCAACATTAATTGAGAGATACAAGGAACAATGCTTGGTAAATATATTAGAAATTAAATGGAAACAACATCATAAGGAATTAATGAAAGAGAAAACGAAAATTGATATTGTTGGGAATTAGGATAGGGAAAATGGCTTTGGGAATCACTACAACTTCCTTGCAAAGTAATAGAAAAACTAGGCAAGGAAGAACAAAAAGGGATGAAGGAAAACCCAAAAGCAAGATATAGATGCAACATGTGTTTAGCTAGTAGACTCTAGACAAGCAATGAGGCTACTAGATAAGTACTTTGCCTCTCAATTCAAAGTCCACAATGAAGATTAAATCCTAGAAAGGTCGTGAACATAAAAGGCAAGCAATGAATACTCAACAATAGAATGGAAAAGTGTTAGGTCCCTATAAAAATAGTGTAGCCCCTTATTTTTATTGTTAGTGTAGCCCTCTTATTGTTATTGTTGTGTCCATGTAGTCCCAATAATGTTATTATTGTGCCCCATAGAAGCCCACTATTGTTATTGTTGTGCCCTTACATTATTATTGTTATGTGGGCTCTGATTATATTGGGACCCCTCAGACTCCTATATATAGAAAGTAGGTTTTTGTCATTTGAATCATCCAAGAATTGTTCATTTATGTAATGTAAAGGAGGTTTCCCCCTCAAAGAGGCTTATTTATAAGTCGTTGATCTATCTTTCTTCTATTTTATGAGCTGGTTGCATAACATTTGGTATCAGAGCTTGGGATTCTAGGGTTTCGCTTATTCAAACATGTCATCTTGGAATTTTCGCTATAATTTTTTTCTGAAAGGATTCCGAAGTTGAAATTTTTACCACGTGGAGCCAAAATATTAATGAACTTCTTGTCAACATTTCAGACCTTTGTTCGCAATATTTTCGGAGATATGATATGTGGAAGTTAGGGTTTTTGCAGGCTCCACAATTTCATCTCAAACAGGATATAGAGGGAAAATCGTCATAACTTTCATTTTAGTGAACGGATTTGAATTTTGTAAAAAGTGGCCGAAATTGCATGGAATTTAGTTTCTTGTATATCTATTTCAGAGCCGAAAGTAGAAGAAGTGACACGTGGCACACGGTACAAGTTCACTCTACTGAACCATTCCATAATTAGGTCATTGTGGGAGATCGGGCATGACTTTGTCTTGAAGAATCTAAATTAGGTCTGACCTGTGGCATTGGAAAGATGACTCAGAGGGATGCTATAGGACCAAAGTCCAAATATTAGGGATTTGAAATCATAGAGATGCATCAGGTTCAATATCAATCTCCTCAAAAGCAAGAACAAGGTGTGGATTTATTATTATTATTATTATTATTTTAAATTGCATAACCTTTGTTTAAAAAATAAGTTTGAAGTGATTCCAAGGGAATATTGAAGCATTGATATCCATATTGGGTTCTATAATGCCTATTAAAAATAATTCCACACCCATTAAGCCCTCAGAAATCTCTACTATGATGCATGAAGAGGAATAAGTGCAACATGATATATCAAAATTACGAGACCAAGTGCAACAAATTTCGCTCTCGCAAAAAGTAACCAAAAATGAAATGGAAGCTAAGATGGATGCTTTGAAGTAAGGCATGGAAGCTAAGATGGATGGTTTGAAGAATGACGTGGAATATAATATGGATGACATGGAAGCTAAGATCGATGGTATAAAAGAAATATTGAAAGGCAACATGGAAGACATGAATAATGGTATAAAAGCAGACATGGAAGGCTTGAAAAAGTTATTACAAGAAATTATTCCTAATGGCGAAAAGGTGGTAGATGAAACTTGTGATGAGAACAAAATAAATGTTAATCATGATTTCATAGACTCTAATGTTTGATTTAAGACCCACCATATTCCAAATATCGATATGAGGAAGTTTGATGGTAAGATCCGGTAACATGGATACTACAAATGGATAAATATTTTGATCTCCATAATGTGCAAAACACACAAAAGGTCTGCATTGCAACTTTATATTTAGAACCCAATCAGTTTGTATGGTATCGATGGATTTTTTTCTCATAAACCACTTGACACTTGGTCAATTTTTATGGAGGAAATGATAGCACAATATGAGGATACAAAGAGCAACACCTTCTTTAGCCAATTGATAAATCTCAAACAAAGGGTTCAATGGCAGAGCACAATGAGGATTTCGAAATATTGAATATAAGCGTAGAAGATATTCCAGAGAAGTATAACATTGATGTCTTCATATGGACTTTAAAGGATAACATCCAACATGAGGTTCGGCTTTGGGAACCTGATTCATTTGAGAAGACATTTAGGGTGGAATGAAAAGCTGAAAGCAAAATCATGGCAACAAGGAAGTCTACCAATCACAACTATGAAGATGGAAATGTTGTTGCTCCTAGCCTTGCACAACCTACAAGGTTGACACCATAAAAATTGGAGGAAACAAGAGAAAAAGGGCTTTGTTATAGTTGTGATAGAAAATACATTAAAGGTCATAGGTGCGCCGAGAAGAAAATATTTTACATAGATTGTGAAGAGGAGGAAGAGAATGACGAAGAAGTGTGGAAACTCATTCAAAAGTTGCAGCAAGATCTTAGTACATATGATACATTTAGCTGGAAAAATGATTCATTATGGTACAAAGATCGCTTATATCTTTGTAAAAATTCCCAACTAAAAAAAATATTCTTTTGGAACTGCACACCTCTCCCTTAGGAGGACACTCAAAATTTTTAAAAACTTACCACAGGGTCAAGAAAGAATTTTTTGGGATGGTCTTAAATATGATATTCAAAATTTTGTTGTGGAATGTTTGGTATGCAAACAAAATAAAGTTGAGACAATTAGGACATTGGGCCTGCTACAACCTTTATACATTCCAAGTCAATGTTGGGAGGAGGTTTCAATGGATTTTATCATAGGTTTACCCAAGTCAAAGGAAAGAGTGTCATCACAGTGGTAATTGATAGACTTACCAAGCATGCACACTTGTGTGCATTATCTCATCCATTTAAAGCTAGTACAGTTGCTACTGCATTTATGGAAACAATTTAAAATCTATGTGGAAACCCAAAGATTATTGTAAGTGATAGAGATCCCATTTTCACTGGAAATTTTTGGACGGAATTATTTTGTTTTCTGGGTACTCAACTATCTCATAGTTCATCTTATCATCCTCAATCTGATGGGAAAACTGAGATAGTGAACAAATGTTTGGAAGGATATCTTCGTTTCTTTGTATCTAATAAAAAAACACAATGGGTCAAGTGGTTACCTCTGGCTAAATGGTAGTATAACGCTTCCTTCCATACTGCAACAAAAATGACCCCATTTATGGCACTTTATGGATATCATCCACCATCCATCAAATCATATTAAGAGAAGATTCTAAGGTTCAATTAGTGGAAGATCACATCGAGCATCGACATCAAGTTCTCCAATGCTTAAAGGATAACCTAACTATGGTGCAGAATCGAATGAAACAACAGGCATATCAACATCATAGCGAAAGAAGTTTTGATGTAGGTGACTAGGTATTTTTACGGCTACAACCATACAAACAAATTTCCCTCAAGCAAGCTAAGAAGGATAATAAATTATCACCAAAGTACTATGGTCCTTACAAGGTGTTGCAAAATATTGATACTATGGCATACAAATTGGAGCTTCCAACATCTTCTTGAGTGAACCTAGTTTTCCATGTTTCATGCTTAAAGAAGGTTATAGGTGACAAACTCCCAGTTCAAACAATATTTCCAAAACATAACAATTAAGGAAAAACCATATTGGAACTTGAAGCAGTCACGGAAACAAGAACTTGACCGCTACGAAATCAATCAATTTCAGATTATATCATAAAGTGGAAGAACTTACCAGTTGAAGATTCCATATGGGAGGATGATAATTTTATACACAAGAATCCAAAATTACTCAAGCGTCGAGGACAACACTTTTTTGAATGAGAGGGGCATGTTAGGTCCCTATAATACTAGTGTAGCCCCTTATTGTTATTGTTAGTGTAGCCCCCTTATTGTTATTTTTGTGCCCATGTAGTCCCCATAATGTTATTATTGTGCCCCATAGAAGCCCACTATTGTTAATGTTGTGCACTTATGTTATTATTGTTATGTAGGATTTGATTATATTAGGACCCCTTAGACTCCTATATATAGAAAGTAGGTTTTTTCCATTTGAATCATCCAAGAATTCTTCATATATGTAATGTAAAGGAGGTTTCCCCCTCAAAGAGGTTGATTTCTAGGTCGTTGATCTATCTTTTCTTCTATTTTGTGATTTGGTTGCATAAAAAAAAGGAAAAACCTATTATAATTATGCTTTAAGAAACAAATCATGATAGAGATATCATGATTCTAATAACACAACTATTTTGTAGTAGTTGTGAAATAGTAGTTGTCAAAATGAGGGCTTCTTTGGGGTCTACCAATAATGTCGAAATCTACTCAAATGATTCTAGAGGACATAATAAAAATGAATAGATTTATCTCAACAAGCTTCAAGGAAAGTGGCTTTTTGTATTAATGTATCATAACCTAGGTTTACAGTTTCTTTATCCCTGCCCTAAAAGAACCATTCCTAGATTCACTATAAATTCTAGGGGAAGAGTTTGAAGATGAGACATGGACCATTGGGGGGTGGGGGAACTTTAACATGTTCACCTTGCTCAAAGATAAAATAGGGACTCTCATCATTTGGAAGAAGTTGGTAGAGAATTTAAATAACCTATTGAAAATATTAGACTAATGGATAGGCAGACAAACAATGATTGGCATCATTGGAACAATATGAGATGGGGAGCACACTAGATTGTGCTACAACTAGATCAAGTCCTAATATTATAATTTATATTAAGGCACATAGGGATGATGGATGTATAAATATTTCCCAATTCAAACTCTAACCACTAGCCAATATGTTTGAAATGGGACAAAATTAGTACATCTTGACTTAAACCACTCCACTTTGAGAAGTTATAGTTAACCCATCTAGACTTTCAAAGCAACAACGAAAATTGGTGGGAAGAGATAAGAAAGATAAGGGGCTCAAAAATGTATATCTTTAAATAATTCTTGAAGAGGGTAAAGGATTAGATTAAATGCTAGAACAAGGAGGCTTTTGGTATTATTTTTCAAGTCAAATGATCTTTGAAAAAGAGAATGGAATATCTACAATTATCAATAATCATGGAGAAAAAATTATCAGAAAGGAAAAAGTTGGAGGAATGTTTGCAAGGGCAGTTGGAGATGAGAATAAAGTAGGACTAAATCTTTGGTATCAAAAGTTAAGAATTAGATGGCTTAAAGAGGGAGATAATAACACTTGCTTCTTCTGTAACTTAATGATTAGTTGGATGCATCACAACAATACTATTTCTCTTAAAATAACTTAGGGGATTGTGGTGCAAGACCATGCTTACATAGAAAATAAGCTTAGGGATTACTATAGTTGGCTTCTTTCATAACCACTGGAGGAAATTCAAGAGTAAATTTGGACCACTACAAGCTACATCACCCCTGACTTCTTAGAAGAACAACACAAGTCTAATGATATATATAACTTTTGAGGAAGTGGAGAAAATGGTGATGGACTTGCCAATATGAAAATCCCTGGGGCTGGATGAATGCACCATTTAATTATTTTATATTTGTTGGTAGGTGGTAGGTAAGGACAAATGGGAAGTGGTTAAAGACTCTAGAAAGATGACAAGAATTTTACAAGCACTTAGTTCCACTTTCATCACTCTCATCCCAATGGAAGAAGGTGCACATATAACAAATAAACACATATTGATTTCACCATGCAATGTAATCTACAAAATCATATGCAAATCTATTTCCAATTGGTTGAAGCCTATAATGTCTTGGATTACCTCTCAAGAATAAGGGGATTACATTGAAGGTTTCCAAATCTTAGATCACATAAATGAATGATACTATTTACTCCCTTAATAATTGTGAGAAATCAACATCACTAATAAAACCATACATGTACAGAGAATTCAATCAATTAGTTTCTAGGAAAAACATTGAAAACCTTTGGCTTGTCTCAAACATGAATCAATTGGGTAAGAAACATTGTGTCCATATGTTACTTTCTAGTTCTAGTGAATGGCTCTAGGGATCAAGCAAGGAGGTCCAATATCATTTTTTCTATTTATGTTGATGGCAGAGGGACTTCAAAGGAGTCCTTGAAAAGAAGTCAAAGGAGGTATCAAAGGACTTAGTCTTCACTTGAAGGTAGACCCTTTATTCCCACATGTAATTTACTGATGATTGATGCTCCTTGGTGCACCTATAGCAAGGGAGGATAAAAATATTAGAAAATTATGGACACTTTGTTTTTGCTTTAGGCACACTTATAAATCATAGTAATTTTTTCTAAAACACTCCAATGAATATCTAGCAAAATCTTACTGTGATTTTGGGTTTTCAAGGAGTCTTGTTTCCCTTTAAATTCTTGCCACCCCACTCCCCCCAAGAGTAGAAAATTCTCTCAAAAACATATCTTGGGAATACCTATTGAAAAATCCATAGTTTAAACTCAGCATCTATACTTTTTAGTTCCTAACTTTTCTTAGGAAGGTGATTTTTATTAAAATAGTGTTGCAGGTGATGCTTTTGTATATATTTTTTGTTCTCACAACCCCATTTAAAATTATAAAGTCCATCAAGAGCATTCAAAGGGATTTTCTATGGATATCCAAAGAAAGAGAAATATACCATGTAGTTTGGGACAAATTTTGCATGCCTAATTGCTTAGGGATGTTGGGCATAAGGGACTTACAAACCATGGGAACCACTCTTGCATGTAAACTCTAGTAGAGATAGATTAAGGGTAAAGAAGAGTTGTGGAGAAGGATTTGGAGAATCTAGGTTGCTTCAGGAATAATAAAGGACGACTCAATTCATATGGATGGAACTAGGTTAGGATCCTTGATCTATAATAATTCATATTAAAACAAAGGATTAATGTATGCAAATTGATTTTGGGAAGTTAGGTTAGGTATCACAACACTCTTTTTGTCGGATTTATAGTAGCAAAAATGAAAATTAATGATAATATATTCTATAAAATAAAATAGAACCTTATTAAAATACCTAGAATGTAACCACATTTCTCATCATTGACACAATATGATAGAACTGGAAAACATAGAATAGCATGCCTAGAGATTAGGAGAAAGCTAGTTAGTAGGAATACCAAATGGGGAAAGGAAAATCTTGGAGGAAGAGTTGAACTATAGGAGAATAAGGGTTGGATAGGGACCCAATATTCTAATATGGGGTTAGATAAGATGAGGTTTCTTTTTAGTAAAATAAGAATATGAATTAGAGGCCAAGCATCATGCTCTAGACAACCAAGAGATATCGAAATAAGTTTGGTATTGAGCTTTTAGTGATCTTATCTGATAATTACTCTGCATGATTTATTAATTTAATTTTCATTCATTCAATTTAATCATAAAAAATTTACTTAGAATATTTTAAACCATAGACATTAGGATCATAAAGAAACAACCAAATCAAGAACACAAGCATTTATCTTGGGAAAACCCACATGGGGGAAAATCCAACAACCTTTTCCAAAAATAAATTATCAAGTTAAACGGAGATGCATCAATAAAATACAAGGTTAAACACACCAATAAAGTAGCTATATCAAACCTGGTTCACTGCCTCCAAGTCAAATAAAATGGATGTCGAAGGAATTTAGTCTAGTCTGCTTTGCTAGGACATAATATCGACCTCACATTGTTCCTAGCGATACTCTATTATGTTGCCTTCTCAGATCTTATCTCTGGCTCAGACCTTCAGATCTCATCTCCGCCTCAAACCTTCAAATATTTTCTTTGCCTCAAACATTCACATACCTCAGGTTTATCTCTGTCTTAAACCTTCACATACCTTAAAATTATCTCTACACTTAACATGGCTTAAACTACCTCAGAACTTCGCATGCCTTAGACTGCATTATAAATTCAAATGCCTCAGACTAATATAAATTGCTTGCCTAGAGGGAGGTCGAATGGACACATATTTATAGTCTTTTGGTGGGCCGAATGGGTGCCACTTAGGTTGGGGCTGACTTGAATAAGAGGAGGGTTGACTTGGATTCTTGGAGCCAAAACTTCAAATAATAAAATTCAAAATTTTCTTCTATTAAAAATAAACATGAAGAACATGTAAAGTGTTTTTCTCTTTTTTCAATAGCATGAAGAACATGTAAAGTGTTTTTCTCTTTTGTCAATAGCATGAAGAACATGCTTTATAAACACATCAATGACTAAAATAATAATTATGAAGACTGACCATAGCTACAAAAATCGAACACTCCCTCTTAGATAGAAAGGTATTGATAATGACTATCTAGATGTTCTCATGTTGACATATTTATCTAAGGAAAGGTCAGAACAAATCCAAGTACCATAATCGGGTTAATAACTGTGACACATGGTAAAAATATGTTACCATAATTTGGTCAACAACTATGGCACATGGTACATCGATAACATCAACCATTTACCATAATTTTGGTAAGAACTTCAGACCTATGGTATATCCTTACAATAATTCGGGTCGATGCTTCAAATGCATTGTAAATTAAGTGCATCAACTAATCCCATCATTTGGGTCATTACTTTAGAACTATGGTGTGTGCTCACCATAATTCAGGTTAGTACTTCATACACATGGGATATCATTTAGCATACAACTAGTCGACATAATTCGGGTCGGTATCTGACACATGGCATCTAGGCTACTTTGGTTCACCATCATTCAGGTCAATGACACATAGTGAATATCCAAAGTCAAAACTATAGTAGCAAAATCCATAACCCAATGCTGCATAACCATTCTTCCTAATTTGTGTCATACATGACACATGAAGAATATCAGTCCTTTGTCAGACCATTTTCCCTAATTTAGGTCAATGTACTTGACACGTGGATATCTTCCCTAATGCAGGTCACAATACTTGACACAGGGAGAATGTCAATCCATGGTGATATCTCATCAACACTCCTTCTTAATGGGAGAGGCATTCTCAAGAAGTCCAAGGTTGTCCCTAAAGTATATATATATATATATATATATATATATAGATTTCACCTAGGGATAGAGGTTTTTCTAGCACACTGCTAAGTTGTATAATAACACTGAAGCCACACTTCTTTCAATGCTTCGACTTGTCTTCATGGTCGTCACCTGCACCTGATCAAGACATACTACAAGTAGCCTATGAAGCCAAAATTCTTCTCAACTTTCTAATCCAACTACAATATAATTGAACTACTCAATACTAAGTGTGACAAATTACTGCTTCATGCTCATCCAATGAATTATAACGAAACTCTTTTTCCCTTTAGCACTCTCTACCAAATTTGAATATGCAATTGTACTTTACTATTTGAGACAAATATAAAAACATAAATGACTTTTCCATGACCAATTGTACCATGATGGTACTCCAACCCATGTGAGAAACATGTCTTGGCTCATAAAACATATTAACTTCCTTTCACTGGGTCCATCACCACAACTCCTTTCATGTTACCCTAATTGGGTGCTTTCTTTCACACTAAAACATATATTGTTGTGCTAAATATGGTTGCTCCCTCTACGACTATTTCCTTTCAACATGTAAACTATCTAGACTAAAAATATCAAGGGTATTCCATCATCTTGAACTCAGAGCTCAACTCCCACTGAAGCTAAAACAAGGTTCTTTGATTGCTCCCTCGAAAGAAATTCTTTTTGCCACAATTTATCCCTCTGACACATGAGTCTTTTTTCCTATGTCAGAGACAAATCATATAGGATCATCCTTGATCCATTAACCCAAGCCAAAATGTCTTCTTGCGATTATACAATGTCTTCTTCAATCATGAGACTTATTTTCATACACTTCAAGGATCTCTATGTACACTTTATTCTTCATTGAGAGAAATAATCTCTACAACCACCTGATGAAAAATAAATGATAATAATTCTAACATAAGTGTACCTCACAATTAGAGAAAATTTCTTGTCATGATCCTCTCCCTCTTTATGGGAAAAACTTCTCAAATCTTGCTTTTATGCTACCATATTCTACATGCTAGATCATCGATTTCTCCTTGGTGTTGAGAAATCTGGGGCTGAGATATTATTTGATTTCTCTTATAATGATAACTTCTTGTGAGGAATTTTTATTTTTTTTAATTAGGTTCTTCTTGTACTTTATTATTATTATGTTTTATTCTTCATAAAACAAACTACCAAACCATAAAGAACAATGAGACAAAGGAAACAAGATGTAGGCAATCAACCAGGGCCAAAACCTATCCAACCTGAGAGGAAAACCCACAAGAATTATTCTTCTAATAGAATATTCAATTGACGAATTCCAAACTTAGACCCTTGACCAAGAACCCCTCCAAGACCAAGTCAATGCTTCCTATTTGAATAAATTCTCCTTCCAGTAATTTCGACCTACTCATCATCTGCAACTACAACTACAACTTCGACTTGCCCAGAAACTGCAACTTCAACTTTCCCAAAAACTGCAACTTTGACTTGCCCAGAAAAATGAAAATTCGACTTGCCTAGAAAATGAACATTCGACTTACCCATAAACTACAACTTTGACTTGCCCAAAAATCACAACTTAGAATTGCCTAGAAAATGCAACTTTGACTTTCCCAGAAACTGTAACTTTGACTAGAACTTTGGCTTTCCCAGAAACTGCAACTTTAACTTCTTCATTTGGGTAGATTCTCTCTTCTATAGAATTTCGGTTCCAAAAAATCTCTTCTTGGTGACCTAACTTCGCTTATACAACTCAGTTTCACTGCAACAACATGTGCGCTAATTTATTCGCACGTGTGGAGAGAAGTAGCCCAACAAAAATCCAAAATAGATCGAATTTTCCTACTTGATTTGTCTTCCTCTTCTTCTCACTTCTTCTAGTCCTTATGATAAAAAATTTGTGTGCAAGAGAAGTTTCTCCAAATGAGGTCAAAGTCTTCTTTATATAGGCTTCTCAACAGGTCAAATTTCTCCTTTAGGTCGACTTGTCTCTTCATGTAGGTCGACTTGATCTTTGTGCCATGAAGAGGTCTTGGAGGGTCTTTTGAATGGGTCTTTAATACATGAAAATGACTCAATGACTTTATGAAAAACCTAGAACACTCAATGGGTGCTTGACCTATAAGATAAATTCTCTCGAGCATGAAACCCATGCCTCTAGATTCACAATAATAAATTTATTTTTCTATATTCATTAAATACATAAAATCATGATTACAGATGTCGTTATGAAGACCAAACCTAGTTACATATTTCAATGCTCCCTCTTAACTAGAGAAGTATTCATAATACATACATGGTACTTGGACATTCTAAATCTGAACAATTCTCGTAAGAAGAGACAGATTGGTAACCCATCTATATAACGTCATATCATCCAACGTTGTCACATAGAAAGGCCTTAACTAACAACTCTATCTCTCCACAAGGTCAAAGCACAATGCTGGTGAGACCAATGATTTATAGACACCCTCATCATTGTCTCTCTCAGAACATACCCCACTCGGGTTCTCTCAAAGTATGTTCCACTAAGACTATTCTTATAGTGGATTCTAAGACCTCAAAGAATATCGGTCCTCTATGACTACTCATATATTGGATTCCCTACCACATCCTCAAAGAGTATCAGATGCCAGATGGTTACCCAATGCTCCATTCCATATTCCTAGGTGAAGACAAGAATGATGTGTCTATCTCTCCCTCTCAGTTAGGGAGGATATGCCTATTCCAATGAAGGAATGTATCCATTCCTATAAAAGGAATCTACCCAAGCTCCCTTTAAATGATGGACTTGACCAAGCTCCTTCTTGACTAGGGACTTGCTTCTAACATCTCTTTAGGTGGAGATCATGGGACAACTAGCTGCTTAGATATATCCTCCTTTCGATGTCATGAAATTCCTTTTTTTTATTGAGGAGTCTTCATCCTTTTGGGACTTCTTATTTTTAGAGAACATAACATCTGTCACTTTTATTCATGAATCATGCCAGTCATGTGATCCTTCATTTCATCGATAAGTAATCCATTAGTACATATATGGCCTTCCTTCATACCTTGCTACCTTATCCATGTCATGTTTCCTTCAATATATTTCATCCTACCACATGAATATCAATTTTATATGATATCTACAGTTATTTTTTTGGTAGCATTTAATTAGCCCATCCATATATTGTTCAAAAATAGAAAATGAACATTAAATAAAAAATACATTTTTTATGGTATTTCATCATGACATCTCCTTGCTTGCATAATCTGCCTACATATACATTGACATATCTCCAAAAATATATACAACTTCAAGGGTCTCTTTATGTTTTAGACTTTATCAAGATCTTCATATCTTTCCCATGGAGATATCATAGTCAAATGTTCTAGCCCTTGTTGGAAAATTAGAAAGGCAAAAATATTTTCTTATGTTGATAATTACTTGTGATATTCTTATGTTCTTATTAAATTTTTTATGTTCTTCTTTTATCTTGATTTATCAAGCAATGACCAAAACCATAACACGAAGATCAAAGACAATAGATGTACGCACATAGCCAAGGAAAGACCCCAATGAGGGTAAAACCCAGTCAAACCTCTTCATCAGTAGATTCACAAGACAAGATGAGATAATACAACACTCTTTGACCTAGAAGAAAACTTCCTCCAATCACCAAGTCAGCCATTCCTTTCCTTTTCAGATGATAACTTTCCAGTAGCAACTTTGACCTAGAACTTTGAACCTACAACAATATAATTTTGACTTCCTGCAACAGAACTTCGAATTGGAGTAAATTTCATAATTTTGACCTCCTGCAATTTCCCAGTAACTTTTCACATGTGAGAGATAGATGGCCCAAAAACTTCGATCTTATCCTATGCAATCCTTCTCCTTCTCCTGCAACTTCACACTTTTTTGCTTCTTCTTCTTGTGTATCGAACTTGTGTGAGTGATGCTCCAAATGAATCGTTATGCCTTGTTATATATAACTTCTTTTGTGGGTCGAATTTCCCTAATGTAGGCCAACTTCATCAGGTAAGGGTCGACTTGGTGTGGAGGTGACAAATGAATTATTTGACTCAAAAATAATTGTTTTTACATGATACAAAAGCCCAAGAAGGGTATAATAAAATGGAAAATGACTCTAATGACTCCAAATAAAACCTCAAAGTTCTAAATGGGGACTTTGACCTAGAAAATAATGACCCAAGTATGAAACCCATGCTTTAATAAGTCATTTTAATAATAATAAAATTACTTTTGACAATTTGTAATATTCCCAATTAGCTTTGCTAATTGGAATATTTCATTTTTGTTTAATTTTGCCGCTTTAGCTAGAAGTAATAAATAAAGTGAGAAATAAGAGGGGTCACCTCACTTTATAAATAAAGTGTTCTTTTCCTAGTTGATTGACGTTATAACTTAGAGAGGGGGCCTTGGGGGTCCACATGAGTATGATGGGGAGGCATCAGGCTGACCCAAGGTTAACTGCGCAGGCCAAGGAGAGTGAGGATGTAGTTAAGGTTGGAGGGAGTTTAGCATTATAAAAGGTGGGGTTCTCACCTCATTTGGACATGCATGATTTTATATTGATATTGAGAGCTAGACATCTGTCTGCTTCAGCACGCTGGTTGTTTAGTCGGTCTGCAGCACTGTTTAGTGCAACCGAGTGTCTCCGGTCGGAGATCTCACCCTTAGCCTCGGGGGACTTCGAGTGCCTGCCCTGGTAAGGTTATTTCTGGTTTCACCCTTAGCTTCGGAGGACTTCGAGTGCCTGCCCTAGTAAGGTTATTTTCTGAGTAACACCTTTCAGTTTCAGTGGCAAGCAGCAGCAGTTTCTGGTGCAGGTTTGGAGAGGAAGAAGCCCTTCGTGTGGCTGCGCAGATCTAGAAGGCAGAACGCTGTTCCAAGGGGAAAGAGGACGCAGATCAGCCTTAGAGTGAGGACGCTGTTCCAGGAAGGACGCAGTTCAGATCTGAGAAGTAGGGACGCTGTTCCAGGAGGAGAAAGCAAGCAGATCAGGCTTAGAGAGAGGACGCTGTTCTAGGAGACAGAAGAACGCAGATCTGAAGGCACATTGATAGATCCAGACTTGGAGATTACAGATCTGAAAGGGTATTTGCAGATCTAGTTCTGTAGGGTGCAGATCTGGAGATATAGCATTAGATCTAGCTTGGGAGATTGCAGATCTGAGGAGATATTGGCAGATCCAGCATAGATCTGAAGAGATAACATCAGATCCAGCCTTGGAGGTTGCAGATCTGAAGAGATATTGTCAGATCCAGCATAGATCTGAAGGGATAACAACAGATCTGATCTAGGAGGACGCAGATCTGGAGGGATAGGACGCAGATCTGGATTGGAGGCTTCAGATCCAGTAGATCTGAGCATACAGGACGCAGATCCATCAGGGAGGACGCTGGTCTGGTGAGCAGGATTGTGTGAGAGGGGCTTGACAGCGTTTTCCAGCATTCAGGAGCTGATCCACTCATCTGGAGGTTCTTGTGACTAGCACTCCATCTGTTTCTGCGCTGTCACTAGCAGGGACAGCGTTTTCATTGGTGAGGGTTTGGAGGATTGATATCAGCTATCTTTTAGTCTTCAGCTCATAGTTCCAGTGCATTCCAGCTTCAGTCTTCAGAGCAGTTTCCAGCCAGCTAGGACGTTGTCCTTATTTGCAGCCATTGTTTGTCTGAGAGGGTCTCCACTTGCCTAGGGCAAGGATAGGTACTACGTTCCGATTTTCTTGCACTCCTCTCTATGTACTTTCAGATTAATAAAATGGCTCAGTTTTATGGCATTCTATGTGTAATTGTTCCATGATCTGGTTCAGCATTGTATTTTCTATATCTGTCTGGCATATTTCTGTTTATTACTGGTTATTTCCCTTTGGGGATATTACAGTGGTATCAGAGCATAATTCTGGCTCAGCCTGTGGTCTATGACATCAGAAAAGAGATCATACAGAGCAATAGCAGTTGCAATACCAGAAACGCAGTTGGAAAAAAGGCCAAAATAAAAAGGGTCAAATTTTGAAGTTTGGAATTAGGAAAAACGTTTTCTGGGTTTTTAGTTTGGAGCTGAGGATACTTTGGTCTTGGAATTTCAGGTAGGATTTGGGTGAGTAAATACGGAGGTCGAGATTAGCGACGGTAATAGTTTTTACAGCAACCATACGATTTACGGAAACTGTAGGCTTTTAGCAGAAAATACTGATAAACGGTGGTAATTGCGAGAGATGGGGGCCGATATCATGAGATATGTAGTCCGGCTCGATGGGCGATAGTTTTTGGTGGCGAGCTCGGCCAGGCATTGTGGATATCTACACGGCCTATCTCGGTCGCCGATGCGGCATCAAACCCCCTGACGACACCAGCACAGGGGTACGGACCTGCCGTGATGACCATAGTGCGGCTAGTGATTCCATTTGCCTATGTTTGTGATGGTTCAGCAGAAGATGAAGCAAGAATCATGGGTGGAGAAGGTGGACATCTGACCCTCGGCAATCCCGGATAGCTGAGTCAAAGGCCATTAAGGTGGCAACATTGCATCTGGATGGTGAGGCACGGGATTGGTGGTTCCAGGGGATGGTGACACTCGGGCATTCTACAGTGACGACATATGCCGAGTTTACCCGGAGGGTGGTAGAGCGCTTTGACAGGAGGGATCCGGAGCAGCATTTTGTTGAGCTGACCAAGCTCAAACAGACTGGGAGTGCAGAGACATACATTTCAGACTTCTTGAGGATTTCGGTGATGGTACCTGATTTATCTGCAGCTTGGATGGGTTGCATGTTTGTGGAGGGGCTGTCAGAGCCACTTCGTGGCATAGTCCGGTCGAACAGACCGGCTACCCTTCAGGATGCCATCAGCAGGACTCGGGACTTACAGGATGTCTTACCCAGGACTCGGACACCTTATCCCCAGAGACAGGCCTTCCAGCCTAAGGGTAAGGACACGAGGGCTCCGCCTCCCAAGGCGAATCCTGGACGAGGGCAGTTTGATGATGAGGCCAGGAGAGAGCTGAGGAGGAAGCGATTGTGCTTCACTTGCCAGGAGCCATGGGCACCAGGACACAGGTGTGCGGCAGGGAAGGCACACTTCATTGAGGTCTTCTCCGAGAGCAGTGGAGAAGAGGATGAGGGAACACAGGGTTGCAGGGAGTCCGAGGTTACACCTAGTGTGACACAGGATTCACCCTCATTGGAGACCTCCTTGGCCATGTCGGTTGATGTGGTAGTGGAGAAGGTAGAGCCTACCTCAGTAGAGCCATCCATTGAGGTGATGACTGGAGCCATGTCCGAGTCTTCGGGTGGTAGCAGCACACGACAGATGGGTGAGGTATCAGGAGATATATCCATTATCGATGAGGCACTAGGAGATACAGAGGTATCGGATGATGGTCGCAGACAGCGATATCATCGGCTTCGGACGGACCTTCGAGTTTTGAGGGAGAAGGCCGCGTCAGTACGGGAGACCATTTTGTTGCAGGACCAGGAGCTGGAGGGTATGAGAGCGACTTGTACCAAGTCGGCGGCCAAGTTGGTCCGCATTGGGGAACAGCTGGATTCCCTGATGGTACAACCAGAGGGCACGAGGGAGCATCAGATCATTCCCCTTCAGGCATGCATGGATAAGACTAGCAGTATTGTTGGGTCATCTCTTCCCGATGGAGAGAGAGAGGCAGAGCCACCTAGTCAGGTCTCATATGTTGACTTGGATAGTGGTATGAGGCGATCAGAGTTGCACAGGGTACAGCAGCCACGAGTTGAGGTTGGATGGCGAGAGATTTTGAGTTGGTACTCGGGGGAGCAGGCTATGGATGGAGGGGAGGTCTCAAGGAGAGATCTCACTAGAGATGCACTTCGACACACCATGGGGTGCGATGACTTTCTTCCCTTCTCACAAGAGCAGATAGAAGATGGGGGACATCTTCGGATGGATAACATCTCTCATGCTTGTGTTGGACATTCCTTGAGCCACACACATCATGATGGGGGGTTTTTGCCTACCACCTATTTGATTCTTGATAGGGTCTCATTGATCCTTGAGAAGTTTATACTTCAAAATCCCATGAAGTGCAAAATCAGAAATTTGATTTGGGAGGATGGTAGCCCTCATGGGAGGAGTAATCGGATGAGGAGAAGGAGGCATCCACAAGTGATTGAACGGATGGGGATGATGAGCAAGGAGCTAGGAGGCTACTTGCAGATCTGTGCTACCAGGCAGCAGGAGGCTTGGCTGCGCTGGTTACTCTTGAAAGAGTTCGGCCATCACTTGGCAAACACTCTTCCTAAGAGTAGGAGGATGGGGAAAAGATGGATGGATACTTGCATCAGTGAGCAGCATAGAGTATGGATGCACGGTGTTGATGTGTTACTCATATCATTCATTGTGTCGTCATCACATGAGTTGCATGATGGAGGTATGGGGAGGCAACACAATTTATTATTGCTTTGCTTGGGAGAGCAAGGGCGGATTTGCTCCCACACTTTGCATGATGTTGCAGGAGGAGGAGATGGCACTATCTCCTTGATCTTTGATGATGACGGGGAAGCACTTCCATCTTGGGGAGTATTCCACACTTGTTGCAGCAGTATTAGAGGAGTCTTTGACAAGGAGCATGTCAAAGAGCAGAGTCTGGTATTGACAGGAGCTTATTTGCATGAGCTCCCGGCGTTGTCACTTTGGAGCAGAACATTATGGATGAAGTGTGCGCAGCAGAGATATGGTGGATCTATAACCCATAGGTCCCAGGATCACTTCATATTTGTTGCACAAAGAGGAGGTAATGATGATAGAGACATCTATGGCATATTCTTCTTGACTTGGGTTTCCAAGCATGAGGGGAATTATCTTCTTGCAGCACATGGTTCATTCTTCTTCATAACATGCCAAAACACTATGGAGGACTCATTTATGGATCCATGTACCATCTTACTTCCAGCATATGGTCAGATTTGTATGGGAGGCTTGATTATGAGAGAGACACATGAGCTGAATGTGCCTTTGAGTATTTTCTGCACTACATGTTCTAGTAGGAGCATGGGAGGAGGCATGGCCACCACTACTACATATGTGTTCTCTTTTGAGGTGGGCCATGAGATTGATATTCATCCATTGTACAGCTATGGGCAAGTGTTTGGCCTTATGTTGTTGTCATATTCAGCCATTTACTATCCATTAGTAGATATGATGAATCTTGTACATTGCTTGCCATGTAATTTTCTGAAGTTGCAGTGGATGAGACTGCGTTGTATCCTTGTGAGAGATTGTTTGCATTATGTATCCTCATGTAGAACCTTCAGCAAACATCTCATTAGGGTGATCCATGATGACCATGTCATATTCTTCATGGATGGTTTGTTTCGGGCCAGCTTGTTCTTCATTGATAGAGGAACCTTCTATGGTGGATTGTTTTTCACTTTGCCATTTGAGGGCAATGATTTTGCAGCCCAGGATCAGCATAGACTCTACACTTGTCATGAGTGGAGAGAAGGACAGCATGGGGTAAGCTATGATGCTTGCCAAGTTCATATTTTCAGCCCACCTTCATTACCAGAGCTTGAGGTGGAAGGAGATTTTCAGGAGCTGCCTTGTTGGGAGATGGCTCATTTTGTCTGGGTGATTGCTTGGAGATGGGGGATCCACAGGAGGGAGATATTCCTCATTATATTTTCGACTCCATGCCTTGATTGGAGAGAGGTGACGAGTTGGTTCACGGTTGATGGGCCAGCTTACACAGTCATAGATGCAGAGCAGCAGCGGTCATGGTCTTCAGTCATAGCCAGAGGCAGTGAGCAGTCCGAGCCATGGGACTTGTGCGATTATTGGCCACAGTGGCGATGGGATCCGGGAGGACTATTGATTGGCTGGTACCATGAGAGGCCAGTTTGGGATCCTGGCATTGAGATATCCCTTCATATCAGGGTGATGCAGGAGATAGAGAGGTTTCAGTGGGACCCAGGCACATTTTGCAGTATCGGTGAGGAGCATCAGCTAGAGAGTAGGCTTGTTCAAGCACTGCTTGAGAACAAGCAATTTTTGCCAGATGAGGATGCCACTTGGGAGAGCGAGCAGACTTTACAGCATCCATCACTTCAGTTGCTTGAGGACAAGCAACGTTTTGCCGGGGGAGACTGTAATATTCCCAATTAGCCTTGCTAATTGGAATATTTCATTTTTATTTAATTTTGCCGCTTTAGCTAGAAGTAATAAATAAAGTGAGAAATAAGAGGGGTCACCTCACTTTAGTCACCTCACTTTATAAATAAAGTGTTCTTTTCCTAGTTGATTGACGTTATAACTTAGAGAGGGGGCCTTGGGGGGTCCACATGAGTATGATGGGGAGGCATCGGGCTGACCCAAGGTTAACTGCGCAGGCCAAGGAGAGTGAAGGACGCAGTTAAGGTTTTGGAGGGAGTTTAGCATTATAAAAGGTGGGGTTCTCACCTCATTTGGACATGCATGATTTGATATTGATATTGAGAGCTAGACTTCTGTCTGCTTCAGCACACCGGTTGTTTAGTCGGTCTGCAGCACTGTTTAGTGCAACCGAGTGTCTCCGGTCGGAGATCTCACCCTTAGCCTCGGGGGACTTCGAGTACCTGCCCTGGTAAGGTTATTTCTGGTTTCACCCTTAGCTTCGGGGGACTTCGAGTGCCTGCCCTAGTAAGGTTATTTTCTGAGTAACACCTTTCAGTTTCAGTGGCAAGCAGCAGCAGTTTCTGGTGCAGGTTTGGAGAGGGAGAAGCCCTTCTTGTGGCTGCGCAGATCTGAAAAGGAGGGACGTTGTTCCAAGGGGAAAGAGGACGCAGATCAACCTTAGAGTGAGGACGTTGTTCCAGGAAGGACGCAGTTCAGATCTGAGAAGGAGGGACGCTGTTCCAGGAGGAGAGAGCAAGCAGATCAGGCTTAGTGAGAGGACGTTGTTCTAGGAGACAGAAGAACGCAGATCTGAAGGCACATTGATAGATCCAGACTTGGAGATTATAGATCTAAAAGGGTATTTGCAGATCTAGTTCTGTAGGGTGCAGATCTGGAGATATAGCATTAGATCCAGCTTGGGAGATTGCAGATCTGAGGAGATATTGGCAGATCCAGCCTAGATCTGAAGAGATAACATCAGATCCAGCCTTGGAGGTTGCAGATCTGAAGAGATATTGTCAGATCCAGCATAGATCTGAAGGGATAACAGCCGATCTGATCTAGGAGGACGCAGATCTGGAGGGATAGGACGCAGATCTGGATTGGAGGCTTCAGATCCAGTAGATCTGAGCATACAGGACGCAGATCCATCAGGGGGGACGCTGATCTGGTGAGCAGGATTGTGTGAGAGGGGCTTGACAGCGTTTTCCAGCATTCAGGAGCTGATCCACTCATCTGGAGGTTCTTGTGACTAGCACTCCATCTGTTTCTGCGCTGTCACTAGCAGGGACAGCGTTTTCATTGGTGAGGGTTTGGAGGATTGATACCAGCTATCTTTTAGTCTTCAGCTCATAGTTCCAGTGCATTCCAGCTTCAGTCTTCAGAGCAGTTTCCAGCCAGCTAGGACGCTGTCCTTATTTGCAGCCATTGTTTGTCTGAGAGGGTCTCCACTTGCCTAGGGCAAGGATAGGTGCACTCATTCTGATTTTCTTGTACTCCTCTCTATGTACTTTCAGATTAATAAAATGGCTCAGTTTTCTGGCATTCTATGTGTACTTGTTCCATGATCTGGTTCCAGCATTGTATTTTCTATATCTGTTTGGCATATTTCTGTGTATTACCGGTTATTTCCCTTTGGGGATATTACACAATTGTACATTTATGAAGACTGAACCTAGTTACATTCTTCAACACTCCCCCTTAACTAAGGAGTTATTCATAATTACATATATATACAAGTACATGGAAAATCTCAAAATTGTTGAATATTGTAACTATGTTCAATATTCATAATTTATATTTATTGTACTTATCAAAATAATTAAAGAAAAATAATTTATATTATCATTTTGACATTTATTTTTATTATTAAATGACTTAATAAAGCATGGGTTTCATGCTTGGTCATATTTAGTATAAGGTCCCAATTGTGGACTTCTAGGTTAGTCATTACAAATTTATATTGAACCTCCATGGGATTTAAAATCATGTAATTAGGTTTGTTTTTTAGTCAAAAAGTGGTCTAGTAGCCATCCAAATTAAGTTGGCCTTAAGGAGATCAAGTCGGCCTCAAAGGGGGGAATTCGAACCCATCAGAAGGTTATAAATGCAAGGAGTCCGAATTCATTTGCTCACTCATTTACTGCAATTCAATGCAACAAGGGAAAAAGTGTGAAATTGAAGAAGGAAGCAAATAAGTGTGAGTTGGGTCTAGAAGAAAGAGAAAGAGAAAATCAAAATTTTGGTGAAGGAATCTCTCTATTTCATGGTCTTTCTTGGGAGATCGAAGTCTCTGAAGTTTAAATGTTGTTGCTGCTGCAAATCTACGGAGCTGCTGGAAGACTGGAAGTTGTTGCTGCTAGGTCAAAGATCTGGAAGGCTGACTTGTTTGGAGGTAAAGTTTGGCTCATGTCTAGGGTGAAGAGTCTCAAAGAATACTATTGAAAGGAAGAATTATTTTGACTGAGTTTTCCCCTCGAGGGGGGTTTTTCCCTGACATAGTGCCTATATCTTTTGTCTCTTATTTTTTATCTTCATACACACATAATATGGTAATTTCTTGATGAAAGATAAGATAATAAAGAAGTAAAATAATCCAACATAATCACAAGTAATTATCAAGATTGAAGAATCAAACCCTAATATATATCTGCATCGGTTCTTCAACATGGTTTCAGAGCTAAGGCCAGGAAGGATTGAAGATCACATTGTTGGCATGGAATGTCCCTCATTTATGGACTACATAAGGATGGGTATCAACTCTACTAGGAGATGGATCAAGGATCTCTTTCATTATATATTCACTAAATACAAAGGTAAAGGGCTTTTGGTTGGCCTTATAGTATCTCTCCATGATGACAATGCATGGATCATTGATAGTGGAGCATCGAGGCACATGACTGGAGAAAAAAAACAACTACATACACTATCAAGACCATCCTCACATGTAGTGGAATTATGTGGCAACAAAAGCTATGCTGTGAAAGGACTAGGATCAACCTCGTTGGAATTAGAAAGTGGATAGAAGCTGAACCTCAACAACATACTATATGTTCTAGGTCTGAAGAAGAATTTACTTTCTATTTCTTTTTTAGAAGATAAAGGTTAAATAATTTATTTTGTTGATGGAAAATTATTGGTATGGAGCAAATATTCTAGCATTAACAAATCTATAGTCAATGGAGTTCATGAAGGAAGTTTGTATAGGGTTACTATACCATCTCCTCAATCCTTGGTTCATATGGAAATTAGTCCTATTGAACTATGGCATAGAAGATATGGACATCTACACTACAGGCTCATTCCCTCTCTTATTCAACTAGTCAATGGCATCCATAATATAAAGGAAGGTCATGAAGGTGTGTGCAAGGGGTGCTCTTTAGGGAAACATAGAAGAAAACCATTTCCAAATAGTGAATCTAGGGCCAAGGAAATATTGGCCTTCGTTCACTCTGAAGTGTGTGGGCCCATGTCTGATAAATCTCTTGGAGTTAATCTCTATTATGTGAATTTCATAGATGACATTCTATAAATACATGGATCTATCTTTTAAAAAATAAAGATAAAGTATTCGATAAATTCAAGGAAATTCGAGTTGAAGTGGAAAACCTCATTGAAAGAAAGATAAAGACTCTAAGAATTGACAATGGTGGGGAATACACTTCCAAGGAACTGATTGAATATTGCAAGGAAGTGGGATTTAAGAGGGAGCTCATTGTTTCCTACTATCCCAAAAAAATGAAATTTTTGAAATAAAAAATATGTCTATTGAGGAATGCATTAAGACAATTCTCCTTGACCAGACCTACCAAAATTATTATGGGGATAAGGAGACATGACATCCATGTACATACAAAATAGAAGTCCTCATACAAGTCTTAAGAACATAACTCTCAGGGAAGTGTTTACAGGAAAGAAACCGAGTGTGGATCACCTCCAAATCTGTGGAAGCACTGCAAACATCCATGTTCCAAAGGATAAGCGAAAGAAGTTGGATTCTACAAGTATCAAATGAATATTTGTTGGATATAGTCTCTCCTCAAATGAATACAAAATCTACATTAAAGAAAGAATCCAAATCGAAGTAAGTAGAGATTTCATATTTGATGAGAGCCCATCCTACAAGAAGTCCAAGGATATTCCCATAGACTTCGATGATGAAGAATCTGCCATATTCGAAGAAGAATATCTACATCATGAATATCCCACTACAAATCAAGAATAAGAAGGACCAAGTGATCCTATTCCACCTATGTTCATCTTGACCACAAGGAAAAGGACAATTCGGTTAAAATATACTCTACAAGATGTTGAAGGACATGAATATCCCATAGGAACGTCCAGGGAAAGTAAAATACCAAAGAGATACTTTGGCTATGTTGCATACATGAAAAATCTCATTCAAGCCAAACCATATACATTCTAAGAGGCTGCTCAACAGGATGTTTGTAAGAAGGCAATGCAAGAATAATACCAATCCATTATGAATAATGGGGTTTGGGAGATCATTCTAAGGCCTAGTGACAAATCATTTGACAGATCCAAATGGGTCTAAAAAAGTAAGCATGTTGTTGATGGAAGCATATAAAAGTACAAACCAAGGTTCATTGCAAGGGGCTTCTCTCAAAAGGAAGGAATAGACCATGAAGAAACCTTTGCTCCTACAACAAGGTATACTACCATTAGATATTTAGTTTCACTAGCTGCTACAATGGGTTGGAATATCCATCAAATGGATGTGAAGATTGAATTTCTGAATGGGACCATTGATGAGGAAGTATACATTGAACAAACCAAAGGTTTCGAATTAAATAACAGGGAATCTCATGTTTGCAAACTTAAAAAAGCCCTATATGGCTTGAAGCAAGCTCCTAGATATTGGTATGCAAAGATGGATTCATATCTATTAAGAAATGGGTTCATGGAAGGTATTGTTGATCCAAATCTCTAAATCAAGGTCGTGAATAATGAACTCGTCATTATTCTACTATATGTGGATGATCTATTCATCACAGGTGTGGAGCAAAGAATTGAAGAATGTAAGAAGATGTTGGAAACCAAATTTGAAATGAAGGATCTAGGACTTATGCATTACTACCTGGGTCTCAAAGTATGGCAGAAACTTGGGGAGATATACTTGGGGCAAGGAAAATACATTATCAAGATATTGAAGAAATTTTAGATGGACTCCAAGCCCATGAATACTCCTATGATCACAAACTTCAAGAAGTTAGAAGGTTTTCAGACTCAAGTATCATGCATCCAACCTCCTATGGACAGTTGGTAGGCTCCCTAATGTATCTGGTAAACACCAGGCCAAATATATGCTTTTCTGTGAAAATCCTTAGTCAATTTCATTTGGAAACTTGACATGAACATTGGATAGCTTCCAAACACATATTAAGATATCTTCGTGGTACTATACATCACTGTCTAAAATACAAGAGCGAGGAATTTAATATAATTGGATTCTCTAATTTTGACTGGGCTGGCAGTGAGTCCGATGGAAGAAGTATTACTGGTGGATGCTTCATATTGGGGCTTGCTATGGTATCATGGATGAGTAGAAAGCAAGGACCTGTTGATGTAAGTAGTGCTAAAGCTGAATATGTAGTCGCATGAGAAGTAGGAAAGGAGGTTTTATGTTTAATAAAGTTTTCAACCGACTTGTTCAAAATTCCTCTAAGACCTACTATAATCAATTGTGATATTAAAATATGCATTAAGATGTATGTAGATCGTGTGTTTCATTCTAGGATGAAGCACATCAACAATAAATAACATTTCATCAGGAATTTGGTACAATATGGGATCATGAAGCTAGAGTATGTCCCGACATATGAACATGTGGCTTACATACTGACAAAGGCTCTTCCTAACAAGAATTTTGAATATCTAAGAGACAAGATTGGTCTGGTAAACAATTCTAACTGTATTAATATTAATGATATGGAAGAGATATGTTAAGGCTTTGCGATTGAAGCATTTCCTTGAAACACATGAGGGCTAACACCTTATGTTGATGGCTGGTAGGGAGAGTGGAATCGAGTGGATGTGCACCTAGTTCCTTGGCCTGGTGGTTAGTAAGTAAGCCTGATGGTATCTATAGAGGCTGAAAGATTTAGTCCACCTTAGTCCCAAATGGATAGATTACCTTGGTCAGGAATCTAGTCCATGGAATTATGGTGCCTAAAGAGATGAGTGACCAAATCGATAGATTTCCCTAGTCAGGAATCTATTCCATGGCATTGCGGTAACTAAAGTTATTCATAGTTTCATATAATTTGAGATCTTCCCATTGTATATTATGAATACCTTCCTTGTTATGGGGGAGTGTTGAAGATTGTGACTAGGTTCGATCTTCATAATTTATATTTATTGCACTCATAAAAATAAATTATATTATCATTTTGACATTTATTTATATTATTAAATGACTTATTAAAGCATGGGTTTCATGCTTGGGAATATTTAGTATAAGGTCCCAATTTTGGACTTTTAGGTTAGTCATTACAGATTTATATTGACTCTCCTTGGGCTTTTGAATCATGTAATTAGGTTTTTTTATTTATTTAAAAGTGGTACAGTATCCCTCCACATCAAGTTAGCCTTAAGGAGACCAAGTCATCCTCAAAGGGAGGAATTCGAACCCATCAGAACGCTATAAATGCAAGGAGATCGAATTCATTTGCTCACTCATTCACTGCAATTCATTGCAATAAGGGAAAAAGTGTGAAATTAAAGAAGGAATAAAATAAGTGTGATCTGGGTATAGGAGAAAGAGAAAGAGACAATTGAAATTTTGGTGAAGGAATCTCTTTGTTTCATGGTCTCTCTTAGGAGATAAAATTTTGGATGTTGTTGTTGTTGCAAATCTGAGAAGCTGTTGGAAAACTGGAAACTGTTGCTACTAGGTCGAAGATCTGGTAGGCTGACTTGGTGTGGAATGAAACTTTGGCTCATGTGTACGGTGAAGAGTATCAAAGAATAATATTGAAAGGAATAATTATCTTGACTGGGTTTTCCCCTCGAGGGGGGTTTTTCCGTGGCTTAATGCCTATATCTTGTGTCTCTTATTTTTGATATTCATACACACATAATATGGTAATTCTTGATGAAATATAAGATAAAAAAAGATTTAAAAGAAGCCAACATAATCAAAAGTAATTATCAATATCAAATAATCACACCCTGATATATATATGCATTGATTCTTCAACAAAAAAACATGAACTATGAATATTTTAGGCACACTCAGTACCACATAATATATTATTGACAAGGGAAATCTATCCAGGTGAGACTAATATGGATTACAACTTTCAACCACTATAGGTACCATCAGGCTTACTTACTAACAATCAACCCAAGGATCTAGGTGTGTATCCAAAGTCAGAGCTCTATGACCAACACCACCCTCCCTACTTCAGGAACTATACATCAACACACAGGACGACCAGATGTCCTCCCAAGAATTTTATATTACACATGATGCATCAACACTCATGATTATTCAAATCGGTAACAACATATCTCTCTTGTTCAAACAGATCGGTAACCTCAAATCTCTCCCGATAAAATTGATCAGTAACATCAAATAAATCAAGAATGAAAAACATGATTCCAAAACTTCGAGAGATTTACCTGTACAAACACAACCCCAATTGGTAAAAAACTTTCAAATATACATAAGTAAACACAAACCTTCATTGTCTTCAATCATATTAATGCCACTTATATCAAGTTATTCATAAGAAACTAGTCAGAAGCTTTTCTTCATTAATTTATTCAGCAGCAACAGGACATCCTCAATATACATTCTCGAATTTATTCTTCAGGGTATCCACCATGACTACCATAATATGCTCTCCCTCTCAATTTGGGAGATATATCCTTTCTTTTTATCCAGGATCCCTCGAGGGGGGTTTTTCCATGGCATAGTGCCTATATCTTATGTCTCTTATTTTTTATCTTCATACACATAAAATATGGTAATTCTTGATGAAAGATAATATAATAAAGAATTAAAAGAAGCCAAAATAATCACAAGTAATTATCAATATCAAAGAATCACACCCTGATATATCTATATATATATATATATATATATATATATATATATATATATGCATTGATTCTTCAACAAAAAAGCATGAACTACGAAGAGTTTAAGCACACTCAGTGCTACATAATAGATTACTGACCAGGGAAATCTATCCAGGTGAGACTAATATGGATTACAACTTTCAACCACTATAGGTACCATCAGGTTTACTTAATAACCATCAACCCAGGGATCTAGTTGTGTATCCAAGGTCAAAGCTCTATAACCAATGCCACCCTCCCTACTTCGATAACTATACATCAACACACAAGTCGACCAGATGTCCTCCCATGAATTTTGTATTACACACGATGTGTCAACATTACTGATTATTCAAATCGGTAACAAATTTCTCTCCCATTCAAATAGATCGGTAACATCAAATCTGTCCCGATCAAATTGATCGATAACATCAAATAAATCCATAATTAAAAACATGCTTCCAAAACTTCAAGAGAGTTACCTGTACAAATGCAACCCCAATCAGTAAATTTTTTTTTAATATAAATAAGTAAACACAAACCTTTATGGTCTTCAATCATCTTGATGCCACTTATATCAAGTTATTCTTATGAAACTAGTCGGAAGATTTTCTTCTTTAATTTCTTCCGCAGCACCATGACATTCTCAATATACAATCTCCAATTTCTTCTTCAGGGTATCCCCCATGACTACCATAATATTCCCTCTCTCTCAATTTGGGAGATATATCCTTTCTTTTTATCCAGGATCCCTCTTAACTTAGGTTAGCATATATACATATGTAGGATTTCATAATCATGCACAAGAATATCACATCTATTAGGTAAACCCAAGACACAAATCAATACATTAAAGTTAGACATATAATAATTTTGATCAGGCTAGGGTTTCAATCAGACATGAAAATATACACCTATGGTTTCATTTATAGGAAATTACTATAGATATTACAAGGGTTTTTCTCATAAACCCTAAATTACAAAAACCTTAAAGGTTTAGGGCAGAGATATTATATTATTTCTCTTATAATGATAATTGCTTGTGGGGAATTTTTACTTTTATTAATTAGGTTCTTCTTATAATTGATTATTATTATGTGTTCTTAGTCATCAAACAAGTACCAAACCATAAAGAAAAATGAGACAAAGGACACAAGATGTAGGCGATCAGCCAGGGCCAAAACCTCTCCAACCTGAGGGGAAAACCCGCAAGAATTCTTCTTCTTATATAATCTTTAATTGACAAATTCCAATACCTAGACCATTGAATAAGAACACCTCCAAGACCAAGTCAATGCTTCCTCTTTGAATAGATTCTCCTTCTAGCAACGTCGACCTACTCAACAACTAAAAATTTGACTTTCCCAAAAACTATAACTTCGACATGCCTAGAAACTACACGTTCAACTGCAACTTCGACTTTCCCATAAACTGCAACTTCAACTTGCCCAGAAACTCCAACTTTGACTTGCCTAGAAACTACAACTTCGACTTCTTCGCTTGGTTATATTCTCTCTTCTATAGAGATTGGCTTCCAAAAAAATCTTCTTGGTGACCTAACTTCTCTTCTGCAACTCAATTTCATTGCAACAATATGTAACCTAATTTGTTCGCATCTGTGGAGAGAGGTAGCCCAAAAAAAATTCCAAAATAGCTTGACCTTTCCTCCTTCCTTTGTCTTCCTCTTCTCCGTACATCTTCTAGTCCTTATGATTGAACTTATGTGTGAGAGTGAAGTTTCTCCAAATGAGGTCGAAGTATTCTTTATATAGGCTTCTTAATGGGTCGAAGTTCTCCTTTAGGTTGACTTGATATTTGTTCCATGACGAGGTCTTAGAGGGTCATTTGACTCAATACATTTTCTTTTACAATATGTAACATGCCCAAATGGTTGTTTAATACATGACAATGACTCAATGACTTTATGAAAAACCTAAAAGCACTCAACGGGTGCTTGACCTATAAAATAAATTCTCTTGAGCATGAAACCCATGCCTCAAGACTCACAATAATAATTTTTTTTTTCTCTTTTCATTAAATACATAAAATCAAGATTACGTATGTCATTATGAATATTGAACCTAGTTACATATTTCAATACTTGGCACAATCAAGATATACATCAACCTTGCTAATCTTCCTGCTCCCTCTGAGCTCTAATACAATATCCCTTATGAAAAATCATGATTTTGGGAAAGTCTTGTTGCTTTTCTTCGTCCTTTCATTTATTCCATCTGATTGCAAGAGGCTTGGAAAATTTTACTATGTACCTGTAATCCTCACTAGGATGCCATGGAAGAACAATTATGACCAAGCATAGGATACAAAGACAAGAGACTGACTAATGATAAAAAATTATTAATAATCAAATAAGAGAGATATAAAATTCTTATCTTTGGATGAGTATAGGTAATTTTATCTCCTTCTTGATTTTAGCCTTCTTGCATCTAGTTAAAAACATTATCAATCTCATCCACATCATCATCATCATGTCATTTCTTAATATCTAGGTTTTGTTCTTCTAGTGGAAATGTTGATCTAATTCCAACCCTATGGTTTTTCCATAAAACTTAGGGTTGTCTTATCCAAGACTTGCTACTTTATAGTATTTACATACACTATATATTCAATTGATAAAAATCCTAGAATCATAATGTCCTTGATTACTCATCAATCGAGGATGTCCAATGATGATCCTTGGTCACTTCAAAAATAAGTAACTTGATTTTCTCAAACTCACTGTAGAAGAAGCTTAATTTCAATAGATTCCATTATTTGGAGTTAAGCATCATATTCAACATCCAAATACCCATTGTCCAATGGTACTTGATTATTGCTTCAACAGTACCAATTCAATTGTTGAATTCGAGCCTTTCAAAGTAAGTATTGTAAACACGTCAAGTTTTTACACATAAATCATTTTTCTCGAGAGGATTTTGGTTCTTAGGCTTGAGGAGAGACTCAACCTCTTTTTCGTAGTAAAATTGTTATAAGGGAATGTAATATTCAAACAAGCTTCCTAGTGATCCTTCTCCTCATCTAGGACTGGTCATTAATATCTCAAATGTATAATATAATTCATGTATTATTATCAGCTTGTGCAATGCATATTTCCTGGGATTTTTACAACACAAGTTCCATGAAAATAGATGGTGTTAATATCTTTTAATTTTGTAGCTTCAATATCCTTCTAGACTTTGCACCTTTAGCACTTTATACACATGTAATTTAATTCATCCCATATCATACTCACATTCCAAAGGTTCTAGGAGGAATTATTCTTCAAACTTAGTTTTCAAACATCTTTCATTGTAGTATGATTTGCATGAAAAACATTTCAAGCTAGGAGCCAAATAATACGACTTGAAGAAATACTTCAATCTTGAAAACTGTGAAATACCAATGCTACTTCAAGAGGCTCAATTATTTTTAGTGTCTTCACCAATCTTACTCATTGTAAATGAACTCCAGTGAATTTAAACACAAAAGACATATTTCATACTTCCTCTGAGTTTCAACCTTACCATGGAACTTCAATGAATCCTCTGAGATTTGGTCTTACTACATTTGAACTAGATACCAATAGTTTCAAGTAGAGACTTTGATATGATTCTAACTAGAAACTTTTAACTATTATTGTTCCTTTGATATAGCCAAGGAAACATGATCTCAAACACAATTACAATGAGCATATACATAACTTGAATTCTAGCTTTGTCGATATTAATACTTCACTTCTTTGAACATGGAAGTTTGAATCATGGAGGTTTTCAAACTTTCTTTGACTGGTCCTTCCAAAGTTATTTCAGCTTCAACATTCATTGTAACAAAGATTTCATTGTGGTATGAGTTAAAAATATAAGTACAACCATTTCACTCTAGCTATATCGGCCATTGGTCATATTCGACCTTTCGCAACTCCTTCTATTCTTTTAGGTATTTTAGACTTTTAAGGCCATGATTGAGTCTTCTTGGACCTCCTAAAGTTCCTTGAATTACTAACACATGTTGAGAATTGTGTTCCTTTCTTATTACTAAAATAGAGTGAGGTATTTTAAGAATTTGACAAGATAAGCTTCATGATCAAGATCGTGACCTGGTTGTATCACAAATTACAAATCAAAACAAAGTTGTAGGCATTCTCTTCCATTATATTGGATGTTTCGGATATTATGAGGTCATTCATGAGTTTTTTTTCTCTTTAATGTAGGAATAGACATTGTCCTTTAAATCCTTAAATATCACAATATTCTTGAGACAAGCTCTGAGAAATTTTGAATTTTCGTAGGTTATATAAGATATCTTTCGGCCGTTTTCTATTAGATTTTAACTATTTCAACCCTTTTTAAGATTGAGACAACATCTGATTTGAGTCTCTCAGTCCTATGAAACAACACCTAATATTTTGGCATCTTCCAACACAGATTACTTAGTATTCCTCACTATATCATGATGCCATCTCAACCCTTCGTATTAAGTTATTTAAGGCTAGACATTATTCTCTTGTTCTATAGAATAAACATAGTGTTTCACCTCCCTTTTGTTTTTTGGACATGCCATTGTATTACACAAGAGTTTGGAGGAATATCTTTCTAAAATCGAATTGAATAGAGGTTTATGATTTCATCATTAATTTTGAACTAGGGTATCTACGACTAATTGACAGATCAAGCCCTAGAGGATGGCTTAAAGGCCATGCTTTCTCCAAACCAAAGCTCTAATACCATGCTGAGTTTTTAGTGATCTTCATATCTAATAATTACTTTGTATGATTTCTTAATTTAATTTTTATTCATTAAATTTCATCATAAAAAAAATTACATAGAATATATTTAACCATAGACATTAGTATCATAAAGAAAAAACCAAATCAAGAACACACATATTTGCACTAGGAAAACACACATGTGGGAAAAACCCATTACCCTTTTCCTTAAAGAAACCATCAAGTTCAACAAAGATACATTAGTAAAATACAAGGTCAAACAAAACAATAAAATAGCGAGATCAACCTTGGTCCACTACTTCCTATTCAAGTCAAATGATTTCCCAAGAAATTTAGTTTGGTTTGATTTTCTAGGGCATAGTCTAGGCCTCATATTGTGCTTACAGATACTCTATTTTGTTGCTTTCTTAGATATTGTCTTTGCCATATAACTTTAGATCTTATCTTTGCCTCAAAACTTCACATACCTCAGACGTATCTCTCCCTCAAACCTTCACATACATCAAAATTATCTCGGCACTTCGCATGCCTCATACTGCCTTATAATTTCACATGCCTCAGAATGCCTTAGAACTTTGCATGCCTTAGACTTCCTTAGAACTTTACATGCCTCAAAATGCCTTAGAAGTTTGCATGCCTCAAACTGATATAAATTTCTTGCTTGGAGGGAGTTTGAATGGCATGTATTTATAGTCTTTTGCTAGGTCAAATGGGTGCCTCTTAGGTTGGGGCCAAATTGACTCAAGAGGAGGGTCGACTTGGATTCTTGGAGCCAAAAGTTCAAATAATAAAATTCAAAATTTTCTTCTATTAAAAAATGACATGAAGAACATGTGAATTAATTTTTTCTTTTGCCAATAACATGAAGAACATTCTTTGTAAATACATCAATAACTAAAATAATAATAATGAAGATCAACCATATTTATAAAAAATTCAACACTCCCTATTAGCTAGGGAGCTATTCATAATGACTATCTAGATGTTCTCATGTTGAAAAATTTCTCTAAGAAAAGGGTATAACAAATCCAAGTACCATAATTTGGTCAACAAATGTGACACATGGTACATTGATAACATTACCATTTACCATAATTTGGTTCAACACTTCATACCTATTTTATATCATAACCATAATTTGGTTCAATGCTTTAGAGACATGGTAAATCAACTGCATCAACGAATCCCATCATTCAGGTTAGTAATTTAGACCTATGGTTTGTTCTCACCATAATTCAATTCAATACTTCAGACGCATGAAATATCATTTAGCATACAACTAGTCACCATTATTCAGGTTGGTACTTGACACATAGAATACAGGCTAGTCTTGGTTCACCATCATTCAGGTCAATGACACATGGTGAATCACCAAAGGTGAAACTCTAGTAGCATAATCCATGGTGCGATACTAAATGAACATGATGCTCTAGGACCATTCTTCCTGATTCGGGTCATACATGACACAAGAATAATGTCAGTCCTTTGCCAGATGATTTTCCCTAATTTTGGTCAATGTACTTGACACAGGGAGAATGTCAGTCCATGATGCTCTAGGGCCATTCTTCCTAATTCGGGTCATACATGACACAAGAATAATGTCAGTCCTTTTCCGGATGATTTTCCCTAATTTGGGTCAATGTAATTGACACACAAAGAATGTCAGTCCATGATGCTATCTCATTGGCACTCCCTCTCAATGAGAGAGGCATTCTCAACAAGTCCAATGTTTTCCATGAATTTTATATCTAGAATTCACCTATGGACAAAGGATTTTCCAACAAATTACCATGCTATAGAATAATATTGAAGCCACATTACTTTCAGTGCTTCAACCTGTTATCATGGTCGCCACTTGCACCTGATCAAGACATCCTGCAAGTGGCCTCTGAAGCCAAGACGCTTCTTAAATTTCCAATCTATATGCATAATACTCATCTTACTCAATAATGAGTGTGACATATGATTTCTTCATGCTCATCCAAGGAATTATAACGTAACTCTTTCTTCCTTCAACACTCTCTGCCCAATCTCAATCTGCAGTTGTACTCTATTATTTGAGACAAATATCAAAACATAAGTTACTTTGACATGGCCAACTATAACATGCTGGTACTCCAAACCATGTGAGCAACATTCCTTGGCTCATAAAAAATATCAACTTCCTTTCACTAGGTACATCACCACAACTACTTTCTTGTTCCTTGGTTGGGTTTCTTTCTTTCACACTGAAACATATCTTGATGTAGTAAATTTGGTTGCTCCCTCTACCACTATTGTCTTCCTGCATATCAACTATATAGACTAACAATATCAATGATATTCCGTCATCTTTAACTCAGAGGTCAACTCTTTTTGAAGCTAAAACACTGCTCTCTAACTGATCCCTCGGAAGACATTCTTTTTTCCACAAATTCTCCCTATGTCATATGAGTCCTTCTTCTTTCATCATAGAAAAATCATATAAGTTAATTATTTATCCATAAACCCAATCCCAACACATCTTCTTACAATTGTACAAATTCTTCTTCAACCATGATACTTTTTATCATGCACTTCAAAGCTCTTTATGTACACTTTTTCTTCTTCATTGAGAGAAAAAAACTCTGCATCCACCTAGTGCAAAAGAAATGATAATAATTCTAACAGAAGTGTACCTCACAACTAGAGAAAATGTCTTGTCATGATCCTCTCCCTCTTTCTGGTAGAACCTTCTCAAATCTTGCTTTTATGCAGTCATCTGATGCATGCTTGATCATTGACTTCTCCTTGGCACAATCAATATATACTTCAAACTTGTTGATCTGTCTGCTCCCTATGAACTCTAATACAATATATCTTAACACAAATCATGATTATGGGAAATTCCTCTTGCTTTCCTTCATCCTTCCATTTATTCTATATGCTTTCCAGAGCCTTAGTAGCTTTTACTATGTACCTGCAATCCTCACTAGGATGCCTTGGAAGAACAATTATGACCAAGCAGAGGATACACAAACAAGAGACTAACAAATGATAAAAACAATAATAATAGTAATAATCAAAGAAGAGAGATATTGAATACTTATATTTTGAGGAGTACAGGTATTTTCATCTCCCTCTTGATTTTAGCCTTTTTGCATCGAGTTAACAACTCTTTCAAGCGCATCCACATCATCATCCTAATGTCATTTCTTAAGACCTAGGGTTTCTTCTTCTAGTGGGAACATTGATCTAATTCTAGTCATAGGTTTTTGTCCATAAACCCTAGAGATTTATTATCCAAGCCTTGTTGCTTGAATGGGTTTACAAACCATATATATTCAATTGTTCAAAACCCTAGAATCACAATGTCCAATGATGCTACTTGGTCACTCCATGTAACAACCCCTAGTTGATTTTCCATGTAAATAAAATAAAACCAAGGTCATGGGACACGTATCCCAAGCTGAATGGTGGGAAAGTGGGCATCAATTGTGGTTTATTTATGGATGTGGAAATTGGAAAATGCATTGGCAAAGGAAAAGAGGCAATAAATGACATTTAATTATGATAAATAAAAGAAAATAGGAAAAAAGGAAAGGAAGAGACTAGACATCAATAATAAAAAGGCATCAGAGAAGCAGTTGCCAGATTTTTTTTAGTTTTAGATTTGTTCTCTTACACTCTTGCACACTTAGAGCATTCTTGGAGGATTCTAGCATTCACTTGGACTTAGAGAAATCAATCAAAGGACAAGCAAGGAATTGGTGGGCATCACAAGAGAAGATTGGATCAACAACTATATTAGGGATAGTTTGTAGGTAACAGGTTGCATGTGTGATTTCCTTGCCGGTTATTGGATGCATGGTATATGCATGTGGTTCCTTAGTCATTTGTTGTCATTGACATGGATATTTACCTAGAGTGACAATGGTTTCAGCCTTGCCTTTGATTTCCTGGATAACCATGGTGTAGTGGGTTCCCCATTTGGTTTTTTGATTGGTTCTAAGGGTCCATATGGCTTTGGGTTGGGATATAATCTATGGATACCTGGAACAACATTGGTCCCTGGAGGCCGTGGGTTGAGATGATAGTTATCTGTAACTGTATAACAACTTGGGTCCCTAGAGGCTATGGGTTGATATGGAATCCTGGAGCCCTGGACAACTTGGGAAGAGACCAATATGGTGGATGCTAGTGATTTATGGATTGATTAGGTGAAATCATTGTGGTTGAGGTGGTTTGGCCTCTGGAAGCCCTAGTTAATTCTATTTTGATTTAATCCTTATGATTACACATTCACGTTTAGAATATGACACAAGGGTGATTGGCTCAAAGAGAGATTTGGTTCAGCCATATCCATGGTCAGGTGGTATGTGGAAGTCCCAGACTTGGTTGGAATTTTCATGTTTTAATATGAGTTATTTTCCTATTGTGATCTATGACCATTTGTATTGATTATCATATTGATATTATGGGTGATTTTTCAGGGTTTCTATTCTAGATATATGCATAATTATATGATGTGCTCCTACTATGGATATATTTCATGATTTGACAAGTTATTGAATTGTTGATGGCTAAAAATTGTTGTTGCAACTAGGTTGAGAGGGCATAGATGCTTCTTGGTGATTCTCAGATGAAGTTCAAAAGTTTGTGATCAGATATGCATTCATGACCTATAGCTTCTATGTTTATTATATGTTTGATGAAATGTCTGTCATGCATTAGGCATGTCTTGGTCAAGATATTGCTCGAGTATTGATTGTTTAGCATTTTCATTATCTTAGTTATGTTTCTGGAAAGTTATAGGTGGTTCTGGGTAGTGGTATGGAGAATAACCTAAAAAACGCTTAAATCTCACAACCACTGGCACAAGACTAAGGATTTTGGGTCATAACCACATGGAGAAAATCCTAAGGGTGTGATTATAGCCTCCCAACCACATGGATGCTGTGTTATGGGTGTGGTTGTGGAGTTAAGCTAATGAAAATGAGTTCCAACTCAAGGATTGAACACCTAGGGTGGTTATCAGGCTCCTGAGTGGTTTGTGGTCTTTGAGAGATGTTAGTTTTCTTTCAGTTAGTCAACCCCACTTCCATAACTGGAACTTGGAGGTTCAGTCATATAATAGTGACACTCAACTCATGCTTACCCTAGAGAGATTGTAAGAGTGGGTAAATGTGGGAGGGGTCATTATAGGGTGGTATCAGAGCTTCCAGGTTCAAACACTTGGACTGGATGGGATAAAATGCATATTGTTATGCATGTATCATGTTGGTTATGGTGATCATGCATGCGGTTATTATTGCAATTTTGTGTTATCATGCATCATGCTGATGTATATATATATATATATATATATATATATATATATATATATATATATATATATATATATATATATATATCATGATAATCTGAATTAACTTGTGTAGATATACAATCTCCCCTGAGATACACTGAGGTATGATTTTATTATATCTTCTGTTGGTTTATCTAACATTGTATGTGTTAGCCACCAATAAAATTTGTCATACCAAATGGTGGCTAAATGATTTTGGAGCCTTCAAGGAACACATTTTATTGCAAAAAGTGTTATCTCTTGAAGACTCATGAAGGCATCTAGTCATTAGTCTTAATCTTCACTATTGTTTCCATTTCATACTCTGAAATTCTGTTGTTTCCATAAGTGAAAATACTGCTGCAAAGACCCTTTTTCCCTCCTTCCACCACAAAACTAACCTTCACTTTTTACCCCTTTTCACTCCCATAAATTCCTCTATTTTTCATTTTCCCCCATTCACCTTTCATGAAATCCCCTTTACAGAGTTTAAAACTTCTCTTTTAACTCTGTCGAAACCCTCAGATCCCTTTGAAAACGTTGAAAATCCATAAAAAATCCATGTTTTATGTTTTAGGCTTTATCCCCCTTCAGCTAAGCCCCCTAACCACTTCCCCACATGTGCTCCAACGCTAAGAACCAACCGCTAGTCCCATCAGTGCTTATCGCATCGGAATGAATCAACGAGCGCAAGTCTTTATGTTTCACGGAGGTTCCGATGTGATTAAGCCCTGAGTACTAAAGCCCCGATCTAATCTCCGCTTCATATAACCCTCAGGCCTGCATCCGGCGCTTAAACCTTATAATAAACCATCCCCAATGCATTTTTCCCTTTGTAAAACATTAAACCCACTTTTTCCTATGTTTTACTTTAAACCCGCCGGTTCGTGTTATTACATAAAGAGAACCGTTGATCTTAGGAACCGATCAACGATGGATAGAATATCGCATCGGAAGTTTTGAACGGGTTGATTGAAAAGCCCAAGCCCGAAGGCCTGATCCTGATTAGCCAATATATACATAAGCCCCGTGCCTATTAAAGTTCCATATAGACCAGGCCCTGCAACCGGGCGCCCATCACATCGAAAGTTTTCTTTTGGATGCGTTTTAATGTTTTCCCCACCTCCGATTGCGATGGCCCGATCGTGCAATCACGTCGACCCTTCTCCGATCGCGTTGATCGCATCGCAAGTTTCATCGGCTGCGTTATATTTCTTCCCCCAATCGGCCATTCCCTCGATTCACTATCCATCGTTGATTTGATCCTCAGATCAACGGCCTGCGCTCAATCGCATCGCAAGTTTTCAACGTTGTGCAAATTATTTCCTCGTCGATTAAATGCCTCTGATTGCATCTGGACCGTCCGTTCGATCTCATTTGATGGCTCGTGTTCCTCCCGAAACCCATTTCGATTTTTGATCGATTTTCCCTTCGCCTAAGGTTTTTTAACCTGTTTTCTTTGTATTTTTGCTATTTCTCTATTATACATCCCGGATTGCTCCCAACCATCGATCTCTGTAGATCGACGGATATAACTTAATTCCTCCCTCCGCTCTCCTTTAATCTCCGCAAAACAGATCCCAACAGTTGGATGCTGCCATCCAACGACCAAGCTCTTAATCCGAACCTCTGAAGCAGTTTACCCAAATACGCAGGATTTTATAATATTTTCTCTATTTTGCAGGTGTTCGATGGGTTTTCCATTATATAATGGCCAAAGGCCAGGAATGACGATTCTTGTGCCCTCAATTCATAAAAGAGAACCATTCATGGGGCTCTAGTCCACGTTTCATCAATGTTTCATGGGCATTGATGCCTTGAGAGCCCTGCGTGACCTGCACATCAACAAGACACTCTGTTATTCAATCACAATTAAAAGAATATCAGTGTTTAAGACAGAACGCAGCAGAACAGAAGGTTGAAGACATATTTGAGGATTACGGCTAAGAATGATTATCAAAAGCCTAATCCCCAGGATTAAAACACAGTTAAAGGAACATCATAAGTGTTATCGAACAGAAAATCCTCCACTGCCACATCTGAGGCAAACTGATTCCTCCCAGCTACCACTGTGCCACCTGTCCTTTAAAAGCATTCAAACTGAGGCCGAAGTTATGGCCCAAAATCAGATATTTTCCTCGAACACAGCCAGAGAGTTAATTCTGTCGAAGAACTTAATGCAAAAATATCTGCAGAGTTACTCCAACATGACACAGAGCCTCAAAAGTCAATGAAAGCTCCCACTGAGCTTAATATTAAATGTAAATCCATTAATACAGTGAAAACACTTGTAAACTTCTCCATCGAGCCCCTTAAAGGCCGAGAAGTCATTAATCTGTATTAATTATCTTGGGAGATCTTTTATCAGGTCTCACCTCCTCATTCTTCTATAAATACTTCTGTAGAAGATGAGAAATTGTTGGTTGGTTGGTTGATCACTAGTTGTAATACTGAAACTCTCCAAAAGAATACATATTCTATTGAAGTTGAAGAACAAATTGAAGTCTTGGAAGCCTTGATGATATTGTCGCATGCTTGTTCCTGAGAAGGCTCTATCATTGGATCCATGAGCTTGGCTGTTGGTGAAGTATTCTAAACTATTTAATGTTTTCCCCTATTTTCATTCTGTTCCATTATTTCTTACTACAGTAGGTTGAAAGTTTTAGGCTAAGAAATGACTCCTGGAAGCACCTTAGACCTGTTCATCCTTCACTATTTTAGGTTTTCTTCTGTTGAGGTATTTTAGAGTCTTTAATCTCTCTCTTTAGTCCTCATGCTTGTTTATTTCCTTAATAGTTCGAACAGTTGGTTTCAGAATGATTTATGGTTCTCCCTGCTTGTCTGCAGCCACTTAAAGGCTGTTATTGAAGTCTCCCTTGAAGTTTTTCTGTTTAGAGTAAGCCAAGGAGGTTTGTTCTGATCTTGCCCTTTGTCCTTGCTTAAACATTTGTCTTAAAGGTCTTTATAGTTGTAATCATAGATGTGTTAGGTGTTCCCTCTTCTATGACTGCAATTATCAGTGAATCTTTTATGTTTTCTAAGTCATTTGAAATAAAATATTTGAGGAAATAGGATGTTCCCCGAATCTTAGATTTCAGTTTGAAAGTTGTCTTGAAGTCATTATTTGCTTAAAGAATGTTTGTAGAATTTATGGTTAGCCCTGTCTATCAAATATTTATTTATTGTTCAAGTTATGTTTTCAAGTTCCCTTCGTTGAGAATCAAATTTCTCTTTCCAAATCATTGATGTCCATGTCATTCCAAAAAGGATCCTGTAGCCAAGTTAGATTTGCCCTCTGATATCCCATATCCATTGATGAGTATGTCATGACCTCTTTTTAACTCAATTGCCCAATGAACCAGATGTTTCTCCATTCTATATATATTTCTGAGGCCTTTCATGTTCTACTGTATCAATCCAACCAAACAAAATAAACAAACACCTGCACTTAATAACTAGTCTAAAACCAATACTCAAAGCACACAAGATAAAACCTTTGCAAACAAACATTTGAGAGATCCCTCTCTGAGAACAGGAGGACTAGATCTTGTAACTCTAAATATTGGTTTTGATGTTGCCTTGTCTTTTGATTTGCCAAACTATCAAAACACGGGACCCCAACATAAGGGCAATCACGGTGGGACATTGAGTAAAATCTTCAAAAAAAAACACTCACTGTCCAATATAACATAAGTAACCTTCTTCAAGCACTACCAAGCATAATGGTAATCATGATAGGACTTATTTGAATCAGTGACAAACTAAGTGACCCTTAGGATTCTCATAGAACCTTATCAAACCTTGAAAGAATAAGTTAGCAAGCCATAAGAGTGAACTCTTTATGTTTTGACACCCTAGCTAAGTGTTAAGTCAGATTTAGGACACTCTCATAACCTATAAGATCGAGAAACTCAGAAAAACCCAAAAATATTTAGTTTGGCTTCATAATAAACATGGTGGTGGAACCATAAAACATTTTACCTTTACAAAAGCTAAAACTTTTCCACCTGGTGACTCCACTGGCCTCCAAAGGGCCTATTACCCTTCCAGTCCTTGTAAAATCCCTTGGGAATGCATTGAGCAAACCCAATCATGTTGTTGGTGGACAACAAATTTCAAAATCTTCCACCTGGCGACTCCACAATCCCAAAAGACCTAATAACTCCACTGGTAAAGGACTCTGAACTGGTTAGAAAGATACAGTGACCTTTTATTATAAACATGGATCCAAGTATGGACAGAGAAGCTAAACTAAACACATTATTGGACCTAATTGGGCAAATAGTGTACATACAAGATTACAAAGAAAGCAATGAAAAAGGTTGTTAGGAATTTCCTGATTATCTACCTATATCTTGTACCATGCTTTTAAGAGAACTTCATAACCAGATTGTGAAAACTAATAGTGAGCAGTGCCTTGAGGAAAACATAAGCCATTTTGAACCCACAAAATCTGAAATAGGAGAAGAGACAACGCAACCACAGTCTCTGCCTTTATGTCATGACTCATTTCAGATGATTAAAAAAAAATGACATCCTGATAATCTATTAGAAACAATTCCCGAATCCCATATTTTAAATAACTGTCACAAAAATCATGAGGAGTTGTTCAAAACTGAGATAGACCAGGAAAAACAAGAGAAACCTCAAAGTTCCCCTGCAAACTCAAATGGAGATCCATTAGAAGAGGCTCATCAAGACTGTTGTACTTTTGTTCTAAGAAAAAAGACAATTCCTTCTCTCTTAACAGAAGAAGAGATTGATCTAATATTAAACAGACAGCCAACCTCCAAACCTCCATTTGAACAAAACACTTCTGCTCATCTACTTACTGAACCTTTTTATCTTGAATTAGAAAATAAAATTGTAGAAAAGCTCAAAGAAAAACAAACTAATAACCCAGTATGTTTGATTGGTGACATTGTTTATACTAATGATTTTTCAACTTCTGATCAATCTGATGATGATGATGAACTCCAAACAGAAACTAATCATGCAGGGAAACCAACAGTTGATTGGTGTCATGAATTTCATTATCATCAGCTTGAGAGAAACAATCAACCAATCCAATCCATAAGAAATAGCTTTCACATAATTGGAAATCAACAATCTATTAGTTGTAAGGTTGAAAAGAAAGAGAAATTTATTGAGCAGAATGAAGATAAGGAGCTTCCTCCTAAAAAGGTTGAGGTAATAAGAGATACCCCTACTGAAGAACATGATGATCTCTTCACAAAGCACATTCCACTGAATCAGAGCATACCAGAATGACAAGAGGACAACACTGCAATATATGATGAATCCTCTAGTTTAGATAATAATGAAGATGAGGAAGTTTTTCTTTCTCATAAGAATCTTTGCCTTAATCCAGTGGAGAAAGAAGAGATGATCCTCGTTGAAACATATCTTCCAAATAATATTAACCAGGCACTATTTCAAGATCCCTATGCTCACTTCTTGAAGGCATTTGAAGAAGGGATCAAGGTCATTAGGAGTAGTGTATTAAAAAAAACAAGAAGATTATTTAGCACTGCTGCTAAAAAAAAGAAAGAATGGGAGTGGCCCTGTTTGTCCAGCCTGCCCAAGGAGATGAAGAAGGACCAATCATGGAATCATTTACTGGATTGGTTGTACTAGAAAAGAGAGTTCATCAGCTAAACATGTAAATATTCCAAGTTAGAATAGGTTAGATAGGAATTCCAATAAAGCTCAGCTTTGAGCATTTAGTTAGTTGTTGATTTTTTGGCTTTGAAAGAAAAAGAAACATCTAAAAACAATAGAAAAGAAAAGATGACAGATTGTGAAAAAAATAAAGGTACAGCCCCATACCAAAAAAGAGAAATAAATTTTGAAAGTGTGCAAGCTTAAATGCCACTCCTGCAAAACACACCTCTAGTTAGTCAAACATCCTAATCTTGACTAATTAGCTTTTAAATTTACTGCTGATAGGGTAGTGAATTCGATTTGTCAAAATGTTTAATCTTGGCTTATCAGTAGGTAGATTAGGATAGAAATTAAAGGTTCAAACATGCTCAAAATCTGAACCTAAATTTCCAAAAAGAGATGACTCAAATCTGTTTTAAATTTTTGAGTCAAAAACAAAGGAATAACTGGTTCTAATCAGCTCAAAATCTGAACCAGAGAGCACGGAAGAAACAGTTCAAATAAGAGTCAAATCAGAGCTGTAAAAGGATGAAGGAAGTGCTTTGAATTTTCAGATCTTAAGCCTTCATCATTTTGATTTAATTTTCTGCAAATAATAAATCTATGTGCAACTTGTTTTTATGCCATAGATCAGCATCAAGTTAGACTGTTCAATCCTGAATTGTATGCTTTTTAATTTCTGCTTTAGCAATTAGAGAATAAAAATCTGTGAGACTGTTTAATCCTAACAGATTGGTAGATTAGGTAGAGAATCATATGGACTCAACTGTTTAATCTGAGTCCATGGAGAAATAAGAAGTAGAACTAGAATAGATTTTTTTCTTTCAAAAGAATAAAATGTTGTAAGAGAGTTTTCCAATCAAAGTGCACTCTAAGGAAGAAAAAATGTTAGATCAGTAGGATTGGGTAGGTAGAAAGCTTGTTGATAAAAGATCCATTGTTTTCCATGGCTATTAGCATTTCCAGAGCGAAAAAATATCATTCAATCAAAGAAAGGCAGCCCAATGGATTAGGCACTGATCAGCCTCCCAAAGAATCCAAGTCTAAAGTTCTTGATACTTTCAAGAAGGCACCATCCCCAAGTGGAGCCACTGTTAGCCACCAATAAAATTTGTCATACCAAATGGTGGCTAAATGATTTTGGAGCCTTCAAGGAATATATTTTATTGCAAAAAGTGTTATCTCTTGAAGACTCATGAAGGCATCTGGTCATTAGTCTTAATCTTCACTGTTGTTTCCATTTCATACTCTGAAATTCTGCTGTTTCCATAAGTGAAAATACTGCTGCAAAGACCCTTTTTCCCTCCTTCCACCACAAAACTAACCTTCATTTTTTACCCCTTTTCACTCCCATAAATTCCTCTATTTTTCATTTTCCCCCATTCACCTTTCATGAAATCCCCTTTACAGAGTTTAAAACTTCTCTTTTAACTCTGTCGAAACCCTCGAATCCCTTTGAAAACGTTGAAAATCCATAAAAAATCCATGTTTTATGTTTTAGGCTTTAGCCCCCTTCAGCTAAGCCCCATAACCACTTCCCCACATGTGCCCCAACGCTAAGAACCAAACTCTAGTCCCATCAGCGCTTATCGCATCAGAATGAATCAACGAGCGCAAGTCTTTATGTTTCACGGAGGTTCCGATGCGATTAACCCCTGAGTACTAAAGCCCCAATCTAATCCCCGCTTCATATAACCCTTGGGCCCGCATATAGTGCTTAAACCTTATAATAAACCATCCCCGATGCATTTTTCCCTTTGTAAAACATTAAACCCAAATTTTCCTATGTTTTACTTTAAACCCGCCGGTTCGTGTTATTACATAAAGAGAACCGTTGATCTTAGGAACCGATCAATGATGGATAGAATATTGCATCGGAAGTTTTGAATGGGTTGATTGAAAACCCCAAGCCCGAAGGCCCGATCCCGATTAGCCCATATATACATAAGCCCCGTGCCTATTAAAGTTCCATATAGACCAGGCCCCGCAACCGGGCGCCCATCGCATCAGAAGTTTTCTTTTGGATGCATTTTAAAGTTTTCTCCACCTCCGATTGCGATGGCCTGATCGCGCAATCACGTCGGCCCTTCTCCGATCGTGCTGATCGCATCGCAAGTTTCATCGGTTGCGTTATATTTCTTCCCCCGATCGACCATTCCCCCGATTCACTATCCATCGTTGATCTGATCCTCAGATCAACGGCTCGCGCTCAATCGCATCGCAAGTTTTCAGCGCTATGCAAATTCTTTCCCCGTCAATTGAATGCCTTCAATTGCATCTGGACCGTCTGTTCGATCTCATCTGACTGCTCGTGTTCCTCCCGAAACCCATTTCAATTTTTAATCGATTTTCCCTCCCCCTAAGATTTTTTAACCTGTTTTCTTTGTATTTTTGCTATTTCTCTATTATACATCCCGGATCGCTCCCAATCGTCGATCTCTGCAAATCGATGGATCTAACTTAATTCTTCCCTCCGCTCTCCTTTAACCTCCGCAAAACAGATCCCAACCGTTGGATGCTGCCATCCAACGGCCACGCTCTTAATCCGAACCTCTGAAGCAGTTTACCCAAATACACAGGATTTTATAATATTTTCTGCATTTTGCAGGTGTTAGATGGGTTTTCCATTATATAAAAGCCAAAGGCTAGGAATGACGATTCTTGTGCCCTCAATTCATAAAAGAGAACCATTCACGGGGCTCTACTCCACGTTTCATTAATGTTTCATGGGCATTGATGCCTTGAGAGCCATGCGCGGCCTGCACATCAACAAGACACTCTGTTATTAAATCAAAATTAAAAGAATATCAGTGTTGAAGAAAGAATGCAACAAAACAAAAGGTTGAAGATAGATTTGAGGATTACGGTTAAGAATTATTATCAAAATCATAATCCCCAGGATTAAAACACAGTTAAAGGAACATCATAAGTGTTATCGGACATAAAATCCTCCACCGCCACATTTGAGGCAAATTGATTCCTCCCAGCTACCACTATGCCACCTGTGCCTTAAAAGCATTCAAACTGAGGCTGAAGTTATGGCCCAAAATCAGATATTTGCCTCGAACACAGCCAGAGAGTTAATTCTGCCGAATAACTTAATGCAAAAATATCTGCAGAGTTACTCCAACATGACACAGAGCCTCAAAAGTCAATGAAAGCTCCCACCGAGCTTAATATTAAATGTAAATCCATTAATACAGTGAAAACACCTGTAAACTTCTCCATCGAGCCCCTCAAAGGCCAAGAAGTCATTAATCTGTATTAATTATCTTGGGAGATCTTTTATCATGTCTCACCTCCTCATTCTTCTATAAATACTTCTGTAGAAGATGAGAAATTGTTGGTTGGTTGGTTGATCACTATTTGTAATACTGAAACTCTCTGAAATAATACATAGTCTGTTGAAGTTGAAGAACAAATTGAAGTCTTGGAAGCCTTGATGATATTGTCGCATGCTTGTTCCTGAGAAGGCTCTATCATTGGATCCATGAGCTTGGCTATTGGTGAAGTATTCTGAACTGTTTAATGTTTTCCCCTGTTTTCATTCTGTTCCATTATTTCTTACTACAGTAGGTTGAAAGTTTTAGGCTAAGAAATGAATCCTGGAAGCACCTTAGACCTGTTCATCCTTCACTGTTTTATGTTTTCTTTTGCTGAGGTATTTTAGAGTCTTTAATCTCTCTCTTTAGTCCTCATTCTTGTTTATTTCCTTAATAGTTCGAACAGTTGGTTTCAGCATGATTTATGGTTCTCCCTGCTTGTCTGCTGCCACTTAAAGGCTGTTATTGAAGTCTCCCTTGAAGTATTTCTGTTTAGAGTAAGCCAAGGAGGTCTTTTCTGATCTTGCCCTTTGTCCTTGCTTAAACATTTGTCTTAAAGGTCTTTATAGTTGTAATCATAGATGTGTTAGGTGTTCCCTCTTCTATGACTGCAATTATCAGTGAATATTTTATGTTTTCTTAGTCATTTGAAATAAAATATTTGAGGAAATAGGGTGTTCCCCGAATCTTAGATTTCATTTTGAAAGTTGTCTTGAAGTCATTATTTGCTTAAAGAATGTTTGTAGAATTTATGGTTAGCCCTGTCTATCAAATATTTATTTATTGTTCAAGTTATGTTTTCATGTTCCCTTCGTTGAGAATCAAATTTCTCTTTCCAAATCATTGATGTCCATCTCATTCCAAAACCAAAGGATCCTGTGGCAAAGTTAGATTTGCCCTCTGATATCCCATATCCATTGATGAGTATGTCATGACCTCTTTTTGACTCCATTTCCCAATGAACCAGATGTTTCTCCATTCTATATATATTTCCGAGGCTTTCATGTTCTGTTGTATCAATCCAACCAAACAAAATAAACAAACACCTGCACTTAATAACTAGTCTAAAACCAATACTCAAAGCACACAAGATAAAACCTTTGCAAACAAACATTTGAGAGATCCCTCTTTGAGAACAGGAGGACTAGATCCTGTAACTCTAAATATTGGTTCTGATGTTGCCTTGTCTTTTGATTTTCCAAACTATCAAAACACGGGACCCCAACATTATGTTTATAGGAGAGAGAAGATCAAAGATGAAGAGCAGAATGGTGGACTATAATTCACATGATTCCCCTTACAGGCCTGGTGTGAATTCTATGGAATGGGGAAGGTCAATTGGGAAACAAGGAGAAGAATATTCTCTTGATCTAACATATACACTAAGGAGTTTGAGGGAAAATATCATAAGTTTTAAGGAAAAAAATAACAAGTTGATTTAGGCATAAGAAAAGCATTCCAAAGCTTGGGAAAATAAAGCATAAATTAATGCATTCATCCTTCAAAGTATTTCATATTTGCAGAAGTAGGGACAAATGGGGATTAGTTATGGACAGGAGGAGGAGAATAATGGGGCATATGGAAATAGGTCTCTTAGAGGACACAGTTTGGATAAAGATGTTACAGTAAGAGGTGGCATATCTTTGGCTACACCTGACATGAGAAGTAGTAATTATGAATTTCATTCTAGTTCCGGTTCTGAGAGAAATCACCACCACCATCACTATCGTCCATATAGGAGGAGTGAGAGGGGATATTTTCCAGAAGAGTTCAAGAAATCCAAGTCTCCTACATTTGCTAGAGAGATGAAGAGATCATAAGATGTAAAAGCATGACTGCTTGAAAATATAAGTTATTTAGATTGCATGAGTATTCAGAGAACACACAAGCCAAGATAGCTACCTTCAGTCTCAAAGGGAAAGAAAAGATATGGTTGGAAGATGTGAAGAATGTTAGAAGCATTAGAGAAGAGGATCGGATTGGGGATGAGTTTGAGAGACCCTTCAAGAATAAGTAATTGTATGAAAGATACTATGATGGTAGGGCTAAGGAATTATATGAGATGGAGATGGGTTCCATGACAAATGATGAGTACGCTAGCAGATTCCTGGAGCTGTTGAGGTATGTGCCTTATCTTAAGGATGAGAAATCAAAGTTCTAAAGGTTTATCAGTGGGTGTCCAGTAGCATTCAAATATCATATTGAGTTGGACGAGCCTTGGTCATTGGAGGAAGCCATTAGAAAGCTGAAACATTGTTATGAGCACTCAAAGTGAAATCATGATCCTAAGAGGGATTGGAAAGGTAATAAGAATAATAAAGGGAAGTTCAATGCAATTGAGAGAGGACATGGGTCTCAGCTTGAGGAGAAAAATAAGGGTGGTGGCAGAAATCCTTTAAAGTGTTGGAATTGTGGTGGAGATCATCATGGGAGTGAGTGTCGATCACACCAGGGTGGTAGGCCCCAGAATTATAATGCTTAAGAGGCATAAACAATTTGATATTTTGGTCGTAGTATTCCTCAAATTTATGAAATAGTGGATAAAAAGAATGAAAATCATCAGACATCCATTATTGATATGGAAGGTAAGATTTGTGATCAAGTTGTTTCCATTTTCATTGATCCTGGATCTAATTATAATTATATCAGTCCTAACCTAGATGATAAGTGTTGCTTGAATAAATAAGTGCATGTAGAATCTTGGTTGGTGCAATTGGCTGCAGGGACCAAGAGAAGAGTTCCTCATTGGGTGAGATATTGTATATTTGAGATGAATGATATGCCTACCTCAACACATCTAAATGTGCTTCCTTTGGGTTCATCTAGTATTATTTTGTGCATGGAATATTTTTTCATTCATAGGACTAAAGTGGATTTCAATGAAAAGGCTATTGAGTTTCTGGATGATGATGTAGAAAAATAGAGTCTCGCAGGGAAAGAATAATCCTACATAAGTGAGAATGATTACAACTATGCAAACAAAGTGTAGCCGTAGGAAATGATGTTTATTATTTGCAGTGAAAATTTATAGTGATAAATGGAAGGATTTTCAGGATGATGAAGTCCTAAAGTGGTATCATGTTTTGTAGCAGTTTCAGGATGTGTTTCCTGTAGATATTATAGAGTTACCACCTCATAGGGAAGTGGGATTCTCTATTGAGTTAGTACCAGGAACAACACCAACATCTAAGGCATGCTACATGATGAGAACTTTAGAGTTGGTGGAGTTGAATTTGTAGCTTAAGGAAATGCTTGAAAATGGGTACACAAAGCCTAGTGTAAGTTCTTGGGGTTCACCAGTGTTTTTATTAAGAAAAAATGATAGTACTATGATATTGTGGATTGATTACAGCCAATTGAATAAAGTGCTTATCAAGAACAGGTATCCATTGTTGCAGATTGATGATTTGTATGATCAACCGAAGGGAGAATTTTTTTTTCAAAGACTGATCTGAGATCAGTATATCATCAAGTGTGAATCAAAGAAGAGAACATTTACAAGACTGCATTCTTTATCAGGTATGGGAATTATGAGTTTCTGGTGGTTCCTTTTGGTCATACTAATGCTCCAACACCTTCATGTGTTTGATGAAAAATGTGTTGTGTCCTTATCTATACAAGTTTGTGATAGTCTTTGTTGATGATATATTGGTATATTACAAGAATGAGGAGGAGCATGAAGAACACTTGGAAACAATGTTGAGATTATTGAGAGAGCATGAGTTTCATGCCAAGATTATAAAGTGTGGTTTCTTTCAGTCTCAGATCCATTACTTGGGATATGTTGTTTCCAAGGAGGGGATAGCAGTGGACCCAGAATATATTTAATATACCTTAGAGTGTCCAACTAATAGGAATGTGGATGAGGTTAGATCATTCATGGGACTAGTAGGTTATTATATGTGATTCATCATGAACTTCTCAAGGATTGGCTATCCTATCACATATTTTCATAGGAAAGGAAATAAGTTTGAATGGATTGAGGAGTGTGCAAGTAGTTCTGAGCATTTGAAGTATTTTCTTACAAATGCTCCAGTTTTGAATATTAAAGATCCTAATAAGGATTTTTTGGTTTGTACAAATGCTTGAAAGAGATGAATTGGTGGAGTCTTGATGGAGGAAGGACAGGTTGTTTGTTATGAATCAAGGAAGTTGAATGAGCATGAGAAGAACTATGTGACTCATGATATTGAGTTGTAATATATCATTCATGCATTGATGATGTGGAGGCATTATCTACTTGGAAGGAGGTTCATCTTGAGGAGTGATCATAGTGGATTGAGGTACTTTTTTTACCATCCTAATATGAATGCTAGGAAATCTAGATGGTTGGCTACCCTTAGTGAGTTTTACTTCAAGATCAGATACCTCAGGGAAAGGAGAATATGGTTGTAGATGATCGTAGTGGGAAAGTGTAGGTGAATCACATTTCAGCTGTGAGTTCATATGGGACAGATTTATAGGAGCATATCTTGCATGCAGGGCAACATGATGACAAGTATTAGTAGCTGAAGTTGAGGTTGCAACAAGGTGATAGAGATGAGGAGGGTCACCTGACAATATATGGTTTGATGAGATTTAGAAACATGATCTATGTCCCAGATAATAGTGAGTCGAAGAAGCTTGTATTGAGGGAGTTTCATGTCAAGCCATATTCAGGCCACTTGGGATACCATAAGACTTTGAAAATTGTTAAGAAGTTATATCATTGGACGAACTTGAAGAAAGATGTGGCTGAGTTTATTGCAAAGTGTTTGGATTATCAACATGTGAAATTTGAATGTAAGAATCCATCTAGTCACTTACAACATATTTTTATTCCATAATGTAAATGGGAGGTAATTTCCATGGAATTCATTATAGGTTTTCCAAGGACATCAAGACAACATGATTCCATTATGGTTCTAGTTGACAGGTTGAGCAAGGTCGCTCACTTCATTGCAATGAAGTCTACTAATTTAACTAGTGAGGTAGCTCAGATCTTCATTGGGGAGATAGTGATATTGCATGGAGTTCCCAAGAATAGTATATCAAATAGATATGTTAAGTTCACTTCCAAGTTTTGGAAGGAATTTCTTGTAGGATTGGGGGAAAAATTAGCCTTCAGTGCAACTTATCATCTGTAGGCATATGGACAGACACATAGGTTTAAGAAAATTCTTGAGGATATGTTGAGGATGTATGACATGCATCAACAAAGGAAGTAGGAGGATTATCTTCCACTGGTAGAGTTTGCATATAATAATGGGTTTTAGGATTCCTTGAAGATGAGTCCATTTTGGGATTTTTATGAGAATAGTTGTAATACTCCTATCAGCTGGAGTGATCCAGTGAACATGGTGTTGATTATATTATAAATACTGCATTGAGTCATGTTATAAGGCTCTAATAAGTAGTATGGTGGTCATGATTTTTTAGAAGTATGGTATGTTGTAAACGCTGCATCGAGTTGTGTTATAAAGCTCCATGGGAAACATGTTTTTCGAGTTATAAGCATCATAGAACACTGAGGATGGTTTCCCCCCAAGAGGGAGGGGTTTGTAACAACCCTTGGTTTATTTTCCATGTAAATAAAATAAAACCAAGGTCATGGGACATGTATTCCAACTTTTAATGGAGGGAAAAAAATAATTGTGGGAATCACTTGTGGTTTATTTATGGATATGGAAATTGGAAAAGGAATTGGAAAATGAAAATAGGAAATAAATGGCATTTAATTATGAGAAATAAAATAAAATATGAAACAAGGAAAGGAAGAGACTAGACATGAATAATAAAAATCCATCAGAAAGGCATTTGCTAGATTTTTTCATTTTTATCTTTTCTCTCTTACACTCTTTCACACTTAGAGAATTCTTGGAACATTCTAGCATTCACTTGGACTTGGAGAATACAAGCAAAGTATAAGAAAAGAATTGGTGGGAAACAAAAGAGAAGGTTGGAGCAACTGCTAGCATTATCTCATCCATGTAAAGTGATTACAATTGCTACTGCAATTATGGAAACAATTCAAAATCTACATGGAAATCCAAATATTATTGTAAGCGATAGAGATCCCATTTTCATTAGAAATTTTTGGACGAAATTATTTTCTTGTTTGGGTACTCAAATAGCTCATAGCTCATCTTATCATCCTCAATCCGATGGGAAAACTAATATAGTGAACAAATTTTTGGAAGGATATCTTCATTGCTTTGTATCTGATAAAGAAACGCAATGGGTCAATTGGTTACTTCTAGCTGAATGGTGATATAACACTTGCTTCCACACTACAACAAAAATGACCCTATTTATGGCACTTTATGGATATCATATGTCATCCATCACATCATATTTAAGAGAAAATTATAAGGTTCAAGCAGTGGAATATCACATCGAGCATCAACGACAAGTTCTCCAACTCTTAAATAATAACCTAAATTTGGCACAAATCAAATGAAACAATAGGCAGATCAACATCGCAGCGAGAGAATTTTTGATGTAGGTGACTGGGTATTTTTACGGCTACAACCATACAAACAAATGTCCCTCAAGCAAGCTAAGAAGGATAATAAATTATCGCCAAAGTACTATGGTAATTACAAGGTGTTGCAAAATATTGGTACTATGGCATACAAATTGGAGCTTCCCGCATCTTCCCGAGTGCACCCAATTTTTCATGTTTCATGCTTAAAGAAGGTTATAGGTAACAAAATTCCAGTTCAAACAATATTGCCAGTACTTGATGAGGAAAGAAAAATCATATTGGAACCTGAAGTAGTCACAGAAACAAGAACTCGACAACTACAAAATCGATCAATTTTAGAGTATCTCATCAAGTGGAAGAAATTACCCACTGAATATTCCACATGGGAGGATGAGAATTTTATACAGAAGCATACATAACCACTCAAGCATTGAGGAAAACACTTTTTTGAAGGAGAGGGGCATGTTAGGGTCCTATACTAGTAGTGTATTCCCTTATTGTTGTTAGTATAGCCCCCTTATTGTTATTGATGTACCCCTGTAGTCCCCATATTGTTATTATTGTGCCCCATAATAGCCCACTATTGTTATTCTTGTGCCCTTATATTATTATTTTTAGGTCGGCTAGGATTATATTGTGACCCCATGGACTCCTATATATAGAAAGGGGGCTTTTTCATTTAAATCATCTAAGAATTGTTCATTTATGTAATGCAAAGGAGGTTTCCCTCTCGAAGTGGTCGATTGCTAAGTCATTGATCTCTCTTTTCTGTTATTTTGTGAGCTGGTTTCATAACATGGAATGTGAAAAGTCACTAGAAAGTACTAGAGTCATGTAGAAGCTCAAAGGTCACTGTAGGAATTCGAAAAGTCACATGGAAGCTCAAGAGTCATGAGGGAGGTCAAGATTCACAAAGGAGGTGGAGATTCATCTCATTTTTTATAAATTCACCCTCATAGTTCAAGCAAAGGACTTTCCATCTGGCTTCTCAAGTAAGGCATAAGAGAGAATATCATCCTTTTGAGGAGAAAGAGGCAGCTTAATGTTACATTATTGGAGCTAGTGTTGTATCATTGTAATGGTGTATCTTGGAACTTTCACTTAATGATTTTAATTTCTCGGAGTCGATGCACTTTTATGCATATTGCATGAATGATTGTAAGACTATTATTTCATTGTTTGTGGTGTATGTTTATGTTTATACATACTAATGAAAATGAACTATTTTGTTGGATTTAGTCACGATTTAGTATGCATATTTGAATTGTGTGCTTCTTGATTTCCTAATCATTGTTTCTTTGTGATCTATTTCAAAAGATAATTAATGATTCCTTCAGATATATTTGTGTGTCTTTATTAGGATAATACTATTAACTTTCTTCTAAAGACTCGCTTTCTCTTCCATTCTATGAAAGAACCTTTATGCACTTTGAAATTTAATACTTCACAAGGAAAAATTACTTGCTCATCTTGAAAGTATATGCATACTCTCTTATTTTATTTATTTCAGCTAAGGAAAATCATTAAGAATATGGCAGTCGGGCTTATTTCCTGGATGGGGCTCCTACTCCAAATGGTGTGAGGTCTAATTGGGACTTCATATCAGGGAGACCCCCGATATGTTGGTGGTTTCCAACACTGTCAACACCTCCCCAATCCCTTGGGTGATCCTTTCCTTGGAGAGGCTTCCTCGCATAGGAAGAGTATAGAGACTTGTGGATTCTTGAAACCAAGGCATCCCTCTATATTTCTCTAAATGGCACAACAAATTTGTCATAACATGACTTATGTTGATAAATGCATGTCATAGGGTTCTAGTGTCACCATAGTGGCTTTGTCCCTAGGATTTTTAGCTTCACAACCATCTTCTATCCTTCCTGGATATATAACAATCTCACCTATATCACAAGCATATAGTTTCCATGATATTAATCATAATAATTTAAATCAAATATTATTTATTCTTCTTTTCTTTTCCAAAATCACTTCATATAGGAATTACATTTCAAAAATATGAGATTCTTCTCATGATGTTTGACTCTTGCATATGGTAGTAGTCAACATTCATTATCATAACCAAGGTCATTTCAACTGCAATCAATATCTTCAATCATCCAAATAATGGTAAGTTCATTCATAAAATATTTTCAATGCAAGCTTTATAACATCCCCTGAAGTGATCTCAGAATTATTATACACATAATAATTCAATAACTTTCAATTTATTAAAAAATAATTCAAAATTAAGATCATTGCATTATTTATTTGCATCAACAATCATTCCGATCATACCATAATGCGTTCACGCATTTATTCTAATAATAAAAGGATCAAAACTAAAAGATACATATCTCTAAATTCATGAGTAATTAGCTTCCACTTTGCTTTGCAGGAAGAGGGATTCATGCCACCCATTCCACTATTGAACGATTCCTCAAAATAGTTAGAATCTATTTCTTTCCATGGCATCCATGCAATTGATTGTCTCATACAAGTATGCATGCACTCAATGCACCAAGCATATATAGGATCATGATTCATAATATGAGTTTCATGACCAAAGCATGCCATATTAACTCATGGATGCATCACAAATATTCTAGCAATTTTTACACACTAAAGGCTTCTTTCCTTTCTCATAACCCACTAGGTATAATGACAACCTTGCTTTCATATATCAACAATTCCATACAATTTTCACATTAAATAGGAAAAACTAATCCTTCAATTACATGTTCCTTACCAAAAAACTCAACATTATGTGATAGAATCACTTGTCTCAATATTCTTGGACTCATAAACACAGTTGTGGTCCCTACATTTTCTTTATACAACCCATATTTTCACGCATTCTCTCAATGAATTACCAAACATATTTTATTAATAGTTATTAATGATTGCTAATAAAACATATTATTATTATTAATTAAAGATTATTAATAAAACAATTTATTTATCATCTTCTTAGGAAATTAATATAATCACTATAAAAATTGAAAATAAAAATAAAAATTAATTAAAAAAATTCTACACACATTTTTAGGTTTGGGTTTTTGGTCGTCTTCATTTTTATTCTATTACTATTTATGCTTTTGATCCTTCCTTCATATCTTTCATTCATTCAATTAGTCCCGAATATAGATCCCCGTTGGGATTTGAAATGTCGACAAACTTCTTACAACACTGTGGATAACGCGGATCATTCTCATGAGGGTATTATTTATTCATTTAATATTTGCTCAACATGACAATTCAATGCATGCACACATTATTAAGATTTTACTAAATCTTTTTGTGCTGACTATTTTTTTCCCTTAACGATACCTCTTCTTGGGAATCCATGAAATACATGTATTAATTTGAAATCAAAAGACATCAAATTAAATTGAAAGGAATTCTTACCCAATTCCTTTACCTTTTTACATTTTCTTGTTACTTTCCCTACATACTTTTCTACAATCACATACATTCTCAAGTAAGAAATTTTCAAGGAGTTTAGATAGCCGCCTTGGCATAATTGATGTTGCACCATTTAGAAACCCCTGAAATGATCTCAACCTCACATATTAGTCACAACTCTCTCATTTCATCTACTTACACTCAAGTTTCAATGAATATTCATGAAGGAAATATGCAATATGTATCCAATTTACACATTCAAACAATGCCTTCAATCATGCACCCAAACATGTGCATATACTTCTTGTCATGCATGTTCCATAATTGAACATATTGCTTGCTATTAAATTTAATTTTTAGCCTCTCTTGTTTTCAATCATTCACATGACAAGTCTCATAAGAATAAACATAATCACCCTACTTTCCTTCATGCGGTAGTTAAAAACAAAAGATCACTCTTGCACACTTTCCATATGAACATTCCATGTGACATGAAATTCATTAGGTAACCTTATTGTATTACTTAAAACATATAAAGTACCAATTTCTATTTTCTTACCATTCACAGATTCATATTATTTTCATAAATAAAATATATTCGTTAAGCATAATTTTCAGTTGAGGGAAACTCCCTTCTTAAGCCATTTTCATAATTGTGACTTCATTGTCCATCTAGTTCATATTGACCCGATCAAGCCCTTCTTGATTGAACCTTTATCCACATCTTCTTTCTAATGCAACTCTATAAGTAAAGCTTCCAATCTCATTAGGAATTCACACCATAGGCTTGGTTGAACACTTAGGAATATGGATCCCACTGTCCAAGTGGTTTATCAATTTCCCTCTAACAGTAAGAACCAAGGTGTTTTATTAGTTGTTTCTTAGCAATAAACATCACAATGACTCACTCTTTCCTTTGATTTCACTCATAGGGATTCACCCAAGGTTCAAATGGTATATTGCTCAATCTAAAGAGTTGGAATCCACTGCCCCGGTGGTTTATCAATTATATTTTCATAGGAAGCACCACAGGGGTTTGATGTCCACTGTCCATGTGGTTTATCAGCTACTTAGAAAGCACCATAGTGACCCAAACTTCCTTATCTAAGTTGTTTATCAGCTATATAAATCACCAATATGATTCATTCTTCCACTGAGCCTTCCACTGACCACACATGCTTAAAAAACATAATCTAGTGGCCTCACACACAAACACTTGTCCCTACACTACTCCCTCCAGGGCTCCAACCTTCCACCAGGAATCCCAAGGAGAAGTGCACTCACAACATGTATATCAACATGCATAGGTACCACATGTACCATTCTCTCATCAACACCTCATATTCCACAAATGGTTTCCCACTCATTTTTTCCACATATCCATGTTTACATGTTAACAATTAACCACTATTATTCGTTTGAATCATGTTATGATAATAAACTACTTTGAGTCTTTATGTATGCACATCTATTACTGTATGCACCTAACATATCTCCATGCATCTATCATATCATTATTTAATATTTATTCAATAGACATGCATATTTGAACTATGTTATCTCTTGCATTTGTATCATGGCTATGTTATTATTCATTTTCATATGAAAACAACTCAAAACATTAAAGAAAAGTATTAAAATTATCAAAAGATAAGTAAATAGATAGTTATGATTGCATCACTCGGCCATAAATTTTTTCAATTTTGTTAAGTTTCTCTAGGGAATCTAGTCAGCTTCCTATGTGTTTATCTTGTTGCATAAAACTCAGGTTAGACTTCAAGTAACATCAATGTATTCATATAGATAGAAAAAAATTTCACATAAGTACACATGCATGCATATATATTAATTTAAATTTAAATTCTTTCTTATACTCGACTTGATCCAGATTTAGTGTTGAACCTTAGCTCTAATACTACTTTTTAACATACTCGGTGCCTTAATGCTCAATTAAGGATACGATGTATCACATTGTTTTCTTCTTCATGATCTTAACAACTAGTTATGATACCACATTGTCACATACATAGTTCCCTCAATGACTTATAAAGGTTACAAGGTACCCAAATTTTTCTCTTTCTTTTACTAGCTTGACAATAAGCTCTGATACCTTTGTATCACATACCCCTACTAAATTTACCCTAACCACACTTGTAAAAACTTAATTTTGATCTCTCATACATTTTTCCAAACCCTTTACATGTAAACCTTTCTTCAAATACTTTGTATACAACCAATAAAGTATCATTTTTCTTGTTACACTTGTAATATACTAACTGAAATATACCACTCAGTCATGCAAATTTTGATTTATGTCTTTGACATATTTAATCTAACAATATGTTTGCAAATTGTAATAAAACACCTTTAACACATTTCTTCAAATTATTTGCATGCAGATATGCATAGATCAGCTACAACAATAATATCATATAGCAATGCTAACATACACCAATATTATCCCCATCCACAAAACAACATTTTCAATGGGGTATTTCTTCAAACACTTTGCATGAAAAATAATATAGCAACTTCCTCAAGGCATATCTCCTAAATTATAGTGGTCCAAGTTCTAAAAACTGAACCAAATGATCAGTGGGATTTCCCCTCACTATGGTCCAAGTTTCAACTTCTAGATCCTCTAAGAAGAAAATTTATAGTAGAAATTTCAACGTGAACTATTTCAAAATGCATTTAGGAAGCCCAACTTCCTCTACCAATGTTGTTACAAAATTTAATACGTATAAAAATCTACAACCAAGTAGTCTAACAAATACAATCATGATAAATTTTCTAAAGGGTAAATGCATGTCCATATAATCTTGTTGAAAAGAGAAATTAAATAATCTTACATGTCACTAAACCATCTATGCCAGAAATATCATTACCATAGATATAATGTTTATCTATTGCAACTAAAAAAATACTGGAAACTGAAGTAGGGTGAGCTACATTCCACCCCACCATAGGCTCTGTTGTGTTGCAATGTTTCTCACAGCTGGCCACCCCCATGCTATATCTTGATGCCTTGAGGAGAAATTAACTCAGATTCAAACCAGATTTTAACACCAAAAGTGAAGGGCATTCTCCTTTAGGTATTTCACACACTCAGATTCAAACCAGATTTTAACACCAAAAGTAAAGGACATTCTCCTTCCACACACGGAGAGGAAAACTAAGTGATAACACATATTTCATTAAAATTGGACTTATAGAGTGGATCTAGAATTTTTTTAATTTAACTCGATTGAATTTTTCCAAAATGGGGAATTAAAAAATTGTTGAATTCACTACTTTGAATGGATATATTCACTATTTTTGTGATAAAATTATCATAATAGACTTTATAACAAAAGTTTATATAAACTTGCAGAAGAAAATATTTCATGTCTTCATGCCTTAGTAAATAAATTAATAAGGTATTGTTAAGTATTATTATTCCTTTCTAATTAGTTATTAATATTTGTAATTTACTGATAATTATTATGATTAATAATAGTAATTATTAATTATCAATAATAATTTAAGAATTATTATTAAGTAATTTATAAATTAGTAAATTATTATTAAATATTTAAGAAATTTAATTAATTCGATTAAATTATTTAGTAATTAAATAAATGGGGGAGTGGTGATCTTTCACCCTATTGATCAACTAGAAATCCAATTTTCCTAGGGACTTGGACAAATGAACTAATAATTAAGCAGAGGCATATCTCCAACAATCAAAGAGAATATCCAATATCTACTCATTTTTTTGACTCCACAATTATTATTCATCATTTAATCGATGATATCACCAATTTTTGTGATAAAATGATCATGATAAATTATGTAAAACAAATTTATATAATCTTGCACAAGCAAATCTTTGTCGTCTTGCCTCTCCAGCAACCAAAGAGAATATCCAATATCTACTCATTCTTTTGACTCCACAATTATTATTCATCATTTAATCCATAATATCACCAATTTTTGTGATAAAATGATCATGATAAATTATATAAAACAAATTTATATAACCTTGCACAAGCAAATATTTGTCATCTTAATCATGGTCTCAGTGAGATTATTTATTCTAATATTATTTATGGTTCATATTAAAAATATGTTTAATATTATTTGATGACAAAAATATTCTATATGTTAGTATTATTAACCAATTTAATTATAAATTGACATAGTAAATACCACACTAAGTGTTGACTTACTATTATAGTAGAAGGTTGACACAATTTTAAAGTGCCCATAAAATTTATTTAATGATAGAATTATACTAGCAATATGTTTGTTACTCTAACAATTTTAATTATAGGTACTATTATTAGTAATTTTATTTCCATTGAGTGCAATATTTTATTATATTAGGAGGTTGATAAAATTTTATAATTGACAAGAGAAAAATTTATATAAGACTCATATTATGCTTATATTTATTTTTCTTAACAATAAAAACGGATTATAGCATAGAAATTGTAGCAACATAATTTATGTCTATTAGTATTATTTATTTTTTATATTAATTTAAAGTTTAGTTGATTAAGGATTGCATGATGAGTAATAAATTCAAAAAAAAAAAATCACATATAAAGTTATATACTAACATTAATAATAATTAATGGTTGATACTAGTCTCTGCAGGGCAAGTCAACTGGTGATGGTCGTGTAAATGAAGTATTATGTGTGAGGAGTCTCGGTGTTCAAACCCCCTTGATTCACCTTGTGTGAGTAGAAGGGGCATACGTACATGCCTAGAGTTTATAGTGGTAACGATTGGGATCGACCATGTGTCATGCGAGTAAGGGACTGACCTACTTGTTGATTCCTCTAGCTCACAAAAGAGATAAAACAACTAATGGTTGATACTATTATTAACCTAAATTTTAGTTATATTTTGATATTATGGCAACTAATATATCTAGATTAACTTATTATAGTAAGTCTAGGAGATAACACCATTTTAGAGTGTCGTATCTATAAAACTATTAAATAGTGTAATACTGATTTTTTTTATTGTTATAATTTACAACAATTTCAATTATTGTTATAGTAACTTATTTTTTTTATGTTGAGATTTAAGGAAATACACACTAATATCATATCCTCTTCATAAAAGAATATATTTCTCCCATTGAAAGCATGAAATCAATATGTTATGTATAAGAATGAGTTAAATAACATGAAATACATGAGGTTTCCTAAAATTATTTATAACTCAAGGAAAAACCACCGCCAACTCAAGTGGGAATGGGACAAATATGAGCAACCTTTGCTAGTCCATTGGGAGATAATAGAGTTCATTTTGCAGAATAAAGATATTAATATTAAAGATATTGTTGCATTGAAATACAATTATTGTTAAATAGTAGGGTGATAAAGTGTTAGAGGTTAAAAGGATACTAAGATATTATATTAAGGAGGTGATCAACCCAAATCTTGAAAACTAGAAGTATCTAGACTTTGTTTTGAGTAGTGTAAAGAAGAAGAAAATATTTTTATAATAACAGAAAACTCTTATGATCTCCATGGTGAAACTAAGCGTAACTGGTAAATGCCAAAAATTCCATGGGAGGAAAGTGTTTTTCACCTTTCTAAAACTAAGAGCGTTGAAAATGGAAAGCACTAAGTTCTCTTAGATTCTCTAGCTCATCTCTTATTAGATCTAAATTTCAAAATATTTGTGACACTACCAACCTTCTTGACATTTTAACTAAACAAAACTATGTTGATCTTGAAATGATTCTTTTAATACTTTTCGAGCATAGGAATAAAATTCTAAAGAATTATGAGTAATCACTTTATGCCCTAGAAAAGTCCAAGAAACCATAATCACTCTTACTAGATGTTAATAATCATCATCATTGTCATTACCATTATATATTATTATAAGAAATTTACACCACTCTATAGATGACAGGTTGAAACGCGAAGTTGGGTTACACTTTTGTGAGAAACACACCCGAAAATTTCACTCTCCCCAATTTTCGGTCGACCAAAATTTTTCTGTTGTTTGCCGAACTTATTCTGTCAGTTATGTTGACAGCGTCATTAACCATATTTTTGGCGGTAGATAGAAAAATCAGCGTTAAAAGTTTGGCCGAACTTTTTATTATAAATATAGTGGCCCTCAGACTGCAAAAAGATTTACTGCAACTTCATTTTAACGTTACCTGAGTTTACCATTACATGACCATTGGAGAGCTAGTAGGTGAGTTTTTGGGTTTGTTTGGTGTTTTCTTGGTTTTATGTTTTATGCTAATTTTGTGTTTTGGTAGTGTTTTTGCAGGATTCCTTTGTTTCTTCGATGTCTTTGTCTTCTCAGCGTCCTCATCTCCTTGGCATACTCTGTGTGTTCAACGTCCTCGTCTCCTCAAATTTTTGTTCCAGGTAAGTCTTCATTGTTCAAAGTTGAGTTCATTGTTCATTGTTTTAAAAATAATTGAATCCAATAGAGAATTATATATTTAAACCACTTTTAGCACAACTTTATCTCTAGGATGCGGTTTCGTTATAGGCCTAAAGTGTCCTAGTTTGTTTGGTTTCAGAATGAAGGTTATTTTCAATGGGTTGAACTTAAAGGTCCCCCTCTCCAAGTTAGAAACAATCTCTACTATTTGCACAAGAGTTATTTTATATTTATTTTGCGGTTTCCTATTTTCTTCATCAACATATTCTTTGAAGTTTCATTTTTTCTTTGTTGTCACAATCCTTGTTATACTTTATATTAAAGAGAAGACTTCTTTCCATATCTACATTTACATGCTTCAGAGTTGATCCATAACATACTTGTGTCCTTCATTTTATCCTTCGTTTCTTAAGTATATATTCATAGTGCTTAAGTATACAAAGCCGCAAGCACAAGCTCAAACAAACCCACAAGCACGTTACGTATTTCTCTGAAGCGTGGAAAATAAGAAAGTTGTGCCATTTCATTAATTTGTTTTCTTTTTTAATGATTCGAATGCATCTTACCTAAAATTCATGTGAACTCTCCCAAATTTTTGAATGTTGAACAGATGCAGTCTCCTTTGTTTTATGTGCCATGACAACAAGGAGTTTGGTACAATTATGAGTTGCATTGGCTAGACACTAGAGGTCGTCAATCATATATTTAGGTTTTTAATTCAGTAAAGTGTAGTTCACACAGCTTATGGATTTGGTCTTTTTTCCTTTTCTGGTTCTTTCAGTTTATGGATTTGTTTTAAATTTTTTTCCTATTATTTTTTTTTTAGTTAAATATGAATTTGGAGTCTCTTCAAGAATTTCTTCTGCTACATCTCAAATTTTACTAATATTTGGTTGATAATTATTGTTGGATCATTAATATATATACTACAACCAACACCTACTATGACTCTATGTTCTTCAACTGAATCAAGACATAACTCTACTCACAAAACCATATACAATTGCATCCATACTCAACGCATCTCTCCTCATCAAACTCGACAATAAACTCTAACACAATATTATGCCCTCAATACATCAGTAATACGAAATACAAGGCATCACACTCATACATAGACTTTATCTCAAACCTTAAAATAAAAATACTCTCAACAATATTCTATCCCATAAACCAAAAACACACATACTCTCTAAACTAATCACATCAACTAAATACAACCCAAAATTTGTAGCAACATACATCATAATAAACATCTATATAGGGAATTAGTTCAATACAAAGTATAGATATGAGCTCTCAATCTCAACCATATAACATATTTGTCACTGATCTCCATTCCTTGCAAAAAAATTGTTAGATACATAAAACATCGCATCCCATAAACTATGTTTTTCCATTGATCTATCTCTTTCATGAACTCTGCTACAACCTCACAATATTTGCAAAGGAACTTCAATTGAACTTGTCTATATGAACTAAAATTCATAATATCACACCACCTTTGCAAACATATGCTTCAAGTTACACCAAGCACTCCGTGTGTGCATAGGTATGCTTTGTCCCTCTCTCCATGTGCATCAATAAAACCATGAACTCCCTGGAAGATAGACACACACGCACTAAACCACACACTCCAGCAATCAACACATCACACCTTTAATTATGTGCATTTTGTATATTCTTTTGGATCAAATCTCTCACAAACCATTCACACAGGACATTCAACTTCACTCCATACATAGCTCACCAATCCTCACACACCATAACCTCAACAATGATCCACAACAAGGAATATATAACATATTCCATGAAAAGGCATATCTTAGTGCATTCATTCATTGCCATGACGATAATGGACTGGATCAAATGATCACTTGGGTATTAATGTGTTTACATTTTACCTTGGAGACCAGATCAACTCATTGGAGGTTTTGGACCGAATCGAATGCATGATTATCAACATGTCTCATTCATTTTGGTCACATTATTTTGGACCAAATCAAAACCTTAATTGTGACCCAATCAACTATACATTGTAGACCATATCAAAACACCTGATTGCAAACTTTACCATGGTAATTTCGCTAGTTAAATCCCATAGTTTTTACTTTTCACACCTACAAGAGAGTGTCGTGAGCTCTAAATGATCAAATTGTAGCAAGTTCCATGCTCAGGACATTGAAATCATGCAACACTAATGCAGTGTCGTGCTATGACAATGGAATTACAATGGTAGTCATGTAAACTATGTAAACTAAAGGGTTCTCTAGCCTAGATCTCTTCCAAATTCACCAACATCTTTCCCAGTACCTGTACAACCTATAAAACCTATAAAACAATAGGAACACGTCATAACTCATCAATTAAACCACGTGCAAGATATTTATTCTAGTTAACATCAATGCCAACACCACTGGCTCCATGGTTGACATCAATGCTAGCACCATGTTGCCAAAAATCTCCCCCTTCGTCATCGATGGAAACCTTAAGCCATATCACTTCATTCATCTATGTCTAATGGTCTAATTCTCGCTCAAGTGGTTTTCTCACTCTCCCACTTTAACATCAATGGAAAAGGGTAACCTTTCTTCACTGAGTCGCCATGTTAAAACCTTACTAAATAGTGTTGATACCAATTATTTTGTTGATGAAACATGATCAACTATAAAACCTGCAAAATAATCAAGAGGAACCAAATAAATTTCTACCAACATGAAATTAACATGCCTTTATGCCAACACCATGCGCTTATGCATGTTTAACATACTCCCCTCGCACATGTGTTATGGTTGTAAGCATCTTCATACACATTTTGTTGCTACCTTCTTGAAGCCTTCTTGCAACATGTAAGAGACAACTCAACCTTGTCCAAATACTCCACAACCAACTAGGACCAAAGCATGATAATACAAGGCTTCATAATGAGATCACAAGCTAGTATTAATGATACCCAACATACATAGTTGTAGTATCACTCTTTTATGCATACCCAGAACTAGGGCTACTCAGTGATCATGTCAAATAATAAGCAAGCAAATACATATATATGTATAAGCCAAGACTTCTTCTATGTATGCAAGAGACAAATGACTCTCTCAAAAACAAGGGCTACTTAACCAACAACCAATAGTGAAAGATATGATGAAATAGGTCTAGATATTGCACAAAAATGTTCTTACATGGCAGAGTCAAATGACTCATTAAAATGCATGCTAAAACTCATACTCTCTTCTATGCATAACTCATACTATGGTTACTCAACCAATGGAAAAATGATAATCATAAAAAATTACATGAAAGGTTGATTTGCATGCCTTTTCACACATAATTACAATATATTCATCTGCTACAAAAGAATAAGTGAAAGTAAAGTGAAATATAGTATGCAAGCCTTGAAACCCTAGATGCATGCTTAGCTCCCCCTAAGCTCATTATACATTATTTCATTCTGGATGATCTTGTGGACCTGATCTTGTATTGTAGGCTCTTGTTCATACCATGCTGCTACTACTACTCACCTGATTATTTCTTCATGCTACCATGCACTCCCCATGAGGCTATGCACCCCTCATAGCTCTTCTATGACATTTTATGAATATGAATCAGGTAGCAATATACTGCAGTGGGGATTAGCTACTCCTACTTCACGGGTTATTGCTCCTTCTTCCACACCTTGGTAGGCTACTTCTTGGAATGTTCACTCTCCTCTTATTTTATACCAGGCTTGTTTTGGATCTGTTGCTCCTTTTGTCTAATCAACTTTGATAAACTTAAAATATTGCAATCTCTCTCCATGTGACCAATATTATGACTAGAGGGTCAAATATTTTACTCATCATGTCATATCTATGTCTTCCATAAAATGTGCCTCTACTCCATGGACTAGATCTGCAATCAATCACCTTGTGGCCAAATATATTATATAAGAAAAAGTATCCATTAAATGAACTACTGTATATGATGGTTGTATATCTCCTTGGTTGTCCTCTTTGCCCATATTGTTGCATGCTTTACTGGTTAGATATAAACATTCTACATCTATAGTTGGTTGCAACATGTCCAAAATTGTGACAAATGTAACATTATACATCATCCATCAAAGGAGAAAGTGATTTTTGTTTCTCCTTTGAAATTTGAAATATCTACAATAATATTTAACCTTATGAGTAAATGGTATTCTATTCATTGGTTCTCCTTGAGGTTCCCTTCTCGGTTGTTGTTGGATCTGGTGTCTCCTTCCTTTCTTGTTTCTCATCCTAGTGCCATTATCTATTATAAGATCTTTAGGATTTGCATTTTTCCTTGTATGTTCCTTTGTGCTATAATCTTCATTCTAAAACCCTAGATCAGATCTAATCAAGGGATAAATTTGGCTCTTAAGCATGTTTTTCAAGGCCTTAGTGTTCTTCTCTTGGTTTAGTTGAATGTATTTTTGTTCTAATTGCTTCCTCATAGAGACCACTTTAGCTTCTAGCTTTTCAATTCGACCCTCCTTTTCTTTTTGTTGGTTGCTCATAACATCTTCAATTATTTTATATTCTTGCCACTGGGTCTTTGCAATGATGACTTCTCCTTTAAGCTCAACCTCCTTTTCACCATAGATCTGAAAAAGATTGTATTGATATCTACATGCAATTTCCAGCCTACTTACTCAAATACTTAATTTATTAATAACCACCATAGCTAACTCAAGTTCAACTTTAAGAAGCATATCATCATCATCCTAACTAATCAGATCCAAATGGTTATCATCACAACTATATAATGCATAACTCAAAAATAGCTTATCAAGATTTTTACCTTCAAATATGCTTTGTTTCTTCTCATCTAGGTCTTATTTTTATGATTTCTTCTCATAATATATTGAACCATTAGCACTAGGGGGATGGACCTCATTAAGTAGAGACTCTTTGTTTTAAGATCTCTTCTTCTTATTTTCCTTTCTTCTTTTCTTCTCTAGCTCTCCATTGTTTCTATTTTTGTTACTTCCATACAAGATCTGTAATTTGTCCCATATGTCTTTAGTAGATGTCAAATCCACTATCTTCTTGAGATTTGCATTATGTTGATTTTCATATATAACGCACTTTGCTTGGGAATTATGCTGCATCACTTTAGCTAGGGGAGGATATTAGCCATAACCTTCACATACTAACTTCCAAATGTCATATCCATAATCCAATCACTAAGATTTAACTTTGTTTATCCCATACCTAGTACTTTGCAATAGAGAGAAGATGTGATTCTTGATGATCCATCAAAGAAAAAAAAATATTTTTTTACTCGGATTTGCCTTCCAGTGTTGAAGTTGCACCTGAAAGCACCCACTCTAATACCAAGTGTTGGGATCTTGAAAATACTAAGAGGAGGGGGTGAATCAATATTGTGCAGTATGGATCACTTTTTACACTTTTTTCCTTTCTTTACATTAACTGATACATCCATTAGTTATCCAAAAACATAATATAATCAACAATAATTAAACCATGAGCATCATATAAACATCAATGCACATAAACATGAGAGCCACCACTTCCTCAACATTGTAGGCCCCACCACCTATTGGAGGCCACCACTCCCTCAACTATGCATGCCACTACCCCCTGAAAGGCACTACCTATTGGATGCCCCAACACCCAATAGTTTTTCCAGCCACCACTCCCAAGTTCTCAGACCACAACCTGAAGGAAGCCACTAATCCATGAATCAACAAGCCAACACTCGTCCATCGAAGGCCCCAACCTTTAAGCTCTCATGGACCACCTTTCATTCATTTTCAAACTAGGATCCACTTGCATCAACACAAGCATTTGTATGCCTCATTTTATCCCATTTTCACGCTAGAACCACTATGAATATGTGCTCATCAACTGAGTCAAGACACAAATTTTCTCACAAAACCATATACAATCTCAGTCATACTCAATGCATCTCTCCTCATAAAAATTAGCAACAAACTCTAACACAATAATATACCCTCAATGCATCAATCATAAAGTATAAAAGGCATAACACTCATACATAGACTTTGTCTCAAACCTTATAGAAAAAATACTCTCAATAATATTCTAACCCATAAACCATCAGTATACATACTCCATAAATTAATCACATCAACTCAATATAACCCAAAATCTATAGCAACATACATCATAATCAATAGCTATATAGGGAATTACACAGTCAATACAAAGTATAGATATGAGCTCTCAAGCTCAGCCATATAGCATCTCTGTCACTGATCTCCAATCCCAAAAAAACTCAGCTACATAAAACATGGCATCCCATAAACTATATTATGCCATCGATCTATCTCTATAATGAAATTTTCTTTACTCTCATGATATTTGTAAAGGCACTTCAATTGGACTCCTCTATATGAATTACCATGCATAATATCGCACCACCTCTAAAATTATATGCTTTAGGTTACACCAAACACTCCATATGCGCACATGTACGCTCGGTCCCTTTATCTATGAACATTAGAAAAATCACGAACTCCCTGGAAATTAGCCACACACACACTAAGACGCACACTTCATCAATCAAATCATCACATATTTAATCATGTGTATAGTGTATATGTTTTTGGCTCATGTCCTCACCAACCACATTTATAGGACATTCAACCTCACTCGAGATGTAGCTCACCAATACTCACACACTGTAACCTCAACAACGATCTACAAAAAGGAATATATAACATATGCCATGTAGAGGAATATCTCAATGGGTGCATTGATTTCCATGACCACAATGGACAAAATCAAATGATCACTTGGGTATTAATGTGCTTACATTTTACCTTCATACGAGGTCAACTTGTTGGAGGTTTTTGGACTGGATCGAATGCATGATCACCAACACTTCTCATTCATTGTGTTCACATTATTTTGGACCAAATAAAAACCTTAATTATGACCCAATCTACCATACATTGTAGACCATGTCTAAAAATCTTGATTGTAAATTTTACCATGGGAATTTCGCTAGTTAAAGATCATAGTTTTTACTTTTCACACTTATGGGAGAGTGTCACGAGCTCTGAACGATTAGACTGCAACAATTTTCATGCTCAAGACGTGGAAAACCTGCAACACTAAGGAATTTCCATGCAATGAAAATGGAATCATCGTGGCATTCATGTAAACTATGGCAAACTCAAGTCTCCTTTGATACAAATCTCTACAAACTTCTTCAACATCTTACCCAGCACTTGTACAAACTACAGAACCTTTGCAACACTAGGAACGCATAATCTCTCATCAATTAAACCATATGCAAGCTCATTATTCTAGTTGACATCAATGCCAACACCATGCTTCCAACACTTCATGTCCTCCAAGGCACACTAGCATACCCCCCAAATTCCTTCTATTTTTAACTAACCTCTAATAAATGAGATAGAAGATCAACCTTTAATATATTAAATAAAAATAAATGGATTAAAAATTTAAAATTTAAAAATATGTTAACCATACTAAAAGAGAGAATAGTCATTGTAGCTTGAAATTGTGTTGTTTTTCAAACTTGCATTATCATTGGTCCCAAAAATTGCGCAACTTCAAATTCGAACTTCCATTATCATTGGTCACAAATTTGCACAACTTTAAACTCAAACTTGCATTATCATTATTTAGAAAATTGTATAACTTCAAACTAAAATTCATTATATGTACTGATGCAAATAATGTTAAATAAATAAACCCATATATACGTGGAGGAGTCCATATGCTCTAGATCCATTCTAAAGGCTTTTAGTGCCACATTCCTCACTCTCATTCCAAAATAAGACAATGCGGCATCACTAGGAAAATATAAAACTATAGCTCTATGCAATGTCATTTGCAAAATCATTTCCAAAGTTATAGCCAATAGACTCAAGCCTCTCCTCCCTCTCCTCATCTCCTAAGAGTAATCGGGCTATGTTCGAAGGCAGGAAAATCCTAGATGGAATCATCCTAACCCATGAAATCATCCACTCTTTATAAGTCCTCAAAAAACCAGGCATGTTGCTCAAACTAGACATGTCAAAAGCCTTTTACAAACTAAGCTAGGATTATATTAAAAACATTCTTTAGGCCTTTTGATTTGACGCTCCTTGGATAAAATGGGTCGTGTCTCTTATCTCCACCCCTTTTTTTTCCATATTGGTCAATGCATCTCCCTTTGATACCTTCCTTCCCTCATGTTAGTGTCTGTTAGTCATGTCAATCACTAGTGATCAAATTATACTCTTTCAAGTTGTTGATAGGGTCCTAGGGAAAATTTTTATAGTTTCAAATATGTTTTCAAATAAAAATTTGATCATTGGTTAGTATGTCTAGTTATGTTACTGCCCCCATCATCCCATGATAAAAAATTTCATATTGGTCATGCCATCACTCATTGTGATGAGTCATCAATAATGTTTCTTGATCACCATCTCAGTCATCATATCATGGTCATTCATACTGCAAGGTTCAAAGGTCCAAATCATCATTTTATAAATCCATTAGGTGTCATTATTAGGTCAAGTCATCAAAAAGTTCATAAAAAGAATCATGAAATCACCTAGGTCATCATTGTGGAAATAGTAATTAAGGAAAGTGTTCAAAATGATTCCCAAAATGCATTTTATTCTCTATAAATATGTAACTATGCATACTAAAGTTTGAAGTTGCAGTTCACTAGCAATCCATACCATTTTGTGAAAAGACAAGGTGGAGCCACATCACCACCTAAGAGAAAATAGATCCCCTAGCTTATAAGAAGATAAAAGGAGCAAATAATTTACTCATTCCAACCTCACAAGACATCACTCTATCAACAATAAGCATTTCCACCCTTTGAAAAAACAATTTCTTGCCAAAAAGTGCCAAATTTCCTCCCTCACTGGGCTTTTCTCTAAAGTGTTGTGTTTTCCTCAAGGGAGAAAAATATTCCTTTTCCATGGGTTTGTTCATCATCCATAGGTTCCAGATCATCAAAAAAAAGTAGGTGGGTTACATTTTTCCCTCAGCTACCTCTCTTTAGCTTCATTTAATGCTTGAAATCTCGGAAAATCACCCTCTCCTAGGGTTTGCTGTGTTTTTGGTCACATGGTGTATTTGGTCCATTTTATGTGAAAAACCCTAAAATCAATGCTAAAACATCATCCCTCAACTTCTATACACCTTCCTTGACACTTCCCCTCACCTATTTTCCTCATTTCCATCATTTCCCTACAAACCCTAGCCTACACTACACTTTCCTAGGCTAGAACTGTGTTTTTCATTTTTATACCCTTTCCCCTTACTCATTTCCCAAATTTTCACCTTCCTACACTCTCTGACATCTATCCCTACCCCCAAAAATTTTCCGAAGAATTTATACACCCTCAAACCCCTTCATCTCCCTCCATTCCTAAAAATGCCCCAAATACCTTGTTTTCCTAAAATTAAACCCTAATTCCCCTTCCTAGTAGTTAGGGTTTCACATGGATTCAGAGACCACTAACTAGAGGAAGCATGAAGGAGGTCAGATCATCAGATATTAACCCACAAGAGTACAAGATATCATGGCTTCACCATTTCTTAAGAAGTAATTCCAAGATGCGGGTTGTCTTGTTTTCTGCCAAAATATTGAAGAGTCGGGTTTTAATGATAAACTAACAAGCACCTTTGCTATCAGTTTAAGGAGGGATAAATCAACTATTACAGGGGTTGTTTTTACTATTTCAGAAAAGGCCATTGCCATAGCCACTGGTATCCCAAACCATGGAGAGCTTTGGTTCAAAATGAGAGACTTAGATATTGAAACTTATAAGATGTTTTTGAAGCCTCCATACAAAGATACTCCAAAGCATATTTTTCCTTTCAGACACTTTCTTGATAAGTATGCCCCTCTCATGAATATGATCATGAAATATTTTACATGTGAGGGTAGGTTTTCAAGGATATATCAGTACCATGTTAGATTATTGATGCATTTTACAGGTGTAAAATCTCTTAACCTACCTCACTACCTCTACAGAAGCTTGGTCAAAATGGCAGAAAATGTACATAGAAAAGGTAAAGATCATCAATCAAGCTTGTTCCATCATGGCTTGGTGAAAATCATTGTTTTCCATCAGCTTACACAGGTCAACTTGTCTTGGGAGGCATTCATTCAGTCAACCTCTCTTTTGCCTACTCCAATTCAGTCTACACCTTTGACATCACCAAGACAACAAGAAATGGGTTCCACAAGAAAACATGTAACAAGAACACCTAGGGCTAAGGTGAATAAAACATATACTAGAGGAAAGACACATATGTTTTCTCTTGGTGGTTTGGAAACGGCTCAGCCTACTTCAATTGAAAAAGAGACATCAACACATCAGCATGAGGCACCATTGCAAGAGGAAGAAAAGGTACATTTTGAAACTGAAATGGCAGACCTAGAGATGCATGAGGAGGACAAGTCACCAGAGAAGATTATAAAAGAGAAGGAAGCTGAAATTAGAGAGCTCAAAGACAAACTTTCAAAGGCTAATTTCATGATTACATTTCTTCAGCAGGAGCAAATGCAGCTCCAAGTAAAACAAATTTTTCTTAGCAAACCCAAGTCAGCTTTGGAGAAGGAGGATGACAAAGGTAAATCGTGATTGATGTTGAGAATTTTTAAGATAAATAAGTTCAAATCAAACCAAGGAGGCCAAGAAAAAGAGGTCTCAAGAGGTAGGAATAGCAAGAAACTGAACCATCTCCATCACTAGGTCAACAATATTTTGATGAGTTGATTGCAGCAGAAATTGAACAAGACAAGGAATTATGGCTTGACAAGGTAAATTGTCACTTGGAAAATCTTCTTGAGAAGGCCAATATGCACAACAATATTAAAAGGCATATAGAAATGCATTACTACACAAGGAATAATATTTCTCAGATTAGGGTCAAGAGCTTGAAAAGGAAATTGAGGAAAACCCTAATAAAGAAAAAGAAGAAGGATAAGCTTGATTTGTTGGTTGATGCCTCTCTCATTTCCTAACACATAATTTTTGAACTTAAAGGGGCTAGTCTGGACCATTTTTGAAAATTTTGAAATTTTGGTGACTTTTGGCGAAAACAGGAAAACACAGTTAGCCAAAAGTGCTTTTCCCTGAGGGCTCCAAATCACTAAAAATTTACATGCTTATATAGCTTGTGACCTACACATGTCATATATCTATTTTTTGTGGCATGTTAGCTTTATGGGTGGAAGAAAAATGCAAACAAACATGCTAGAAACCATTTTTTTCCACTATTTTCACCTTGGCGCTGCACTTTTAGAGTAACCTTGGGAGAATCAATTTTTCTCAGCCTTGGATAGGCCATTTTTCTTGATCAAGGACTCTATGGAAAACTAGACATCCTAAGATTTCCAATGGTACATTCAGATTATTATTTGGAGCAAAGGAAGTCACTCAAAATTTCCCTACAAGTTGGCGTTGTGCTTTTCCCAAATGGCATTGTGTTTTTCTCAGAATGTGTTGTGCTTTTCCCTAGAGGTGAAATTTTTAAGTTTTATCAGTAAAACTTGGTTTCTCATGATGTAATTTGTCTTGTTTTGAGTTGAAATGATGAAAATGAATGAAATTAAGCTTTTTAATGTAAATTTGATGTAATTATTGATGTCATTAATGTTAGAAAGGTCAGTCAAAGGCTAAAAGGAGAGTTTGTTTTAACATCCCTAGTCTTAGGTTTGGTTAGAGAATTTTTTGTGAACTGTTCCTATCAAGAGGGATTCGACCCTTGAGAGAGGGGAAGATGGTTTTGGTCTATATGTATCTAATTTTCAGTCAGATTCAAGGTTGGACATCAGAGAGTAGAAGGCTTGGAGCTTTGTGTACAACTTGTTTTTTGCAAAAATACAAGACTAGTTTCAGCTATTATATAGGGATTCATGTGGTATGATTGTGTGGCAGTGTTTTTCTTCTATAATTCACTTTTATGAATGGTTAGTTGATATTCTTTCCATGTCTTTTATTTTAGTGATCTTCCTATAAGATGTTAAACAAAATTCTTAAAGTTTATGCTTTGTTTTGGTAGGAATTTCATGTTTATGTTATTCATATTTTGATAAATGATGTCATGCTTGTCATGCTCATTTTGAACCTTTGATTTTCCACCATACACTAAAATTGAAAACCTAAAAGTGTCACCGAACATACGTTCCATGCCCCTTTCTATCCCTACAACTGAAATATTTTAGATTTAACCTAGTTTCCTTGACCTCTCCTCCCGATCCAACAAAAACCCTAAATTTCAAAACCCTGGAGCTCAATACCTAGCCTTTTATATATTTACCCTCTTCAGTCACCTTGTTGGTTGTAAGATCACATAGAGAGCACTCTTTAATTTGGTAGGGCTAGCTACCAAATCCTAAGTGGTTCAAGGTTACCTCCTTCGGTTTCCATTCTCAACCCTGGGACCCTGTGGAGGATAACATTTTTGGCGTCGTTGCCAGGGAACGAAAGATCATATTTTCCCTAGGTGAGAATGAAAAATATCATATCTGATTTTTGATGGTGGAAATCGGTCGGATACATATCAAGGCTGAAACATTCACCTGGCGACTCCCATAGACTTCAACTTGATCCAAAGACTCCACTGGAAATAGGATCCAGAAATTAGGGTTTCATTGGTAATGTCACTAGCCTAAGAATCAGTAGCAGAATAATCACGATTCCATTGTCTCAAGATGGATTAAACTGCTAGAAGGTATGCTCCTATGAATCGAGCTTATATTCCTGGTTTTTTGAATCAAATACCTCGCATATATTGGCAAACAGATATACCTAGGTTCATGAATGAAAAAGATGATAATGATGCTATACATTTGATTAAATTTCATATACATATACATAGGCTAGGTTTGCAATTTCTTGAGGATTGTTTGATGAATGTGTTCATGGCAAACTTAGAGGATGATGTCAAGTTATGGTTTGAGGGATTGCCTGCTACCCATCTATATTCACTTAAATATTTTCATGTAGCATTTTGTGACAATTATAAGCAGCATTATCCTTCCTTATTGCTGATAGAGAATTTATGTGGAAATCTTGAGCGCCTTTTTCAATTCATAGGGATTGATATTGATGATGATGATTTAATGATTGATGAGATTGAAGAGGCTTTCTTTGTTTTTTCACTACATTAATATGAAATTTCAGAAATCAGTTGTGAAAATTCCCAGCCAGTAGATGTTTATCCTTTGGCTGTAAATGAAATTGAGTAGGATTTCAATAATGATAATCATATGCCATATTTTGAGTTCAATAATAATGAACAATGGGTTTTCTCTCTTGAAATTGATGACATGTTATAAATAGAGACTGAATATTATCAGAGAGATTACCAAAAAGCGCTCAGCTCAGTACAAAGGCAACATAATTTGAGAAACAGAAACATGCCTATCGCTTTGAGTCCAAAGAGGTAACCTCTCCAAAGGAAACACATCCCCAATAATTGAGCTCTATAATTCAGCAGTTGCCAAATCACCTGGAAAAGGTATGAAGAGGTTCATTCACTTGTTTTTTTATATTTTTATTTCTATGGGTGTTTATTTCAAGATCAGGTTTGTGAATACCAAGATGAGGTTTCTAATGAAATGAATGAACAAGGATCTCTAGACATTATGGTAGAGAATAAACATAAAAAATTGAAAGAGGATTATGAAGAGGAGAGTTACAATAAAGAAAATTTTGTTTTAGAGCCTCTTGCACATGATGATTTTCCTCCAGAGATAGAATTAGAGTTTCTCAAACTTGAGGACTTTACAATCAACACTCAGCTAGTAGAAATTCATACTTCCCTATGTCTTCATATGGATCAACAACTAAGTTTTCTTTCAGATAAAAATGAAGGGTGTGTTTGTGTTTCTGTTGTATCTCAAGACAAGGTAACAATTCAAATTATTGAGGACCCTTTTCCTGATTTGCTACAATTAGCATGCAAGATGTATTTTTGTGTATTTATGGATATTTTCAACGGATACTTGGAGTTGCATAGCTTTTGTTTCTTTTTCCTGCTCAAAGAAAGTGTGAGCATGATTCTAGTAAGTAGCCATTTGTCGGATTGGTTACACTGGAGGGATAATTTCACATGATTGTATATATATATTTAGAAAGCGGGTGGTTATCATTAGGATTTGAAACCATCAAATCTCGATGGTCTGCTGCCATAAATTAGTTTAGTTAGCAGTCAGTTTCAGTTTTTCAAGTCATTTCAGTGTGTCAAGTCATTTCATTTTCAAGTCTTCTTTTTCATTTTTGACTCCATTGCCCAATGGATAAGGCTACTTGGTCTACAGTGTTCTTGACACCTCCTAAAGGAGCTTCCATCCCTAGCTAGAGCCAATGTTAGTGTCTGTTAGTCATGTCAGCCACCAATGATCAAATTGTGCTCTTTCAAGTTGTATTATTGATCATTGGCTAGTATGTCTAGGTATGTTACTGCTCCCATCATCCCATGGTCAAAATTATCATCTTGGTCATGCCATCACTCATTGTGATGAGTCATCAATAATGTGTCTTGATCACCATATAAGTCATCATCTCATGGTCATTCATATTGTGAGGTTAAAAGGTCCAAATCATCAATTTATAAATCCATTTTGTGTCATTATTAGGTCAAGTCATCAAAAAGGTCATAAAAAGAATCATGACATTACCTAGGTCATCATTGTGGGAGTAGTAATTAGGGAAAGTGTTCAAAAATGATTCCCAAAGTGCATTTTATTCTCTATAAATATGTAACTATTCATACTAAAGTTTGAAGCTGTAGTTCACTAGCAAGCCATATCATTTTGTGAAAAGACAAGGTGGGGACACATCACCACCTAAGAGAAAATCAACCCCCCAGCTTATAAGAAGACCAAAGGAGAAAATAATTTACTCATTTCATCATCATAAGACATCAATCCATCAGCAAGAAGCATTTCCACCCTCTGAAAAAATAATTTCTTGCCAAAAAGTCCCAAATTTCCTCCCTCATTGTGCTTTTTTCAGTTGCGCTGCACTTTTCTCCAAAGTGTTGTGTTTTTCTCAAGGGAGAAAAATATTCCTTTTCCAAGGGTTTATACATCAACCAGAGGTTCCATATCATCAAAAACAAGTAAGTGGGTTATATTTTTCCCTCATCTACCTCTCTTTAGCTTCATTTCATGCTTGAAAGCTCGAAAAATCACCCTCTCCTAGGGTTTGTTGCGTTTTTGGTCACATAGTGTCTTTGGTCCATTTGCTGCGAAAAAACCTAAAATTAATGCTCAAACATCCTCCCTCACCTTACATACACCTTCCTTGACACTTCCTCTCACATATTTCCCTCATTTCCATAATTTCCCTACAAACGCTAGCCTACACTACACTTTCCTAGGCTAGGACTGTGTTTTTCATTTTTATACCCTTTCCCCTTACTCATTTACCAAATTTTCACCTTCATACACTCCCTAACATCTATCCCTACCCTATCCCTACCCCTCCATCCTAAAACTACCCCAAATCCCCTATTTTCCTAAAACTAAACCCTAATTCCCCTTCCTAGTGAGCTAGGGTTTCACATGGATTCAGAGACCACTGACTAGAGGAAGTATAAAGGAGGTTAGATCATCAGATATGAACCCACCACAGTACAGGATATCATGGCTTCACCATTTCTCAATAAGTCATTCCAAGATGCAAGTTGTCTTGTTTTCTGCCAAAAGATTGAAGAGTTAGGTTTTAATGATAAACTAACAAGCACCTTTGCTATCATTCTAAGGAAGGATAAGGAAACTATTGCAGGGTTTTTTTTACTATTTCAGCAGAGGCCATTTCCATAGCCACTGCGATCCCAAACCATGGAGAGCTCTGGTTCCAAAGGAGAGACTTACACATTGAAAATTATAAGATGTTTTTGAAGCCTCCATACAATGTTGCTCCAAAGCATATTTTTCCTTTTAGACACTTTCTTGATAAGTATGCCCCTCTCATGAAGATGATCATGAAATATTTTACATGTGAGGGTATGTTTTCAAGGATATATCAGTACCATTTTATATTACCGATGCATTTTACAGGTGTTAAATCTCTTAACCTACCTCACTACCTCTACAGAAGCTTGGTCAAAAGGGAAAAAAAATACATAGCAAAGGGAAATATCATCAAGAAAACTTGTTCCATCGTGGCTTGGTGAAAATCATTGTTTTCCACTAGCTTACATAGGTCAACTTGTCTTGGGAGGCATTCATGCAATCATCCTCTCTTTTGCCTACTCCAATTCAGTGTAACAGTCAGTCTACACCTTTGACATCACCAAGACAACAAGTAATGGGCTCCACAAGAAAACATGTAACAAGAAAACTAGGACTGAGGTGACTAAAACATATACCAGAGGAAAGAGGTTGATGTTTTCTTCTGGAAGTGTGGAAAGGGCTGAGCCTACTTTAGTTGAAAAAGCGACATCAACACATGATCATGAGGCACGATTGCAAGAGGAAAAACTGGTACATTTTGACACTGAAATGGCAGACCTAGAGATGCATGAGGAGTAAAAGTCACTAGAGAAGATTATAAAATAGAAGGAATTTGAAATTAGAGAGATCAAAGACAAACTTTCAAAGGTTAATTTCATGATTACATTTCTTCAGTAGAAGAATAGGCAGCTCCAAGTAAAACAATTTTGCTTAGCAAACCAAAGGCATATTTGGAGAAGGGGGATGGAAAAGGTAAATTAGTGATTGATGTTGAGAAGTTTGAGGATAAAGAAGTGAAAATAAAACCAAGGAGGTCAATACAAGAGGTCTCAAGAGGTAGGAAGAGCAAGAAAATGAACCATCTCCATCACTAGGTCAACAGGTCTTTGATGAGTTGATTGCAACAGAAATTGAAAAAGACAAGGAATTTTGGCTTGACAAGGTAAATTGTCACTTGGAAAATCTTCTTGAGAAGGCCAACAAGAAAAACAAGCTTCAGAGGCATATATCAATGCATTACTGCACAAGGATAATATTTCTCAGATTAGGGTCAAGATCTTGAAAAGGAAATTGAGGAAAACCCTAATTAACCAAAAGAAGAAGGATAAGATTGATTTGTTGGTCGAGGCCTCGCTCATTGCCTAACACATCATTTTAAAAATTAAAGTGGCAATTATGGACCATTTTTGAAGATATTTTAGAAATTTTGGTGACTTTTGGCTAACACAGGAAAACACAGTCAGCCAAAAGTGCAATGCCTTGGCGCTGCACTTTTCCCTAAGGGCTACAAATCACCAAAAAATTACATGCTTAGATAACTTGTGACCTTCACATTTCAGCTATCTAGTTTTTGTGCCATGTCAGCTTTCTAGGTGGAATAAAAATGCTAAAAACATGCTAAAAACCACTTTCTGCCACTATTTTCACACTGTGTTGCGCTTTTAGAGTAACCTTGGGAGAATCCATTTTTCTCAGCCTTGGAGAGGAAAATTTTCTTGCTTAAGGAATATATGAAAAACTAGACATCCTAAGCTTCCAATGGTACCTTCATATCAATATTTTGTGCATAAAAAGTCACTCAAAATTTCCCTGCGATTTTGCATTGTGCTTTTCCCATATGGTGTTGCGCTTTTCTCAGAATGTGTTGCGCTTTTCCGTGGAGGTCAAATTTTCGAGTTTTATCAGTCAAACTTAGTTCTCATGATGTAATTTATCGTTTTTTGAGTTTACATGATTAAAATTAATGTAATTAATCTTATTAATGTAAATTTGATGTAATTATTGAGGTCATTAATGATATAAAGGTCAATTAAAGGCTAAAAGGAGAGTTTGTTTTAACCTCCCTAGTCTTAGGTTTGGTTAGAGAAATTTGTGTGAATTGTTCCTATAAAGAAGGATTTGACCCCTGAGAGAGTGGAAGATGGTTTTGGTCTACATTTATCTAGTTTTTAGTTAGATTCAAGGTTGGACATCATAGAGTAGAAGGTTTTGAGCTTTGTGTACAATTTGTTTTTTGCAGAAATACAAGATCAGTTGCAGCTATTATATAGGGATTCATGTGGTATGATTTTGTGGCAGTGTTTTTCTTCTGTAATTCACTTTTATGAATGATTAGTTCATATTCTTTCCATATCTTTTATTTCAATGATATTCCTATAAGATGTTAAACAAAATTCTTAAAGTTTATTCTTTTTTTTTTGTATGAATTTCATGTTTATGTTATTCATCTTCTGATAAATAAACTCTTGCTTGTCATGCTCATTTTGAACCTTTAATTTTCCATCCTACACTACAATTGACAACCTCAAAGTGTCATCGAACATATCTGACATGCCCCTTTGTATCCCTACAACGAAAATCTTTTAGATTTGACCTAGTTTCCTTGACCTCTCCTCCTAATCTAGCAAAAAATATAAATTTAAAAACCCTAGAGCTCAATACCTAGCCTAATATATTTTTAACCTCTTCAGTCACCTTTTTAGTTGTAATATCACAAAAATATCCCTCTCTAATTTTGTAGGCCTAGCTACCAAATCCTAAGTGATTCGAGGTTACCTCCTTCGGTTTCCATTCTCAGCCTTGGGACATTGTGCAGGATAACACCTCCACGAGAATCTGCCAAGGTGACCCGCTCTCCTTGTTCCTCTTCATACTCATGGAAGAAGGCCTTGGTCGTAACATCAAATTGGCGATGTCAGAAGGGGCACCGAAAGTCCTTTCTATCCATGGTAACTTTGCAATCTCCCATCAAAAATTTGTTGATGATACTCTCCTCATGAATCATCACTCAGTATAATAAGCCAAGAAGGTTAAAGGCATCTCAACCTCTTCTTGCAGGCCTCTGGTATGGATATCAACCGGGATAAATCCCAAATATTCTTCTTCAACACTTAAACAATTACTTAGTGCAACATCCAACGCATCCTCGGCTTCACCGCAACTGCACTCCCCTCCAAGTATCGGGTATCCCCCCTCACTGAATCAACAATTAAGCATTCGTCATGGTGTGACTTGTTAGATAAGCTCTCCTCCAAGCTCATTTGTTGGACCCACTGAGCCCTTAAAATATCCGGCAGGCTCATACTCCTCAATTTTGTCCTCCAAGCAATGCCCCTCATTCCTTTTTTGGTTCTTTCCCCTCCAAAATGGGTCCTTAAAAGCATTAGAAACATTCATTGTTACTTCCTTTTGGGAGGGGTCGACCTTAAGAGTAAATTTCCCTTGGTCAAATGGGACACCTTATGCCTCCCTAAATCACATGGTGGCTTGGGGCTCATAGACCTAGATAAGGTATGCACAGTTATGGGAGCCAAGATTTGGTGGAAATGGATCAAACACAAACAGGAACCATGGGACAAACTATGGCAGGAAAAATATGCCAACAACACCCTCCAACAGGACTTAGTTCACTTATCCCTCATTCCATCAGGGTCACTAATATGGAATTTTTCCAGTCAAGGAAACTCCCTGATTTAATCCCATTGCTTCTGGGAGATCCAAGATGGATGCACACCTGATTTCTAGAATGAATCCTCGAAACAATAACCAAGGCTTACCAATTTTGTCCCCGCCCCTCCTAGTTAGGCTCGAGCACTCAGTATGGGATGCATTTCAGTTCAAAAATTATGGTAAGATACAAAAGGGTAGGGACATTGCAATTGGGCGACATACATTCTATGTCCAGAGGAGGATAATGAGCTCACCTGATCTCGCCTTCACCAGAAGGTACTCAAAAGAACAATCAGTAAGAGGTATGGACAAGACATTCTCAAATGGGGTTACATAAACTCAGGTATGTTCTCAGTCAAAGAAGCATATCATATTCATTCATCTCCTCTCTCTGATGACCCAAACTCTAGAGCTTTAAAACATGGCCAAAATTCAAAACATTTATGTGGCTCCCTGCCAAGTGTCATGTCCTCACCTAGGAAAATCTCATCAAAAAAAGATTTTAAGGACCTTCTAGATTCCATCTATGACATACACAACCAAAGACCCTTGATCATATCTTCCTCACATGTCCGTACACTGCCTGCCTTTGGAGTAAGACAACGCATGGTTTTTTCATTTCCAACAAAGATCCCAAATGTATTTCCCACACCCTCACTCAATGGTCGGTCTCACCTTTCAGCAATGTCATTCTAAACTGTAACTAGTCCATTGCTCCTCTTTTCTTATCATGGGAGGTCTAGAATGAACATAATCACAAAATATTCAATCACGCCTATAGGTACCCTGAAGCACTCTGACATCTCTTTCATAAGCACCTGAAGGAATCCATATCCCTTTTAGATGGGTTGTCTCAAGATCACCAAGCTCCCCCATCAAAAAATAAATCCTTGCTTGGTGGAACATCAAACAACTAAATCTCGATCCTTCCACCTCACCACCCCTTATTAATTCCCCCTCTCCTTCCTCTTAGTACACCCCACCTCCTCACCACCTCAAGCTCAATTTTGATGGAGCCTCTAAGGGAAACTTAGGGGAGGCTAGTATTGGAAGTGTTTTCAGGAATCATGTTGGGAAAATTATTCATTTATTTAGGGGTTACAATGGTTTCAAGAGCAACAATGCAGCAGAAATAGAAGCTTTGATAAAGGCCTCCGGATCGCTCATAGTAATTGTCTCTTCCCACTGGTGGTTGAAGGGGACTCACAAATCACAATCCAAAACTCCAAATGAATCCATAAAATATCCCCAACCACCAAGTGATCCTTAGGTTGGTGCCTAGAATATGTGGTTCAAAGGTTGGCTCTCATCCTTTCTCAACAAGAAGCCATCATTTTCTCCCATGTTAAGCATAAGGCCAATTCTCTTGTCGATCACATGGAAAAAAAGCAATTTAGGATCATCATCCCAACGAGAATTGGTCCCCTTCTTCCCCAATGATCGCAAACTAGCTTCCTCAATGCCTACAATTAGAAGAATGTGATCATCTCTCCCCGGATCCAGGTGACCCCACGAACATGGGCTCTCACTCCAAAGCGCGTAACTTGCAACTCCCACTTGGATCTTCCTCTATACCATGTGTCACATAATTCCCCTCTTGTGATCCATTTTCCCTCATATGGGATCCCTCCATCCCCGTGCCTCGCCATTAATCTCCAGGTCCCCATGTTCATTCCTCTCACCAAACTGCACTCTCCTTCCAACATTATCTTTAACGAAATTTTTGGCATCGTGTACACAATCTTGCTCTGCGTGACCATGAATTGGGAAATGGGAAGAGGCAAGCGGCCTAGCAGAGGACAAGGTCGTGGGCTCCCTCCGACCAATTTTGATGATGCTACCATAGCCACTATGTTTAATAATGGGATTCTTGATTCCATATGCAAAGAATTCTTGGCTATGGAGGAATTTGAACTACGCAGGGGCCACCCGATGCTTTGGGTACTCAGGAACCTCCTTGTGTGTTGAAATTCAACAAGAAAATGCAACACATGCATTAGTGTAGGATCACAGGTCACGCAGTGATGGGTCCTAGCGATACATTAGTGTGCAGCCAATTTATTAAATCAATTGGAAAATTAATTGTAATCTAATCTCATAACAACTTGTAATAGTTAACTAAGTGTGATAGACTTAGTTAGCTCAATAATTTCGAGTTGAGGGTCAAAGGATAGGCATGTAGAGTGATTATATTATTAACAGGGTCCAGTTGTAGTTGTAGCACTAGTGTAGTGTGAGTGGGACCAGCTAACTCACATTAATTGAGTTAAAATCAATTTAACTAGTTATGACTGTTTGATGAGCTAGTGGAAGATCAAGTGAATTAAAATAGATTTAATTCACTAGTAGTGATCTACCAAGTAAATAATGATTCACTATTTATATCTACATGCATGTTAATTCTTGTGGAGACCCGATTGAGACAAAGGTTCAAGGCAAGTAAACTATTAGTTTTATTTTTAGCAAACTACCTAGATGCAGTTATAAAACCACAAGAATCCCATGATGAATTGCGCAATAAAGGAAGGTTGAATCTCCTATTTAATATGGGTTTAATTATCTAGGTATTGCGTAAGCAGGGTAGGCTGAGGGTAGGCTGGTAATTGGCTATGTGTTTGTCCAAGTTTGCCTAGATCAGTGTGAATAAATTGGTAGAGTGTATGAGGTTGTGGTGATCACAAATACATTGTATTGTTTCATGATTCCTTGGTTTATTATAAAAAAAAGATGGAGGGGTTTTGAATAGTTGATTTCCACAGGAATATTTGGTGTTGTGTATTGATTTACTTATTTCTCTTACTTGCATGTGATTGAGTGACCGTGATTTATATTCCGCAAATATTGTAGAAGGATTTTGTATCTTGCTTTAGTACATTGCATGATCGGATTGAATCCATTGATATAGTTTCTACATGGTATTATAGTTGTGTTAGAGATTTTCTACATGGTATCAGAGCAAGAATTATTTGGGAAAAAAGTTTGTAGAGAATATCTGAAAATTTTGATGCAAAATTTTCAAAAAAAAAAAAATAGCATATTTGGTTTCCTTGCAAAAAAATACCCAAATTGAAAAACAAAATCAGTCGAATCATAGCTCGGATGAGAGAGATATCATTGATTTAAAATCAACTCTTTTTTTAGAAAAATTTGTGACAGCGAGACAATTACAATGTGTGCGAGTAAGAAAAGGAAATAAATCCAAGGGAAAGAAGTCCCAAGGCAAAGAAGGCAAGAGATACTTGTCCAAGACCAAATGTTTTCACTATCAAAAGCATGAGATCTATGGTTTTAATTTTCCATAGAAGAAGGCAAGAAAGAAGGAGCCTGCAGTTTCAGCAGGTGAAGCATTAGCTTCACAGTTCAAGCTTGATTTTACTCTCATTTCATGCATGGCCAACACTGCAATGGGATGCATGTGGTATCTAGACATCGATGCCTTGTGCCATATGACGGGTAATAGAGATCCCTTCAGTGACTTGGAGGAGAAGGACCTCCAGCAAAACGTAGAGTTTGGAGATGATGAAGGTATAGCGCAACCGACATAGGTACAATTACCTTTCAGAGCGAGTCTGGCTCCCCTCTCAGACTAGCAGATGTTTTATATGTTCCATGCCTAAGGAAGAATATTGTATTCGTAGCGGTATTGGAAGATTGTGGTTATGAGGTGAGGTTTAGAAAAGGAAAGGCGTTCCTTAAACACATAACCACGGGACAGGTGAAGCAGATCGGTTCAAGAGTCAAGAACCTGCATGCTCTCGAAGTTGAGGATGCATGCAAGGCTTTAAGGAGCAAAGCAGTGGTTAATGACTTGGTGGTTGAGAGGGAGCAATTATCTCTCAACATGAAGCCTCAATAGCAGTCTCAAGAGTTTGTGGAGGAGCCACAATTGGAGAAGCAGAGAAGAGACCAAGTGGAAGAGTCCACTCAAGCATAGACCTCCAAGAGGGGGAAATTTCAAGCCAGATGGGCATAGGGAGTACATGCAGCTATACCTCCAGGTGTGAGGTGGGGAGATGTGCAGAATTAATCCCAAGAAGAAATGTGGGCAAGGTCCATTGAGTTGTTGTGTCTCATGGATCAAACCTAGCTACGAGGAGCCCAAAGTACAGCAGTAGCAGGAATGATCAGTTAGATTAATGCAATCAGATGTCAGGGGGACAAAAACCGTAGTGACAGGTGTCAGATACTGGAGCGTAGATCAGAGTTGGTAGCAATGCAGAGTGCATGGATGTAGACATCAGTAGCGCGGAGAGTCCAGTAGACATGTGCAGTAGCTAGTAGTAGTCAGAAGACTCTGATGACAGATGCATTATATGGATTCAGTTGTTTGGAGGCTATTCAGTTTTAGGAGAGTTGCAGGTGCAAAGAACACTAGGAAGTGTTGCATGCAAGAACATTCCAAAGGTATCGAATGGGGACAGATTGATTCCTTTCTTGTTGAGAGGGAGTGTTGAAATTTGCAACAAGAAACAATGAAATTGGCATCCATAAACAACATGAAAATTCACACACACTAGTGTGTGTGCATGGGATCAGTTAACTCACATTAATTGAGTTAAAATCAGTTTAACTAGTTCTGACTGTTTGATGAGCTAGTGGAAGATCAAGTGAATTAAAGTAGATTTAATTCACTAGTAGTGATCTACCATGTAACTGACGATTCACTATTTATAGTTGCATGCATGTTAATTTTGGTGGAGACCTAGTTGAGAAAAAGGTTCAAGGCAAGTAAACTATTAGTTGTATTTTTAGAAAACTTCCCAGATGCAGTTATAAAACCACAGGAATCCCATGATGAATTGCGCATTCAAGGAAGGCTGAATTTCGTATTTAATAGGGGTTTAATTCTGTAGGGATTGCGTAAGCAGGGTAGGATGAGGGTAGGTTGATAATTGGCTATGTGTTTGTCGAATTTTGCCTAGATCAGTGTGAAGCAATTGGTAGAGTGTATGAGGTTGTGGTGATCACAAATACATTGTATTGTTTCATGATTCCTTGGTTGATTATACAATAAATATGGAGGGGTTTTGATCAGTTGCTTTCCCCAGGAATATCTGGTGTTGTGTATTGATTTACTTATTTCTCTTACTTGCATGTGATTGAGCGATCGTGATTTATATTCCGCAAATATTGTAGAAGGATTTAGTATCTTGCTTTAGTACATTGCATGATTAGATTGAATCCATTGATATAATTTCTACATGGTATTATGGTTGTGTTAGATATTTTCTACATTGTGCGCCAGTTGAAGGAACATTCTCAAGAGAAAACAAAAGCAGTTGTACGGATTATTGAACTATCAGCTCATCAGATCCATGGTGTCTCCTCTCTTAGGCGTCTCTCTAGAGACTTGCGCCTGGAATTACCACCCAACACCCCCTCTCTTCTTCCCCAACCCATTCCCCTTACCACTCTCTTTCAGTTGGCTCCTCCTCCTTGCCCTTTCCTTGTGCCCCTATGGCTCATCCCCCTACTTCTCAGGCTCCTATCCATTCGATGGGTGACACACCCTTATTTCCTCCTCACCCCATCCCCTAAGCCTACTACATTTTGGAGGACCACCTGACGAACACAAGTAGCATGCAGGCTCATGGCACTGCCGAGGTGGAATGTGGTTCCAGCGTGGAAACGATGCAGTTTCAATGCAGCAGAATTTAACTCTTGGCAACATGGCCACTCTCATGTTGGTTCTCCCACCACATTTTGATCTCTCTACATGTCACTTTTGTTTCACCACATCGAAGGCAAACAAATCAAAGCCCCATGGCTCGTTGGCTCGACCATGCACCTTTTTTTGGCACACTATGCATCATTTTTCTAATTCATGCATCAGTTATGTAATCTTAATTCTCAAAAGCATGATTTGATTAATCGATGTTCTGTAATGTCAACAACAAAAATACAAGCCTCTGATTTCTCCCAACTGGGGCAGATTTCTTCTGCTCTATAACTCTGGTTTCCTCCTTTAGAGGCAGAAAATGCACCCTTGGTTGTACTCTCTATAATTTCTCGCCTGTTAATATAATGTGAATATATTTGCTTACAAAAAAAAACACACCCATATATACACATGGGTGTATTGATTGATTTGAAAATGTGTCTATAGACAACATTAAATTTGTACACATACGTGATAAAACAACTCCCAAAGATGTAAATGGGTAATGTAAAAGCCTTGAAACACTTAATGACAAGATGCTTTAAGTAGAAGTAAACTTAAATGGTCCCAGAAATGTGAGTGGGTGGTGTAAAATCCTTGAAAAACTTTGACAAGAAAAATGGAAATAAACTTAAATTAAAGTATTTTCACAATAAAGAGAATACAAATTGAATCTTGATGATAGGGAACTTTAAGATTTTTCCTTTGTTTCTTTCCATCTTATTCATCATTGATGGCCTCAATGTGAAAACTCTTTCCTCCTTTATTTCACTTTCAAATCATATTCTTTATTAATGGGCTCAATGTGAAAAACCATTTTCTCCTTTTGTTTCACTTTCACATCATATTCTTCTTTAATGGCCTCAATGTTGAAAACCTTTTTCTCTTTTATTTGACTTTCAAAATCAATGTATTTTTTCATTCTTATATTTATATTAAGATGCATGGTTCTTGATAGGTTTTGAAGGCCATTTTTTTTTGTGTATAACAAGTGCTATGTAGTAGGCGCTCAGTTTAAATATAGCAAAATTAGAAAAATGTATTTTTAATTTAAAATCAAAAGTAAATAATTATGAAAATATTATAGTTAAAGAAAACAATTTTTTTATTTAAAAAAATACAATTTATTGTAATTTAACATAAGGGGATAGAAATGAGTAATATAATAGTCAATAAGTCATAGCATCATGTAAGTACATGAATTTCTACCTTTACCACAAAGGATATTTACCCAATTAAAGTATTATTCCTCTATTATTTTCCAAACAAATAGTTTCACCTGTGATTAATTAAATAATCAATAGCTAACCATACTAGGCAAGCATGTTCTTTACTAAATATTGTTGGAATTGATAAGAGGTGTAAATGATGTATGAAATATAAACAAGATTGATAACATTTTAGGATTTGCTGATGAAATTTGTTGAAAATTTGATCTTAATAATCAATAGCTAACCATACTAGGTAAGCATGTTCTTTACTAAATATTGTTGGAATTGATAAGAGGTGTAAATGATGTATGAAATATAAACAAGATTGATAACATTTTAGGATTTGGTGTTGAAATTTATTGAAAATTTTATCTTGAATTAAGGGTTGAGGAAGTCAAAACCATACCCATAAATGGCTATGTTCAACACTATTCATTTAGGAGGAGAAGGGGTTCCATTCTTTAGCATTGAATCTTGTTCTGTAACTGAGTAAAAAATCTTAGAGTGGTACCTATGAGCATAATAGAGGAGGATGGGGATTATGTAGCAACTATTCATGCCATAGTGTCAAAAGGTAATTCCATAATGAGTTCCCATGCCTTTGTATATGCATTTTACAACTAAAGAAAAGAGAGTAGACCATTCTCACTTGTGAGGTGGATTTTCTCTTGTATTGGGTTTTCCAAGATAAATATTTTGTTTAGTTGTTGATATGACAGAGAGAAGGAAAAGTTAATTACTAATTTGGAAGCCTTTTTCTTTGTAAATAAAATAAATTGTCATGATGTACCAACTTGTCCCAACAAAAATTGTTGATTGGAACTTAGAGAGAAGAGAGGGTTGAAAGAAGAAGGGTCCATAATCAATAAAGGCTAGAATGCAGATGACAAGGAAAAAAAGAAGCTTAAATAGAATTCAAGCACCACCTAAATATACCAATACAATAGTTATAGAAAAATAATATCTTCTATTATATTAATAGAAAAAGTATCAATTTGAAATTGCACTCTCAAACAAATAATATTTTAAATTGTTATTCAAAATATTTTTAGATTATTATTCAAGAGGATCGATCCATGTCAATGTTATAGCCATGAAAAAAACACAATGCGGCGCTCTAATGACTAAAAAGGAATAATAATTGAAATTTATTGTTATTCAAACACTTAATGACATAAAAAGGAATAATAATTTACTTTTATTGTTATTCAAACAGTTAATGGAAAAAGTAGTGAAGATTATACAAATGATAACAATTAATAGAAAATTAATGAAGTTGAGTCAAATGATAACAAAAACTGTTTTGATTTATTTTGACTGAATAGGGAATCATGTCCCATCCAAAGATCGTTTTAATTGTTCCAGAAATTATGCTTGTCCTTCACACTACACTGACGGTAAAATGTCCAGTCCGAAACTACAATTCGAGAATATGCAGAGCATAATCATTTTAATCAAAACATGGTAATGAAAAGCCTATTAATGTGAAATTAAATTCTAAAATAAATAATAATTTCATATTGTTATTTAAGGGTTTATAGCCATGTAAAAAGCACATTGCACTGCTTTGATGACTTTAAAACTAGAATTTGCACCAAAAGGGTGTAAAGATATGCCGATAGAAGTGTAGATGAATGTAGAGTGATGCATAGGTTGCACTACAAGAAACAAGGATGTGGACATGGAAGGCATGAGGAATCAGGGGGGAAAGTATTGGTAAAGTAAAGCTTTCCAAGTGAGTAAAAATGCATTATAAAATCTGCAATATATCATATTTCTATCACCAAACTCATAACTAAAATAGAAGTAATTTTCGAGGAGACATCCTTGTGATATTCTACCATCTTATTTGAACAAAATCTTGGAGATTATGATGATTTGTTTAGATGTGGGAGAAAAAAAAAGAAATTGAAAAACACGCATTTAATGAGGTTCTAAAAATCCTAAACAAATTGAAATGGTCCTTCTCTTAGTTAAATAACAATAATAATAATAATAATCTCTTCCTATTTTTCTCAAAAGAAAATATCACAAAATCATAAAGATAAAATAGAAATAAGCAAGTTGCAAAATATCAAATGGGTCACGTTGTTGGTAATGGTTGGAGTTATCTTCTAAATCTCCGGGCTGAAAAGTGTTTCTAAGATAAGATTTTTCCTCCCGAGTTATGCCAAAAATAGGGATGCTTTGCCCACTATATTCGAAATTAGAGATGAACAAGAAACTTAAAACAAAGCTTGATTCATGACTGGTATTCTACCTTGAAATAGCGTTCCATTTGAAATAACTTTCCATTTATTTACAAATGACTTAAAATCTAGGATGTTGATTTTGAGCCTAAAAAAATCTCAACATCCACTTTTTTGTAGCTTTTTGCTTGCTAATTGTACTCCTAAAATCTTGCAATTTCCCTCAATATTCAAATTGCTAATTTTGTGCCAAAAAGTAAGCAAACTTACTCTTTACACCCACCTTTCATTTGTTACCCTTTCTGAGATAGTATTTCCATAACTACTTGAGCAATTTTTTGACAAATTTCACAAGATTTTGTCGTCTGCTTAAAAATAATTGTAGAAACACTTGAAAAATCGCTAGCAAATACGCATCTTCTTGATTACAAACTCCAACTCGGTTAAAATTTGATTAAGTCACTCTCTAACTGGTATGTTTCCTCTCTTATAATTTTCAATTTCAGTGAGCTGGTGATTAACATGATAAGGTTATCCAAATTTGTGTGATGCAGCCTTGGTAATAAAAAATACTCATATGCTCCAAGACGGGAATCCTAAAATTTGGTCACTTCTTTGATTTCTTTAAACCAATACTACAAAGAGTACAATACCTAGAGGGTAATAATACAACTGCAAATTCCCCTTTATTGAACGGCTCCATTGCCTGTACACTTTGAGGATAGCTATGTGTTGGTCAACACATACTATTTCTAAGAATATTGCAAACAAAGAGCATCCCATAAATTCGATAATTCAGTCAGAGAATCTCATTTTTAGAAATATTACAAACATAGAGTGTCCCATATATTCCACAAAGAAAAATTTCCATTCCAAAATGAGGCAGACTACTTTCAACCACGATAAATCACTTTCCTGAAGATAGATATAAATTGTTTTTTCCAAAACCATTACTACGACCCAACCAACTATTAATGAATCTGTTTTATCAAGCATATGGGAGATTGATGATTTTCCTATCGGAAAGTAGTTCTCTTATGAGCTCTGCTTGGTATTCACCTCTGTTTTTTATATGCCAAATTTGTGCCATATTTTCCTTATCTCTTAGAGTAAAAAACAACATTTCCTTTAACATCTCGTTTGAGGAAACATTGCCTTCAAATTCAGGTACTTACCAGCAAGAGAATTCCCACAAACATGTTAGAAAAAGTTATAGCTTTGTGATGACATGCGTGTGCACCATAAGAAAATAACTAATATCTTTATGCTTCTTTTGCACACTTAAATAAAAACATTATGTACAGAAAAGCTACTCATCAAGGCCATTATGGTCATAAATTTGCAATCTCCACAATGTGCCCATGATATTCCAAACCTAGACTGAAAGTTGGTGTTAATATTTGTCTCCCTATTTGATGCATTTGCTTATAGCTATTAAACGAGCTCTTTCACAACTTTCATACAACTACCAACAAAGGTATTTCCAAATAAAAAGGTCATAGTTTCTTCAATCTCCTCTTGATATCCAACCAACACAAATGTAAATCTTGCATTTCCCAAAAATATCTGTTGTTTCGTTATAGCTCGACAATGTTAAAGTATTAATCATTAGTTTAGAATTAGTTCAATAGAATTAGTTAGTAATCAGTTAAACAGTTTCCACTTTAACTGTCCATCTGCGTGTATATATATTTCTCCTTAGTAAATCTAGTGTGCGCTTAGTAATTAGTTCTATTGTCTTTTTAATTCTGTCATGGTATTAGATCATAGAGTCGATCTTGTTTGTTTGTTGTGAAGCCAGTGAGGAGGCGTTAGATCCGTCGATTTCTTTTGCTACTGGATAAGCAGCCTTTCCGTCGCTGCCAAAGATCCTATGTTCCATATAAGAGACCTTTGACGAATATTTTAGAGCACATGCACCGAAACGCGTTGTAGGTGGCCGAAAATTATAGAGAAGGCGTGATTGTTTGTTGTTGAAAGAGTAGCAGTCTAGAGAATACATTCAGCCATTGAGCCGCTCGTTGGAGATAGTCGTCGCTGCCTGTGTGAAGAGGAAGTCAATGTCGCGCCAGAGAGAAAAGGAGTCTAGTATTCTCTGTTGAAGCTGCTATCAATTCTATATCCTCGAGTTGTTTCCCGTTGCTGGAGGTGAGAATTCTGAGTGGACAGAATGTACGCTCGGCCATAGCGCTTGTAATTTTTTCGGTTTACTATTCCCAATTGAATTTTCGTTAGCTTTGCAAAGTCATGTTGTAACTAAAGGAGTTCTGTCATTTCTACTGTGTGTTCTGTCGCCGCTTGTCTGTGGCTTGCTAGAGCATTTCTGCTGCCCTCTGTTCTTGTTTGGTCCTGAATTAGAGGAACGTGTTGTTGTTGGAAGCATTGCCTTCGTTGAAGGAATTCTGCCTTTTGTCACAGAGTCTTTGTTATCGCATTTTTCATGAAGATAAATTGCAGAAAGTGTCATCTAATTGTTGACTTCATAAACTCACACCAATTCCATTTTATAAGTAGATTGGGGAAGAGAGTGTCCTATTATTTTATTTTATTTTTTTTGAAGTTTTTAAAAGGTGTTGTTTTGAATCAAATTTCTGATTGCTCCAAACATGGCTTCGACAAGTCATTTTTCCATCCCTATGCCTCTATTTAGTGGGAAGATATATGATTTTTGGAGCCTTAAAATGAAAGCATGCTTACAATGTTTAGGTTTTTTGGAATCAATAGAATTGGGGTTCACAAAACCTGACGCAAATATGATTTTTGGAATAAGTGCTGCTCAAAGAAAACAATTTGATGAACTTAAACAGAAAGAAGGTAGAGAGAAGTCCTACATTTTAAATTCCTTATATGACTATATTTTTCCTAAAATCACTGTTGCTAAGACTGCTAAATCAATATGGGATGTACTTAATGTTGCTTATCAAGGTAATGAAAAAGTAAATATGGTGAAATTACAAACTCTCAAAACACAATTTGAGATGCTTAAAATGACTGAATCAGAAACAATTGATCAATTCATGACTAAAGTTATGGGTGTTATTAAAATAATTCGAATGAATGGTGAATAACTAGAAGATCAAAGAATTGTTGAAAAGGTTCTTACATGTTTTCCTAAAAAAATTGACATGATAGTTAATGTTTTTGAGTCGAGAGAATTAACAGAATTGTCTGTGGAAGAATTAACTAGTTCTTTGTTGGCTCATGAAGCAAGAATTAATTTAGATGTCAGAACTTCAGAGCATGATTTCAAATCTAAAGCTTCTATGGATAGAGGTAGAGGCAGAGGTTTTCATGGCAGGAGAGGAAAAGTAAAAGGACAGTCTCATTCTGATGATAGATCACAAGTAACTCAAACACATTCAGAGCAGTCTCAAATTGATCATGGTCGTAGGTGGATAGATAAATAAAAAATTAAATGTCACTATTGCATAAAATGGCCATTATAAGTCTGAATTTCAAAAATTACAACATGTTCTAAGTAAAAAAAAAGCCAATGTCACAAACACTAAATGTGAAACATCAGATGCTTTATTTCTGGCATGCCAAGTGACTGCGCAAGTACCTAATAAATATGTTTGGTTGGTAGACAACGGATGTAGTAATCATACGACTGGTCATAGCTATTTTTTTTCACATCTTGATACATCCTTCAGTTCCTCTATTGGTTTGGGTGATGATCACCAGGTTAAAGCTTCAGGAAAGGGTGTTGTACCTGTCTTAACCAAACAAAATGTTGTGAGGAATATCTATGTTGTTTATTATGTACCCAATTTCAAGCATAATTTTTTGAGTGTTGGCCAGTTAGATGCACATGGTTATGATGTTAGCTTTCACAACACTACCTGCAAGATTTCTGATCAACATAACTCTCTTGTTGCAAATATTCTAATGACCAAGAACATGTTGTATCAATTGCAAATGAAAAGTGAGTTGTTGTATGCCCATAATGTTTCAACACCTAATGACACTAACTTGTGGCATTTGCGATATGGTCATTTAACTATCAAAAGTATGAGTTTGTTGCAAATACAGTCTATGGTGAAAGGTTACCCTACTTTGTCTGACCATATATCTTCATGTACAAGTTGTATAATGGGTAAACATAAGCGAGATAGTTTTGCTTCAACCTCTTATAGAGCCAAAGAACAACTAGAGTTAGTGCATACAGATTTATGCGGTCCAATGCAAGCAAAATCAATTGTTGGCAGTCTCTATTTTCTTACATTTATTGATGACTTTAACAAGAAAATTTGGGTGTATTTCATCAAATAAAAATCCGAAACATTTTCCAAGTTCAAGGAGTTCGAAGCCGAGGCTGAAAACAAAGTGACAATTTTATTAAAGTTCTCAGGTCTAATAAATGAGGTGAGTATTAATCTAACGAATTCATCGATTTTTGTAAGCAACATGGTATTAAAAAACAAACGAAAACTAGTTATACTCCACAACAGAACGAAGTATCAGAAAGAAAGAATCAAACAATTATGAATATGGCTCGAAGTCTGCTCAAAACACGAAATTTGTATAAATATTTATGGGCTGAGGCAGTTTCATGTTCGGTATATATTTGAATCAATCACCCTCTTCGAGTGTTCAAAGTCTTGTACCTGAAGAAGCATGGAGTGGATAAAAGGTAATTGTTTCACACTTTCAAGTATTTGTTTGTATTTCTTTCGCTCATGTTCCAGAAAAATTAAGAAAGAAACTTGATGATATAAGCAAAAAGTATATCTTTATATGGTATAGTGATCAATCTAAAGCATACAGATTGTTTACTCCTATAACTAAGAATTTTGTCGTAAGTCGAGACGTGAAATTTCTGGAAGACAAATCTTGGAATGAAATGGAGAACAATACTTGTCCTAATCCTTTTATTATGTTAGATGAACATCAAGCATCTACAACTAGCACTCCAAGATTACAAGTTCAAGACAAAACCAGTAGTAGTTCATCAAGCAGTAGCAATTCATCATCTTTAAATGGGTTTGACTTTGATAATCCTAAAATGAGAAGCTTAAGTGATATTTATGCACAAGATGATGTTGATGATATTGTAAATTTTGCATTTGTTTCATTTCAACCTACTTGTTTTGAAGAGGCTATAAAGGACAAAGAATGGGTAGATGCAATGAATAATGAAATTGATGCTATTGAAAGAAATCAAACTTGGGATTTGGTTGATCTACTCGATGATAAATTTTCTATAGGTGTCAAATGGGATTTTAAAACTAAGTTAAATGATAGAGGTGAAGTTGATAAGCACAAAGAAAGATTATTTGCCAAAGGTTTTTCACAACAACCTGGCATAGATTATGGTGAAACATTTGCATCTGTAGCAAGAATTGATATTGTTCGATTTGTATTAGCTATTGCAACAAAAAAAAAGTGGCAAATTTACCAAATGGATGTAAAGTATGTTTTTTTGAATGGTGTTTTGAATGAAGAAGTGTATGTTGATCAGCCACTTGGTTTCGAAATCAGAAATAAAAAAAGATAAGGTGTACAGGTTGAAGAAAGCATTGTATGGCTTGAAGCAAGGTCCAAGAGCTTGGTATAGCCAAATAGACCATTACTTGTTGAATAATGGTTTCAGAAGGAGCGACCATGAACCCACTTTGTGTATCAATAATGATCATCAAGGTAATATGTTGATATTGTGTCTTTATGTTGATGACATAATTTATACAGGTAACATGCAGTTAGATGAATTTAAAACTAATATGAAAAATGAATTTGAAATGACAGATCTTGTATTAATGAGATACTTCTTACGTATCGAAGTGAAACAAACACACGATGGTATTTTTATGAGTCAACAGAAGTATGCTACTGACATTTTGTTAAAGTTTACGATGGATAGGTGTAAACCGGTGGATACTTCTATTGAAGTTGGTACAAATTTAAGTAAAGATAATGTGGGTACTGTTGTTAATTCAAATTTGTATAAGCAACTCGTTGGTAGTATTATGTATCTAACTACTACTAGACCTGATATAGCATTTGCAGCTAGTTATATTTCCAGGTTTATGGAATCTCCTAAAGGTTGTCATTGGAAATATGGAAAAAGGGTATTAGGATACATTGCAAGTATATCTACTTATGGTGTATCGTATGCAGCCTCTATAGACAGTAAGCTTGTTGGTTATACATATAATGATTATGCAGGATGTATTGATGATCGGAAAAGCACTTCTGGCTATGATTTTCTACTTGGCATAAACTTGATCTCATGGTCATCCAAAAAGCAGCCCATATTTGTGCTATCTTCAACAGAGGCCAAGTACATTGCAGCGAATTCAACATCATTTCAAGTGGTGTGGCTAAAGAGTCTTCTCTCTGCTTCGGATATACAAAAAATGAACCTATTTCAATCCTTTGTGACAACACTTCCGCTATTCCCTTGTCGAAGAACAATGTATTTCATCAAAAGAGAAAACATATTGACACTCATTTTCACTTTATTCGTGAACTCGTCAAAAATGGTGATATTGTTCCCAAATTTTGTGAATCCAAGGAACAGTGAGCGGATATCTTCACCAAACCACTAGGAAAAGTTAATTTAGGCATAAAACAATGTAACCCTCAAGATTAAGGGGGAGTGTTAAAGTATTAATCATTAGTTTAGAATTAGTTCAATAGAATAAGTTAGTAATAAATTAAATAATTTCCGCTATAACTGTCCATCTGCGTGTATATATATTTCTCCTTAATAAATCTAGTGTGCGCTTAGTAATTAGTTATGTTGTCTTTTTTAATTTTGTTAGATGACGGTCTCTATTCCATTCTTGGACATACTTCTCATTAGGAATAAAGATGGTTCCATTAGACATAAGGTATTTAGAAAAAAGGCACACACAGATAATTATCTCCATGCTAATTCACACCATCATTCGGCACAAAAGATGGAGGTACTCGTGACTCTTTTCACGCGGGCCTTCAAAATTTCTGATGACAATCACATAGAAGAGGGAATTGCATACTTAAGAAAGGCATTCACTAATATGGGATACAGAAACAGGGACATCATCAAAGCCATACAAAGAGCTAGATTCGGAAACAAAAGAAATCCTCGTGATGAAACCCTAAAATCTAAAGTATACCTCCCTTACATCTAAGGGGTCACCGACAAGCTAGCCAAGGTCCTTGCCAAAAATAACATCGAAACCTCATTTAAGCCGCTAATGACAATCAAACATAAGATGAAATCAGTCAAAGACAACCCTGATCCACTCCAGTAAAAAGGTGTTTACCGTATAAATTACTCATGCGGGAAATGTTATATTAGAGAAACAGGAAGATCTTTCAAGATTAGGCTCAAAGAACATGGAGCTGACATCATAATTGGGAGAACCAAAACCTCGACTCTGGTGGATCACTCGAATAAACTCTCCACCACATCTGCCTAGAAGATGCTAAAGTAATAGCCAATGAAAATCACTATTACAAAAGGAAAATACGTGAGGCACTTGAAATCATCAAGCATCCAGAAAACCTCAATAGGGATGGAGGTTTAGAAGTCAGCAAAAATTGGGTCCCCTTATTTTCCCACTCTTAAACTTGTCCTTTCTCAGTTGGCACCCTTGTCTTCCTCTTCGTTCCCCTTCTCATCGCCTCCCTCACCTTCCCTTCCTTTAAAACTTAGAATGACCCTGTATGGACTCTTCCCTTACCTTGTAAAAAGCACCTTGATGCTTCACCCCCTTCTGTGCTTTCATCTTTCCCTTCCCTCTCTATATAATACCCCTTCCTTCCCCTAATATTAATCCCTTAAACCTTTACTTATATCTTAATAAACAATTAGGAATTTGAATACTTAATATTAATTTAATTACTAAACTTTGATGGTAATAGTCAGGAATTAACCCTATCCCAGTTACATATTATAAGGCCCCCTTAATTCTAAATCATTCACCTTACATCAACCCCCCTTATACTTTTACACCCTTCTTAACAAGTAATAAGGGTTTTGATTCATTAATATCAATTTTAATTAATAAATATCATTAGTAATAGTTATAATTAACTATTCCTAGTTTTATTAAATTAAGATTGACATTAATTTTAATACGATTTCCTTTTAAACATTAACAATCATTAAAACTTTAATTAATCATAATTATGACTAGTGGGCTCTTATATTCTTGCTAATAAATTATTTTAGTATCCTTTAAAAATAATCTTTTACCTTTTTATATAAGCAATCTAAAATTAACTAACCCCACCGTATAAGATCTCTTAAATTTATAAAATATTTGAAATAGTAGTATAATATTAACAATTCATTAATAATACATATAACAAATAACCTCTTAGGGATATATTATCCTTAATTTGGGTATAATTAATCTCTAATGAATTATTAGGATTTAAGGCTAAACATTGATAAATTGATAACTTTGCATAAAATTAAAAAGAAACTTTATTTAATTTCAAAATATTGAGTATTTTATGGTTGGTCAGCCTTCATCATGCACTCTTATGTATATTTATGATATCTATCCTCCTCTCTTTTTCAACAGGATTTGTCTTGATGATGGATCTTGTTCTAGACCCGAATGGAGATTCTGAACTCCGCAACTCAAAACTCACACCACGGAAATCTAAAATCTATAATTTGTTATATTGTCTGTGAATGTATTTCGCAAGATACAATTGAATTTAACATGTAACCCAACCATATAGTAGAGACATGTAATTGAGTAACAATATTTGCTAGTTGGTTTCAAAATTCTTGTAATCGCAAAGCTAAGAATTAGAGATACAATTCATCTGGCTTTCTTTTGTCAAACTACATGTTCAATAATTGCAAACAAAAAATAGATATAAAGTCCAAAACAAAAATAATCCCAAAGGTTTATAACATGTCCCCAATAAAAAATTTAGAACAAGGCTTGCAATCTTCTGAAGTACACTGCTTACATGTAAAATGTCCCATCAAACTGATTTTGGAACTCAGATTTCATGAAAATGTGTATACAAATCACTGCAATTTGTATGAAGGTTTTCTTCAAAGGTAAGAATTAGACCATGTTAATATAGACATTATAGAGAATCTTCAAGCACATAAACCAAATGCAACATATCGAGACAAATCAACTAACTATTTTACATTTGTTTTAGTACCTTTGGCGTGAGACGCAAGATGTCATTCCTGCAGTGAGAAGCAAAGTGACCTCTACCTTCCGAATTTTCCACGTCAGTGCAAAAGAAGATTGATAAAATATTAGACTCACAATAAAAATGGTACATCATACAAACTAAAAAATCTCCTTATGTGGGATTTCGTTGTCCAAAATCTAAAGCAACTGCACTATTGTCCATTGATTTTTTCGAACCCCAACATCTTCCTTGTTTTAGTTGAATTGGATGTGCCCTCAAACTAGATTCCTCTACCTCCATTACTTTCATTGTAGCTAAAAAAAATTCTACGCATTCTTCCAATTGGGATTTCTCTTGAGCAGCAACTTCTGCAAGCTCAGAAACTAGATGATTCATCCGCTCTACCCTTGACAATGATGAGCAAATGGAGGAACCCATTGTTTGCATAACATCAACTGCAGAACTAACAACTTCCTTCACTGCTTGAATATTATCCCTGACTAGAAGCCGAAGAGTTTCAAATTCAAAATCTTCAATAACTCTTGATAAAGAACTTGACTGATCTCTTTCCAACAATTCCCATTCTTCCAAATATAACATCTATCCGCTGAGAATGGAACTAAGCTTGTTTTCTTACCTCACTTGTTGCAGTTTGATTCACTTCATTGATACATAAATTCGTAATTCTGAAGTTGTAAGCCATACATTGTAAAGCAGACATTTTGAAAGGGACCTTGGCATATATCCAGTTTCCAGGTCTCAAAGGCTAGCTATGTTCCTTAAAAGGTTCTTGTTGGGTTTAGGATTGATCGGTGTTTTTGGACCGTCGTCGAGCTCGCTCTAGGCCCAACATAAAGCCTCTTCCACCCAAGTAAGTATGTTGTCACACACCTCCTCGTTCAACGCTCTGAACTAGGACCTTATTTTCCAGATCAGATGCTTCTCTTCTATTCGAGGTGCAACCCTGATTTCATTGACCATGCCCGGTGGTTTTTTTTTTACCGTACCTTGCCTACGTGAAGTTATTTCACTCAACTTAGAAAGATCAGATTGAGGTTCCATTGCAAGTTTAGATCTTATGTTCTGTGACTTTCTAAGCGTTCATGGCAACTTATTCTCTTGCATTAACAAATCACCAACAATGACGACATCTGTTGTTGGTATAATTGGACAAATCTCCAACAATGACGACATCTGGTGTTGGGAGAATTCGACCAACAGTGGGAGATGGGCACCATCTAGAAAAACCCAAATCGATGGAATGCAGAGGTCAGATTAGCATAAACCACAAAGAAGTGCACTGTGAAGGAGGTGTCGTAGGTGATGGGAGAGTGGGCAGTAATAGAAGGTACCTGAGGCCGGATGATGGAAAAAGAAAATTCCAATTAATAAAAGTTGTAGATCTCCAGCCAGAGCTTCATCTGGAAGGGCGTTCTGGTGAAAGCGTAGTCCAAGTGTGTGTTGGAGACACTGGCGAGAACTCTTCCATCAACCATCAGACAATCCTTGTCCTCTTTCTGGTTGGTCCTTCTTCTTAGAATTTAATGAGGGGAGACATTGTTGAGATTAGGCGGGCACGTGAACACCTGTTGACCTGTTGAGGACGACGAATCTCAACACTATCACCACGAAGAACTCCATAATAGAATGCTTATTGGCATGAAAATAATAATTGATTTTTACTATTATTGAAATGACTAATAAAAAAATAGGGAAAATTTGGCCAATCATAACCATTAATAGACCAATCATAACCATTAATAGAAAAATAAAAAAAAATAATTATAAAGTTGATTCAAATGAGATTTAATTTGTTTTAAATGAATAGGGAATTATGTATTATTCAAAGATCAATTTTATTGTTCTAAATATTATGCTCATTCTTGGCAATGGTATATTTTTTAATTAATTTAATCAAAAGTATATTAATTGAAATATTGTATTTTCTTAAAATGGTTGTGATGTTTCTCACAAAACTAGCTTACCAAAGCAATTTAATCAAAAGTGTATTAATTGAAATATTGTATTTTTCTAAAATGGTTTTGATGTTTCTCACAAAACCAATTGCAAACTGACAACTCAATATAAATTGATTAATTGTATAACTCAAATTCCAAAGCAATTTGCAATAACATGTTCAATTTGATAGCTAATTAAATTAAAAATAAATAAATTAAATTATTTTTAAAATAATCAATTTCAATATAGAAATATTGCATTTGGATTTTTAGTCAAAGCCAAACTAATATGGTTTGACCAAAAACCCAATGCAATATTGAGTACTTGTAGATAACAATAATTATCCAATGAGCTTTTTCTGAACTTAAACGATTATTGACTAGTGCACCGATTTTGCGAGTACCAGATATGGATAAAGATTTTACTGTGTGTACCAACACATCTAAGCAAGGGTTAGGTGCAATATTAATGCAGGAAGGAGGCGTAATAGCATACATTTCAAGGACGAAACATGTTTACTAAGACATTGTGTATCTTGGGGGAGGATGGAGCTGGGCGGGAGACAGGTGATTTTGAATGGCGATGGGCGCGCTTTTGCTTTCGATGAACAGACCAGGGCTTTGACTGAGAATGTGCAGGGAATGCGTGATTCTACACACATTGATTGGACCAGCACCAGTGTGCAGATTGGGTTGTGTTCACAAGGAGAGGTGGAGCCCCCAATACTCTCGGACGGAAGGTTGTCGCCCTTTATTTTCGAAGGCGGTTTTGATGGGAGGGCAGGAGGCAGTTTGTCTGTTAGTAGGAGCGCGGCACTGGAAAAGGGACATGTTTTGAAGGGGAAAGCACTCTATCAGTGCTTGAATGCAGCAGAGAAGGATTCAGGTCTGGGTGGTTTACAGAGAGTCTTTTCTGTAGAGTATGAAATCGAACAGGACCCATCTGTGCTCACGTACAGAAGGGTGAATGGTTTCAGTGAAAGGGAGAGCTTGAGAGCTTCTCCAAGCCAAATTAGCTAGGAAGAATAGAGTGGGGTTCATGCTTCTGAAGGTACTAAAGAAACAAGCCCAAACAATGTAAAGGAGGCTAGAGCGTCAAAGAAGGGGGGCAGAAAAGAGAAATGGATCAAGGTCAAAAGAGCTGAGTATAACTATGTCTTGGATGAAGACATAGGTTGGGAGCAGGTATCACTAATGGCTAGCAGAACACTGGTTAGCAGGGCTGTGGGGAGGCTTTTTGCTCTGAAAACCGTTGTTGCTTGGGCTGAAGTGCATTGGAAAGCTGTTCTTGGTTATGTGCTTGAGGTGGTATCCCTCTTAAAGGGGTGGTTTGCTTTCAATTTCTTGCATTCTGATCATATCCAGTGGGTGATGCATCGGTTTTGGGTTGTAGATCATTCTCCTATGCTCCTAAAACCTTGGCATCCTCTCTTTGATGCAAGTAGGGAAAGGGTGGATTCGGTCCCTATGTGGGTTCGTTTACCTGGCCTGCCTCTTCATTACTGGACAGAGGAACATCTCCGTGGTATAGGCAATACGAATGGGGTTTTCTTAGAGGCAGACCTATCTTTCTTTAAGACAAATCTCAGGCGGGTGGCTAGAATTCTTGTGATGATTAACATCAGAGAAGGCCTTGCAGAATCTCTGAATCTCCGGTGGGGACATTATGACATTAAGCAGATCCTTGACTATGAGAAGGTTCCATTCTGTTGCCATGTTTATGGCCATCCTGCCTACGAATGTGGTTCTCCCTCTTGAAATGTTAAAAGCCGGGGGTCTAGTCCATCTGTGGTGGAACCTTTCGTGAAGGGGGCTGGCCCTGGCCCTCCCAATTCGCAGTCACTGCCTACTTCAACCTTCTCAAGCGTTTCGATTTCTGATGCCATTGTTTCTAGCATGCCGCTTGCTGTTGGTCTCCAGGCGTTGAGTGCGGAGTCTAGTCCATCTTCTAGGCAGGAGTCACTCTCTCAGATTTCTGGGTGTGGAGCGTTATCTGTTGTGAAGGTTCATAGTCGCCATTATGGAGCGGATTTCCAATTGAAGGATGATGGCATGTTGAAAGAAGTGTTAACTTTGTTGAACTCTTCACTCATGGGTTCCTTTTCTTTCTCCCCTGACATCAATATTTCTTTTAACCTGATCTCGACTTCAGTCTCGGTTCGAAAGGAAGTTTGTGGTAAGGTTCCTATTGCTGTTCCTACTATTTTTTCTCAGCCATTTTTTTCTCAGCCTGCACTCCAAGAGAAGGCTTCTGTTTCTGTTATCGATCCAGGTGAAGAGCTATTGGCCCTTGTGGTAACCTCTGCCTCTTTGGTCACTGGATATAATCTGAGATCTAGTGCTAAAAAAGGTGCAGGTGGGCTCGGGAGGGGAAAATCCCCATCAGCTTGGGGTAGGGGCAGGATCTCATTTTTGGCAAAAGCTCAGGATCGAGCTATGATGGATGTTCATGTTGGGAGGCAGATTTCGATTGATAGGGCGCTTAGAGCAAGCCAATCCCTGAAGCCTGGTGTGTAATGAAGATATTGTCCTATAACTGCAGGGGTTTGGCAGGTCCCCATAAGAAAGCTGCTTTCCGGAGAATTATTTTTTTGGATTGTCCAGATATTATTCTGCTACAAGAGACTTTAGGTGAAGGGACTGTGGTCAAAGCTATATTGGAAGGATGGTTGCCAGGGTAGACTTTTGAGTCGCTGGATGCTAGAGGAAGGTCGGGTGGATTGGCGGTCGGATGGAATGAAAGAACAATCAAATCTCAGAACTTTTGGGGTATGGAGTCGGTCCTGGGATTAAACTTTTTGTCGCTGGAGTTTGGTGAAGAATTTAATATTTTAAATATTTATGGCCCATATCAAGACAAAATCCCTTTCTGGGATTCCCACCTGGGTAACTCTTTACTCAAGAGAGACTTGGTGATATTGGGTGGGGATTTGAACTTTATTTTGGGCCAGTCTGAGGTCTGGGGTCCCCATGCTCAAATCGATTCATTGACTGGATACTTCACACAAAAATTGGAGGAGAATCATTTGCTCGATATTGAGCCCATAAATATGAAACCCACCTGGAGGAACAATAGATGTGCTGAAGGCAGAATAGCGAAGAGACTTGATCGTTTCCTGGTGGATGAGAAAATTGTGGACAAACCTTTTCAGATTAGGCAGTGGATCGAAAGTGGGGGTGCATCTGATCATTTTCCTATCTTTCTCGAGTTCAAGATCGGGCCTAGACAACCTCCTAGCCCTTTAAAGTTCAACAAAATCTGGCTCAGGGACGATTCATTCAAAGCTCTTGTTCTTGCTAGGTGGATTCCTTTTAGGGAGGATAGTCCTCTTTCTGCGGCTTTTCAATTTGCTGAAAATTTAAAACGCATTAAGGATGCTGTGAAAGATTGGTCGGCTGCCAAGAGACAGCGGGAGGATGTGGAGTTGAAGCAGGTGGAAGAGGATCTTCACCTGATTTATGAGTGGATTGGTGGGGGTTTTCAATCCCAAGTTGATAAGGACACTCTTGTTTCTCTTGAAAAAAGAAGGAACTCCCTTCTTATGGATAAGGAGGAATCTTGGAGGTTGAAGAGTAGGGCCACATGGTTGGCATGTGGGGATGATAATACAAAATTTTTTCATGCATATGCTCGTGGTCGTAAGGCATCTAATTCTATTTGGAGCTTAAGAGATGGTCAGGGCATTGAGCATTCTTCTTTTGAGGCTAAAGCTAAGCTGGGGGTTGATCATTTCAAGGATCTTTTTAAGGCCCTAGCTCATGCATCAATTGCGGAAGTGATAAGAGTTGCTCAATTTTTTCCGAGGTTTGTGGAGGAGGCTGATAACAGATCTTTGATGGCTGAGGTCTCTGAGAAGGAATTAAAGGAGGTTCTTCATAGCTTCCAAAAATACAAAAGTCCTGGGCCAGATGGATGGTCAATCGAGTTTTTCTTGGCTCTTTATGATGTTTTAGGGACAGATCTGCTGAAATTTGTGGAGGATACCAGGAGTTCAGGGAAGATTCCTGCTTGTTTTAATTCCACTTTCATAGCACTTATTCCGAAAGTGGATAACCCTCTTTCTCTGGCTGATTTCCGTCCTATCTCGTTGTGAAATTGTATCTATAAAGTGATTGCCAAGGTGGTCGCGAGAAGACTCAAAGGCATTTTGTCTACTCATATCTCTAGTGAACAATTTGGCTTCCTGGAAGGCCGTCAAATACATGAAGCAATCGGAACTACACAAGAGGCTCTCCACAGCATGAAGACCAAGAACCTCAAAGGGACTGTGTTGAAAATAGATCTCTCCAAAGCTTATGACCGGGTAAGCTGGTTAAATATTCGTATTCTCCTGACTCACCTTGGTTTTGGCATTGAATTCATAAGATGGATTATGAGTTGTATTACAACTGTCTCCTTCTCTGTTTTGCTTAATGGGGCTGCATCTCCATTTTTTCATGCTGAAAGGGATCTACGCCAGGGCTGCCCCCTTTCTCCCCTTTTGTTTTTATTGATTGCTGAGGGTTTGAGCAGAGCTCTTCATGAGGCAAAGAGACAGGGTTCTTTGAAGGGCATTTAGGTTGCTCCTAATTTTTTCATCACTCATCTACTTTTTTTTTATGATGTTTTAATCTTCTGCTCTGGGTCGGTGCGTGATGCTATTTCTATTGGTGAGATTCTGGACTTGTTTGGCAAGGCTACGGGAATGGAAGTGAATGCTAGGAAGTCATCCATCACTACACATTTTCTGAGGGATGTGGAGAGGCGAGAGTTCGTGAGGATATTTCCCTATAATTCTGTTGGTTTGGATGATGGGCTGAATTATTTGGGGTTCCATTTAAAACCCAATGATTATAGGAAAAGTGATTGGAGCTGGTTACTGGAAAAGCTGGAAAAACGTTTAAAAGTTTGGTCTCATAAATGGTTGTCTAGAGCTGGGCGGTTGACTTTAGTTAAGTCTATTTTGGAGGCTGTCCTGGTTTATTGGTTGTCCTTGTCTTGGATTCCAAAGGGTATTTTAGAGGCTGCCAGGAGGATTTGCTTTAGATTCCTTTGGAGTGGGAAACAGGAATCTTTGGTGACCCCTTGGGTTCGGTGGGAGAAAAATGCTATTCCAAAAGGGTTGGGTGGATGGGGTCTGAAAAATATTTTTCTCTTTGCTCAGGCTCTTGCTGCTAAGGGTAGGTGGAGGCTCATCAATGTTGATAGTCTTTGGACTCAGGTGATCTCTCAAAAATATATTGCTCCTTTTTCTATTTTTGATTGGATAAGGAATCCAAGAAAATCCTTTGCAGGTGGGTCGGTGATTTGGAAGGCTCTAGTTAAATCTTTTCACATTCTAGAAACAAGTCTGGCTTGGGATGTGGGTAGTGGCAGGAAGCTTCGGGTTGGTGAGGATCCTTGGATGGGAAGTGTTCTACAACACCTCCTTCCCAGGCGTACGGTTGAGGCCTTAAGGCAGCGGGGGATTACTTTTCTCTTCCAACTTGTTGATCCGGTTCGGAGAAGGTTGGGCATTCAGCCTTGGTTATTGGCCTCTTCTCTGGGGCTGGATGAACATGATGAGAGGGCACTGGCTGTATATATCCGTGCTTTAAAACAGGCTCATATTTTGCTTCTGGATAGGGAGGATAAGATTGCTTGGGACTTTGATCCTTCGGGAATCTATTCTCCCCGGGCTGGCTACACAAAACTTAGTGCTGGGGTAGTCTTGGGAGAGGAGCGGTGGTGGTGGAAGAAACTATGGAAACTGAATTGTCCTCCTAAGACTCGCCTTTTTATGTGGTGTGTCCTTGAAAATAAAGTCCCTACCTGGGATGTGCTGCAACACAGATGTTTTCAGGGCCCTGGCTGGTGCTGTTTGTGCAACTCTAATGTTGAAATAGTTAACCATCTTTTCCTCAGCTGTCGTTTCATTAAAGGTGTTTGGCTGGAGTGTACCAGGTTATTGGATATCCATTGCAGATGGGAGGGCATAGCTGTGTCTCATGCATGGGATTCGTGGTGGGTGTCTTATGCTGAGCAGAATCTAAAAGCTCTGCCTCTCCTTGTTATTTGGGGCTGTTGGTTGGCTCGTAACCGTCTACTTTTTGATGGTTCTGTCAGTGCGCCAGAGATCATTGGTGCCATGACTGTTGGATTGCACTCAGCTTTTCCTGTTCACATTCGTGCTGCCAATCAGAGGGCCGTCCTCCTGTTGGATATTGATAGGAGGAACCCTTGGGGTTTTTTTGATGGAGCCATGCAGCAAAATGTTTGTGGTGGTGGAGCTCTGTTGTTTCTTTCGGATTCTAATTGGTTTGAGATCTCTATTGGGCTTGGGGAAGGAACAAATAATTTCACTGAATTTTTGAGCCTCAAGATTCTTCTGTTGTTCGCTGTGGAGAAAGGCTGCAGGCAGTTAAATTTTTTTGGGGATTCCTTGAATGTGATAAATTGGATAAAAGGAATTCATATTTGCAGAGTCCACCATTTACAAAATCTGTTTCGCTCTATTAGGGAGATCCTCAGTTCTTTTGTTTCTTTCTCCTGCCAGCATATCTATCGAGAAAATAATGACAAGGTTGATCGAGCTTCAAAGAGGGGGATTCTGCAGGACGAGGGTATCTGGAGGATCAGAGAACATCTGGATGGAGTTATTTCTGAATACTTCCATCCATCTTTATTTGACTAAGAGGCTACAGGTTTATATGTTGGCCTGACAACAAATTGCCAACAGAATTCATACACATGGTGTGCTTTTTCTCAACAGTTCGGTGATGGTGGTTGAGAATTATCACTCGATTATTTTTTGGTGGTCATGTAAGATGGACTTTCTGCTATGGGCTGGATTTATTTTTCAGGAATGACAACTAAAAGTCACGGGCTGCTTACTTTGGTGAGATTTTTTACTCAACATCTTTTGTGATGGTAGCTGAGTAACCACTGCTTTTTCACTTGGGTTTCTCGCCTAAAGGGCTGCTTCAGCGGGCTGGACTCTCTTGTAAATGATACACATCGACATTGAATCTTCCCTGGGGGGCGCTACATCACTGCTTGTATGTTGCGTTATATTTCTCTGTTTGGTGCTTCCATCGGGTCTTATGACAATATGGGCTATATGATGCATTATATTTCTCTGTCGGTTCATCCATCGGGTCTTATGACTGTTTGGGCTGTGATTTGCTCCATGAAGAACTTTGGGTTCTAGGCAGTTTCTTTACAGATCAATTCTTGTTGGACTGCTAATGGAAATCTGTGTTCTATCTATTTATTTTGATCAACATGTCTTCAAAATGGAACAGGGTATTTTTGCTAGTTTTGGCTATGCACAAGATTACTTTTCTCCTTTGTAACTGTCTTGGGTCTACAAACGCTTAGAGTTTGTTTATCTTTGTCCACACATCTCTGTGAATCTCATTGTAATTTTGTACTCACCTGCAGTAATAAAATTACGTTTTTTTCTCGAAGAAAAAAAAACAATAATTATCCAATGAAGTGAGAATGTGGGATTTTTGAACAAAATGAAAACATAGTAAGAATTGTAGGTTTTTTGAGTGGTTAAAAGTTGATTGTTCAAAAACAAATGTGAAAAATGTGTTATGCTTAGCAAACTCTTTTATTAAAAACCATAAAATTGTAGTTATTTTATAGTAATACTATTGGTTTTTTTGGGAAAATATATTAATTTTAATTTTGATATTAATATTATGCATGAGACATACTAGGTGTTATGGTGTATGAGATAGGGTATTATGGTTTAACCTTTGATGTATATATGAGGTCTTTAAATGGTATTATTTGATAGAAGCTTCTTTTTATATTAATTTTTTAAAGATTTAAATAATTCTCAATTATTAATATAATTTTTGTTATAATTAATAGAATATTTTGTACTCATTTTACAAATATACAAGATATGATAATGTAGAAATTTTTCATATTTAAATAAATTTATTAATTAAAATTTAAAATTTAAAATATTTATTTTATATACATCTATACATGTAAAAAATATATATAAAGACAAGTCTTTTTTTTTGAAATTTTCAAAATAATTAAAATCAAGTTTCTAATAATCTTTTTCAAAACATGCATATGTATAAATATCAATAAAATTAATAAATATGATATACTTATAAATAAATATATATATATATATATATATATATATATATATATATATATATATATATATATATATATATATATATATATATATATATATATATATATATATATATATATATATATATATATATATACATTTTTCATATCTTTCTAAGACCAACCAGTCTCATTAACTTACCACATGAAATTAATTTAAGTTTTATTAATAATTAATAATAAAAGAAAAAAAAATATGTATAATAATTAATGTATTTCACCCTCGGCTAATCACTAAAAAAACTTACAAAACTCAATCCTAATAAACTTCCATTTATTAAACTTTTAATTGGTATTTTATAAAAGAAATTATGTATTTAATAATCATTAACTTATTATACTAAGCATATATATAATTAATTTTGGTTTATTAGATTATTTCGTATTATTAAGTCATTCATTTTATAGAGTGGGTAAAGTTTGACTAGTCAAAAATAAATGTGAAAAATGTGTTCATGCTGGCAAATTATAGTAATGATATTGGTTTTTTTATAAGAATATTAAAAAATTTAAATTCATATATTTTACAGTAATATTATTGTTTTTTAAGAAAAATATATTAATTTTAATTTTTGAGTTGAAAAGTTTGTTTTATAGTTTGAGTCACTATGTAAGTTCATTATCAATGTTTTTTAAAATAAAAATTTTAATTAAAAACTATGTTTTAAATAGAAAAATAATGTCCACTATAATTTAAAAAAATGAATATGTTGTAAAGTAATTAGAAATAAAAAAAAATGTGTAAATCACATGTTTAAATTTTATACTTTTCAAAAATATTTAAACAAGAAATTTAAATAAACTATTTGGAGATCTATGTTAACTAATTTATGTTCATATAAAAAAATTATGGTTAAAATTTTTATTTGATCCTATATATACTCTATTTAGCATTCAAAAATACAATATAAACCAGGAAAAATAACATATTGTATTTTGCACTCTAAAAAAGTTTGCATGTGAAGAAATTTGATCCTTGTCAACTCATGTTAGATCCTTACTTAAGATGGATCTATGCTAGCCAGAGGCTCATTCTACAGCCCAATAAGAGAGGCTCATTCTACACCCGTTTATAAGGGTTTATGCCCCTTTTAAAATAAAATTAAAAATTAAAAATTATGTTTTAAATAAAAAATATTGTGGGTTATAATTAAAAAAAATGAATATGTTGTAAAGTCATTAGAAGTAAAAGAAATGTGTGAATCAAATGTTTAAATCTTATACTTTTCAAAAATATTTCAACAAGAGATTTAAACTATTTGAAGATTTATGCTAACTAATTTATGCCAATATCAATTTCATATATATCTATATATAGAAAAAAAAATAGTTTTCATAGTTAAAATTTTTATTTGGTCTTATATATGTTCTATTTAGCATTCAAAAACACAATTTAAACAATGAAAAATAACACATTGTATTTTACACTCTAAAAAATTTGCAAGTGAAGAAATTTGATCCATGTTGGCCCATATTAAATTCGTACTTAACATGAATCTATGCTTGTGATATTAATATTATGCATGAGACATACTAGGTATTATGATGTATGAAATATGGTATTGTGGTTTAAACTTTAATGTATTTATAAAGTCCTAAAATTTATTAGTATTATTTGATAGAAGCTTCTAGCAGTTATATTAGTTTTTTTTAGGGCTTAAATGATTCTCAGTTATCAATGTAATTTTTGTTATAATTAATAGAATATCTTGATGTGTCTTACAAAGACATGAGACATGATAATGTGGAAAAAAAATATGTTTTAATAAATTTGTTATATATATATATATATATATATATATAAAGACAAGTCAAATATGTGAGATATGATAATGTCGAAAAAAAAAAGTATTTTAATAAATTTATTAATTAAAATATTTTAATATACATATATATAGAGAGAGAGAGAGAAAGATAAGTCATTTTTTTTTGTGAATTTTCTTAAAAACTCATAAAGTCACACAAAATTTATATAATTATAATTAAAATCAAGCTTCTAGTAAATTTTCTCAAAATATACATATTTATATGTAAAAATAAAATTAATAGATATAATATGCTTAATTAATATTAATAATTCTTTGGATGCGGGTGACATGACGCGCATGTATGAAAATGTTCCCTCCCACATTCGAGCTGATGAAGATCTGCAAACTTCACTTGAAGTGGAACCACCTTCCTACAATAATTCACATGAGGTGACAGAGGCAAGGGATCGAGAAGACACGCAACACCAGGAACCACCCTAGGTGTAACCTCTCCGCTACAATTATTTGAATGACCTCTCGGATGGTTATGACTCACTACCATAATGCAAAGCACATGCTACCACATGAGAACTGTCGCAACATACACCTGCGAGTGTGTCACAATAATGCACAACATCTGTGCTTGTGCCACAGATCTACAAAAGGGGAGGGCCCTCTGCATAGTGTTATTCAATGTTTTCTCCTTCTGGCTTATAATGCCCTCTTAGCCTTTTTGTTTCAGTTTTAGCCCACCTGCGCACTCCACCTGCTACACAACCTCCCCCCAGTGCCAGGTTGCTGGGGACCCTCCCGGCCGTGCACCTCCCTGATTGTGCACCTCCATTCGGCTCCCCTTGCCCTGCTAGCTTCTCTCTACTGCGCGCTCTCATCATCAAGCTCCCCCAGCTGCGCAACCCCACTTATGCACTACCTTGCCCAATAGCACTCTATTGCGCACTCCCTGTCTCTGCTCTAAGCGTATTCTCTATACCTATAATCCCCCCATATCCCTTTTGCTTCACTATCCCATGGCTCTGCGACTATGCCAAAGGACAATCAGAGGCAACCATAGAGGTGTGTTCCGAGGACGCTAGCAGAGAGGTCCCGATAACTGTTTGGAGTCCTTTAAGGGCTCCTCTTCTCGCAGTCATGCTGGGGATGCCCCTCAGAGCCCCGCGCACGACCAGGAGGAGGAGGCCCCTATTCAGGAAATGCAACAAGGTAGAAGCAGACCCAGGAAATCCACCATAGTGCACCAGGAGCACCCCATGGCTTGAAAAATCGAGCTTCTTCCAATTCAGGAGGTAGTGGGGGAAGACATCGACGTATGGATCATGGACTCGGAAGGAATTTGGATGCGTGTACCAGATGCTGAGTACCCAGTTGCTCCCATTCTCTACGCACCTACTTCTAGGCCTCTGCACTGACCTACTGCTGAGGAGGAGGCCATAGCGCAGGAGTATGCCTGCCATATCGAGGAGGAGGACCTAGACACCGAGGATGATGTAGAGACACCATGACTGTGCGGCCGCTCAGTTCTTTTTAGTTTTTTGTTATTTCATCTCTTATCATAGAACTTTTACTTTCACAAGTTCCACGACACATTTTGTAATTTTCTATCTGATGTTATTACAGGGCTGGTTTCCTCCAAGGAGGCAGCCCCATACCTGCGCTACTTTGAAAGAAATGAAGGCTAGGATTGGATAAGCGCAACTTACCAACTCAACCTGTAGCATATGTAATGTTTCATTTCGAATCAATATAGTTCAGCCTAAATTACCAATATATATATATATATATAAGAATTTTATATGACCTTGTCCAAATATAATATGCATTTTTCATGTCTTTCTGAGACTAACCATTTGCATTTAGGAGACATGGTTTTAGGACAAGCTAGTTTTAGGAGACATCACTTGACTATTGACCACCTTGTCACTCTCAAAATTATTGCCGAGGAATGTCGCAATATCAAATTCGATCTCTTATGTTGTTTTGTGGACTTTAGAAAAACTTTCGACATTGCTCCTCAAGGTAAGCTCTGGGAGAGACTTAAAGAGATCATGGTCCCTCCTGAGGTGAGGATTGTTGTGATCTGTCTCTACGAGACCGTCACTGCCAAGTTGAAGACCAACGAGGGGTGGTATAAAGACATTAAATTCAATATCGGAGTTAAGAAATGGTGTCCCCTATCCCCTACCCTTTTTGGGATATACATCAATAAGCTAGATGAGTGTCTGGAATCTGCAGGATGCAAGGACATCAAGCTTGCTGGTGTTCTCATTACTCTTCTCCTTTATGTCGGTGATATCATTCTTCTTGCAAAAAGTGATGATGACCTTGACAAGCAGCTTCAGACTCTTCATGTCTACTACTCCAAGATGGGTATGAAAATTAATACCGACAAGACCAAAGTCATGATCATTAAATCCAAAAAGATCACCCATTGTTGTTTCGTGTATAATAACTAATGCTTAGGGAAGGATTCTTCTTATAAATGCTTGGGCATTGACTTCCATCATCAACTCAATTAGAACTATAGCATCAAGAAAAGGATTATTGGAGGTTTGAAATCTTATTATGATCTTTAAAACAATTGTAAATCGGTCGATCTTTACATTTGGATTAAAAAGAGGTTCCTCTTTGAGACTCTCGTCACCCCTGTTGTCTTATACAGATGTGAATTTTGGGGCTGCAGTATATCCATTGAGTCACGGAGAAATATTGAGATGATCTGAAAACAATTCATAACCTACAACCCGAAGATCAAGGGAAATAATCCCTATCCTATCCTCTTGATCAAAGTTGGTTTGTCCCCCATTGAAAGTACTACTATGTTTAGATATCTGATGTATAAGAACAAAATTTACAGCATGGAATCCAAAAGGCTCCCCAAAATTTCCTCTAACTTTAGTGAAACCCCCTGACTTCGCGTCAAGCGCGAGTGGCATAAGGATGCCTAGTCTTGGTTCAACCACTAGGGAATTAAGGAAGAACTCAGTGTGGTAAGCAAAGATAGTATAAAAAATACTATCACCTCCAAGTTTAAGGACAAGCTATGGGAGGATCAAGAGTTGGAGGGCATTAGGGGAATTTTGAGGTCTAAAATGGGCCTCCTAAGGAAATAATAAAAAAATAGTTAAACCAATAAAACAATATTTATGAATTTGCAATTCACTTTTTGCACCACAATCCATGTAACCATAGTTAAATTCATTTCAAAATTTGTACCAAAATAAAATTAATAAAAAAATTGTATTGATGTGACTATAAATAAGAATGAACTTTTCAAGAGGAAGTCATTATCATTGAACAACTAATACATTTGTCCTTTGTACTTATAGATATTAACTTATAATTAATTTGAATTTGTAATATTAAATAAAATGAGACGAATATATAATTTAAAAATAAATATATGAAAACATACAAATATAATATTTATTGAAAAGTGTGTAAAGACATGAAGATTGTGTAGGGATATGCATTGTTTCTTTCAAAAAATATGAAATGACAATAATAATATTTTATTTAAAAAGTGTGAAATGAAATTTATTATGAGTACTTTACTTGTTGACTTTAAAAGTACTTAGAGCACCACCATGGTTAACCATGAGTTTTTTTCTACCATTGATAATGTGACAAGTAAGTACCTTTAACTCAAACAATGCCACCTCAACCATTAGGGATGATGTCATCCCATAAAATGTGATTAGTTCTCATAAAGTGAATTTTGATTCTACATTTTCCTTAGGAGGTCCATTTTAGACCTCAAAATTCCCCTAATGTAAAAGGAAGCTTCAATACTATAAGGAGGTGATCAACCCCACCCTTGGTAATCAAAATTATCTCTCTGTGTTGACCAACACTAAGAAAAAAATGAACATCCCTAGGATAAGAACTAATTCTCATGAGCTTCAAAGTGAGACTGAGAGGTGGTCTATTCCCAAGACTCCCTGGAACAATAGAATCTGTCAGATTTTCAATACTAAGCAGGTGGAAGATGAAAAGCACTTCCTTTTATACTACCCGACTCTTACGCACATCCACTCTCAATTCCCTAACATATGACACACTTCCAATCTTCTGGCCCTATTCATCCATCCCACCTATAGCGATCTTGGAGCGCTTCTTTCCCTTCTCTTTGATCATAGAAACAAGATTTTGAAGGCTCAAACTTAGATTCTTTTTTGAGGTCTGATAGGCCGCATTGGTCTTAGCGGACGTTAATCATCATCATCATCATTAACCTACCACATGGAAATAATTTAACCTTTTATTAATAATTAATAATAAATGAAAAACAAAAAAAATGAGCCTCAATCCTCTCCACTTTTTGATCCAAGTCCTTCATTTCAAACCATAGTTCATTCAACATGAACAAGATCTCATTTTGGGTGTCATTGTGATCAAGAAGCACATTTCCCAACAACATCTTCATATATTAATATAATTCTATTATGCATAGGTACTAATGTTTCCTTCCTTAGGTGTGGTTAGTAACTAGAATCCAAGCTATCACTTATACTACAATATATGATTTTGAGAGACACTCTCTTTCTTCAACAAATTCATATTCAACATCCTTGAGTTCTTGTTGAATGTCTAATGAAATTTTCTCGCAAAACTAGAAAGTAGAGGATTCCACCCTATAGTGGGCCCTTGAGCCACCCTGAGTTTCATAGTAAGCCACTCCCCGTCAATCGTAAACCCTTTGTCATGTCATGATGGAGGTAGGGGGCTAAGGATGAGTCTAGAGTAGGAGTGTGTTGAAGGTATAAGGGAAAGAAACATAGTGGGGGACAATCATAGACTAAAAATGAGAGAGGTCACACTAAATCTAAACCCAATGTCAAGGACCTTTCACTCTAGGAATGATGGGAGGAAGGATGGGTATGTAATGCAATGACAAAGACTAGTAGGGTTGTTCTAAAGAATTCCAATTTGGGGAGAGCCAAAAAAATGAGCAAAGAATCTGAAGTTTGGAGGATGCTTAGCAGGGAAATCCTTCCCGCCATATAGCATCAAATTCCAGAAGCAAGTCCCCATAAAAACTCCAACAAGGAATAAATGCACCATCATCAAGAGATTGTGCTTCACCATAGTTCCACATCTCACATTTGCACGAAGTTGATTGTCGCAATAATGAACCAACATTTTTGAATCCACAATAGATATGGAGGCTAAATCGTTCATGGGAGGGGTAGGATGACACATCCCTACCAATTATTTCTTGGTGGGATGGCTACCATGCCACCCTCCCACCTATCCCTTCCCTCATCATATCTTATGAGGATGGGAGGGATGATTTTTGTCTTCCCTGCCCAGGTTTAATTCCTTAAAGTGACATATTGATTTCATATTGAATATATTTTGTATTGATTCCAAGCCTTTTTTTTGTGGATCTTAAACCATAAATAACATATATATAATTTAATATTAATTTAGCTTTAAATAAATTATTTATCCTAGAAGCATGCATTGTTGATAAACGAATCTTTGAGTTGATTGAGAGAGATCCTATCACTAATTCATTCCCAAATTTGTGATTATTTCCACATCTTAAAATTTGGGAAACAACAATATCATTGTAACTTATCACTTATTGCAAAATTTAAATGTCATCGTGGCAATTAACCAAGCTAAACAATTTTAAAACGATGCATATGCAAATATTTTGTTGATAGTTAAAAATGTTGAGCATTTGATTGGAAATGTGAGCACCAATATAGAATATGATACCACAATTGGGAACCAATGAGGGAGTTACGGGAAACTAAACATGCCTATTATCGCCAGAAAACCTCATCCGGTGATTTATGCCAAAATTCGGATTCAATATTTGATAACCTTATTTTCCCACTAGCCCATATTTCATTAAATGAAGCTATGCATAGTTGAAGAAACCACATTCCACAATTATAGGGTTGAGTGGTTGTTTTGGATTACTCTCAAAATTCATTGGGGAACATGGGAAAGTACCTATCTCATAATTTGAGGGTTAGCCCATGACTAGTGTGGGGAAATGTTGAAAAACATGTAGATCAGACATCCATGAATTCATTCAAACCATGCTTAGGGAGATTAAAGGCACATTGGTGCCTATAGGGGTGATTAAATGAGAATATATCTACCATTTTTTAGATGAAATTTTTTTACATTGATTTGAGTGTTTATATAGAGTTTTGGGTACCCAAAAAGGTGCAAACTGTGGATTGGAACATTGTTGGTGTGTTTTAGGATCTCTAAAAAAGAAATTTTCATGCCCTTTTCTCATTGAACAATGAGAGCTCTATAACTTAGCTAAGAAGTGAGGCCTTGAAATGATGCATGTTGGCCCAACATGATAAGTAATTGGAAAGGAAGTCACTTAAGGATCATAGAGTAGTGAAGATATGTCTATATTGCTATGCTATCTAGCTAAGAGGAATATGATATTTATAGAGACCCTGAGATCAATGGGCAGAGGAGTTTTATGATGTTTTTTTTTTGGAGAAAGAGATTTTCCTTCACTCATCCCAAATTTCTTAGTGTTGATAGTTCCCCCTCCTTGTACCATATCCTAACTAAGGGGTGGCCAATTATATAGAGCATTGGTGAAATTGAGCCTATGGTTGCATGGAAAAGGCTCATTCCCTAGTTAATTTCCATGTTGAAAATTATAGATAAGTGTTTTCTCTAATTTCCATGAATATTATTCATTTTCTATCAAAACTTCGGTGGTAAAATTAGACATAGAAAATGTATATATTTTCTTGTATGGAATGTAGAATGTGGTATTGCATAATGCCTCCCATGGTTTGACAATACATAGATAAGATTTGGGTATAGTAAAAAAATTATCCAATGAGCTTGTATGAAGAGGAATCTTCACTTGCCATAAATCTCAATAAACCCATATAAGTGAAGTGGATAGCTAGAGAAATGTACATTAATACAAGACCCAAAAATCTACTATATACCAATGGTTAGTATAATTAATGGAGGCGTGGTAAATTTGGTAGAAACTTGGTTATTACCAAGGGAGATAGCTAGAGAAATGTACATTAATACAAGACCCAAAAATCTACTATATACCAAGGGTTAGTATAATTAATGGAGGCGTGGTAAATTTGGTAGAAACTTGGTTATTACCAAGGGAGAGTGAAAGTTATAATGCTTAATTCTTTCTTATAGTGAACCTTTGTTCATATGATTATGTCATATGTACTTATTCATATAGAGATATAAGGTTATGCTTGATTCAATACATGTTAGACATAATGTATAGTAGTCCAATTTTACAAAAGTATTTTGGGAATAATTTTGTCTCAAGTGGAAAAATTAATTTCAGAATCTTCATACCGAAATTTATGCAAAGCACTAAATAAATTTTGGTGGGTAACCTCTAGCAACTCAGCATTTTTACATTTTACTCTTACTTTTGGTAAGAAATGCATAAATAATGGTGGGTAGTAAATCCTAGTAAGTATGTTTGTTTGCATTTGATTCCTATTTATTTTGGTGCAAATACTTGCCTAATTATGGTGGGAAGTAACTATTGTTAATTATGTTTATTTAAACCCAATTTTCTCTAAGTTATGAGCTCCCACAACCCTAGATGACCTTCTACAATACTTGGTGGTGTTTGGCTGAGGGGGGCCTTGCCCCCCTCATACCTCCCTTATAACCTAACATCGATGCATTTCACACTCTCATATCGGTGTGGTCTAGATTCAAAACATCACGACTTACCAAATTTGTGAAGAATCTGAAGAAATTGAAAAATTTGTGGTGAATGCCTCCAAATCGTGCATTATGGAACTTCAATTGGAATATCTGGCATAGAGGGAAAGTTTATAGGGACTACCTCCCCCCCCCAACCCCCCACCAATATATATATATATATATATATATATACATATATATATATGAATCTCTAGCTAAACATTGTAGGCCTCTAATCAAAGTAATAGTTTCAACCTCCTTTTGTTAAAGAGGATTTTTAACTTTTTATTTTCAAGATAAGTTTGATAGAAATTTGATATTGAGAAGTAGCCCTTATTTTATTGAACTCAAGGATTTTACCTTGATATATGGATCCCACAATTCAACCATGAAGATGATGTCCCTTCATATGTTCTTGTTTGCCTGAAGATCCCCCACTTTTCTCTTCACTTCTAGAATGATGAAACTTTCAAAAATATAGGCAATGCTCTAGGAAAATGAATTTATAGGGAAGAACCCAAGGATGGTATGTTTTCATGTGCCCCCATTTATGTTGAAGTATACTTTGAGAAAGGTATCCCAAGAGACATGCAACTACTTTAGATAACTGGTCCATCCTCCAAGAAGTTGACTATGGTGAACTTCCCTTCAAATGCTAGGTTTTTCATGCATATGGCCATTTTTCTAGAAATTTTCCAAAATATTCAAATGCTCCCAACAAGAAGGAAGAAGAGGAAAACTAGAATATCCCCCAAGAGAAGAAGATTTATTTCTAGAAAAAAAATCCCCTCCCCCCCCTCACCAAAAAAAATAAAATAAAAAATAAAATATATATATATATATATATATATATATTGGTGGGGAGGGGAGGAGGGGATTTTTTTTTCTAGAAAGAAATCTTCTTCTCTTGGGGATATTCTAGTTTTCCTCTTCTTCCTTCTTGTTGGGAGCATCTGAATATTTTGGAAAAATTCTGGAAAAATGGCCATATGCATGACAAACCTAGCATCTGAAGGGAAGTTCACCATAGTCAACTTCTTGGAGGATGGACCAGTTATCTAAAGATAGTTGCATGTCTCTTGGGATACCTTTCTCAAAGTATACTTCAACATAAATGGGGGCACATGAAAACATACCATCCTTGGGTTCTTCCCTATAAATTCATGTATGTATGTATGTATGTATGTATGTATGTATGTATGTATATGTATATGTATATACATATACATACACACACACACACACACACACACACACACACACACACATACATACATACATACATACATATACATATACATATACATATATATATGAATCTCTAGCTAAACATTGTAGGCCTCTAATCAAAGTAATAGTTTCAACCTCCTTTTGTGGAAGAGGATTTAACTTTTTATTTTCAAGGTAAGTTTGATAGAAATTTGATATTGAGAAGTAGCCCTTATTTAATTGAACTCAAGGATTTTACCTTGATAGATGGATCCCACAATTTAACCATGAAGATGATGTCCCTTCATATGTTCTTGTTTGCGTGAATATCCCCCACTTTTCTCTTCACTTCTAGAATGATGAAACTTTCAAAAATATAGGCAATGCTCTAGGAAAATGAATTTATAGGAAGAACCCAAGGATGGTATGTTTTCATGTGCCCCCATGTATGTTGAATTATACTATGAGAAAGGTATCCCAAGAGACATGCAACTATCTTTAGATAACTGGTCCATCCTCCAAGAAGTTGACTATGGTGAACTTCCCTTCAAATGCTAGGTTTTTCATGCATATGGCCATTTTTCTAGAAATTTTCCAAAATATTCAGATGCTCTCAACAAGAAGGAAGAAGAGGAAAACTAGAATATCCCCAAGATAAGAAGATTTCCTTCTAGAAAAAAAAATTCCCCAACAATCCCTCGAGATTCATAATGGCCCTAAAGTGTCGCTTATTCCCCGTCATCCTTCAGGGGAATCCTCTTCTTTGAATCAATAGGTTGGCCTTAAAATTCCAGTGTAAACTAGTTTGAAGTCCTAAATGTATTGGAGAACATAGAAGAAACTGAAAATAAATAAATTAAATACCTTTCTGAAAAGGAAGCTTTTATAGGTTATCAAGAGCAAGAAGGAAGTATGGATACTCTTGAAGACATCCCAATCCCAATGCAAGTTCCATATGAAGAAGAAGGAGAATCTCTTCTCTCCCCAGAGACCTCCATCAACCCTCTCAATACAATTTCTCCATATAAGGAGCATTCTGGAAGTGATATGGCCTGCAATATCCCCTTGGAAAGGCCTCATAAGAAATAAGGATAGAAATCAAACAAACATATTTTCTCTGAGCAAATTGATAAGGAATTAAAGTTGGGGACCAAATATTTGATCAAGGAAGCACTTATTAAAGTAACTATAAGTACAAAGAATAATATATGCATGGATCCCCCCCATGGAGAGTGCATTAAATCCATAAGCAAATGATGAAGGTTGTCTCTTGGAACTATAGAGGACTAGGGAATGAAAATATAATATCAAAAGTAAAATTCTACTTAGAGAACAAAAAAATCCCCTGATACTTCTACTCCAAGAGACTAAAATGAAAAAGGATGAAATTTTGATTAAATAAAAATGTATGAAGAGGCAATGAAGCCTTAGCAACATGTTCAGGAGGTGCTTCAATAGGAGTATGCAATCTTTGGAATCCTTTAGTATTTCAGAACCTTCAAGAATCAAAATATCCACAATGGGTAGCTTTCGATCTCCTTCATTTGACCACTCAAAAGGTATGTACTATCATTAATGCCTACATGCCAATATCTTGTTGGAATTCTTTCCACGTTATAAGTGATCTGACTATCCTCTAACCTCATTTTTTGGGGCAATTATAACATTATTTTTCATCGATGGGAGAAAAAAGGTGGTTCTCAAGTCATGGACTTGTTTAGAAAACATGTGGAATATGTAACATTGCATGTGTATTTGTTAGACATAAATATACCAAAGATAAAATTTACATGGAGCAACTGGAGGTTTGGCTAGGGGAATGTGATTGCAAGGCTATATAGGTTCCTTGGTAAGTAGTGAATATTCGGTTCAACATTTCTCTCTCTCCTCTAGAGCTTTGGCTTGGGGAAGTTCATATAAAAATCCCATTGTTTTAGAACTTCATGAACTAGTAGAACATGGTCCTTTGTATTTTGGTTTAATCCTTTCTGGATCTCCTCAAAATGTCTCTCTAATATTATCTCTAAATTTTGGAGCATTTGTGCTACTAGGTCCCCTACTTGTGTTTGGAAGCATAATATCAAAATGGCTAAAATAGCCCTAAAATCCTAGGCAAAAGAAAACTATAAATCCATATATTAGGAGATATCTCTCAAAACAAATCAGGGAATAATTCATCAAAAAATGGGGTAAGACACCTCTTCACAGAGACTCTTATGGAAGAACAAAATACCTTTGAATCTTATCATTCCACCTTGAAATCATAAGAATGACTTTGAAACCTAAAATCTAGGAGATTATGGCTAAAAGTAGGATACAAACAAAATTAATAATAATAATAATAAAAATAAATAAATCTATAAGCAAGCAAAAAGAGGCTACGAAAAAAGAATGTTATATCAATTCTAGTGGAAGGGAAAGAAAATTCATCCTTTAACAACAACAAGGAGGAATCTTACAAGCATTGAAAAAATATGTATTCTGAGCAAGTTCCCCCACCCCTCATGATGAGGAGGAAATGTTAGAAAACATCCCTATCCTAGTTACCCAAAAGGAAAATGAGTTAATTCTAAAACTAATAATTGAAGAGAAAATATGGACAATCCAAATATTTTTCAACCCAGATAAAGCTCCTGGACCATATGAATTTTCAACTCGATTCTATCAGCATTATTGGAAAAGCTTCAAATTGGACTTATGCAGGATTATCAACTTTGTGTTTCATCACTCCAATATTGGATGAGGGATTAAGTCCACCTTCCTCACCCGAGTGCCAAAATAGATCAAGTCCTCTTCCTTCTTTGGGTTCCTGCCTATTTATCTTTGCAATGTTTCTTATAAAATTATTTAAAAAAATATTGCTTCTTTCCTTAAGTTTTTGTTGCCCAATACAATATTTGAAAACCAAGAGGTTTTTGTAAGTAAAAGAAAAATAATGGATAGTATCATTATGCTGCAAGAATTTATTCACTCTAGCAAAAGCAGGAAAGCAAAAGGAATGGTCATCAAGTTAGACACAGGTAATTCCTTTGACAGAGTAATGCTCTCCTTCTTTTTCTTTGTTCTTAATAAATTTGGGTTTAACACCAAATTCATCAATCGATATCTTCAGTAGTCAATGGTAGATCAATGGGATTCTTCAAGGTCACTCATAGTTAAAGACAAGGATTCCCCCTATCTCCTTTGTTATGTATTCTTACAAACACATTGAGAAGAAAACTAGAAAAGGAAGTTAGATTAGGGGCCTTGATAGGAATTAGATTAATGGGGGGAGGGGGGGGTGTAAAGAGTATAAACCAATAAATTTTGCTAATGCCACTCTCCTATTAAGGGGAGCTTCTATGATTATTGTAAATTGCTTCATATTGGTATTGGATAGCTTTATCGCAGCCTTAAGGGGGGATAATAAATGGGAGTAAGAGCTTCATCTACTCATGGAATATCATTCCTAATGTGCAAAGACTCTTGTCTCACTCATTGGGAGTCTCGGTACTAGTAATGTGACCCTCCTTCTCTTGGGGATACCTATCTCTCTAAATACCTTCCCTCGCCCTTCCTAGGATCCTTTGCTTAACAAATTCGAATCAAAGATTTCTTAGTGGGGAGCACAATTGTTGAATCCAATAAAAAAATTTGTCTTAATCAAATCATTTATTTCCACTCTCCCTCTCTACCAATTCATGGTTTTTTGGCTCTTAAAAGAGTTAGAGATTCCCTTTTCATATAAATAAGGAAATTTCTTTGGTAAGGTGGGAAATCAAAATCCAAAAGTTTTCATCTAATTAATTGGATTGTGGTTTGTAGCCCAAAAACATATGTGGGTTTAGGCATAAAAATTCCCCCCCTTATGAACTTAGTAATTGTTACAAGTCATTTTATCATCATGGCAAATGATCATCAATCTGGATCTCTTGCTATCCATCAATGTGTTCCAAATCATTCCTTACAAGGCTAGAAGCTAAATAATCCTAAAGGAAATGAGAATTATGGATTACAAGGTCTAAAAACCTACTTTTAGTTGTTTGTGCATTTTCCTAGCCAATTTCTGCGCATACACAGAATTTACCATTATACCTAGCGCAAAAGTGCACTCTGTCTTCCACTGTAATTGTGCGCATGACTCTACGAAAGTAAAAATAAAAATTGAAATCTAGAAGCTTTGTTGGGAAAATATTTCCCAACTGGAAGCTTTGAGGTGATGCTTATTCAAGCCTGATCCCTCTATTCATGGAGCTAATTCCCATTCTGTATGGAACCCTAATCCCACCTTTTGAGGATCTCAAAACTCCTCCTCTTGTCATATAAATTTAACACAGACCAGAGGATTAGGGGGGGCTACTAAAGGTAAACTTATGTTCTTGAAATAAAGTTAGAAGTCTTTTCATCGAAGGATAATATTGTAGATCATTGGAAGGAGTCATACTTCAGCAAGGCTTAGGTTGTCTAACTTATTCATTCTCAAGATTAATACAAAAGAGTTTTTATTCCCAGTGTATTTTTCAATGGAGTTGATATACTGTGTATTTTATTCTATATTTCCATTGATAATGATATTAGGTACTAGTTTCCTTGATCACTAATATGAGTTGTATTGCATCATTTATCCTTCATATGACTTTTATATTTTGTTGTTACTATGTTTGTAGGTCTGGATTCTAGGCATTGAGGAGTTGCATCAAACCATAGTGAGGATCTTCATTAGGAATTTTGTTTGAAAGGTATGGATTCCATCTGTTACCACTGTTGTTTACAATTCGATAGGAACGAACTCAGGGAAAGATTTTCTTGCATGTCTATCTGTTACTAGATTCAGTCATTGAATCTAGGGGGATTTCTTATGTCTGCATTAGCAATTAGTCCACCATAACAATAATGGGGGGGGGAACTATCATGGAGGGTCATCTCAAGAAAAAATGATTGGTGGAAATAGGTCTTGGTGAGGAAATATTTTCTTAATGAAAGGATAACCTATTTGGAATCACCAAATAAAATCAAGGGAGGTTCCCATATTTAGAGACTTATCTCAGCTACGATTCCATTAATCAAATCTAAAATCACCTAGACTCCTAGTAATGGTTGTAATATTAACATCTAGTTTGCTTCAATTTTGGGTAATCCCCTTTAGAATCTTGCAATTTATTTACTCCCCTTAAAAAATAGCTCTCATAATGGTATAAATTATTTATGTTTGATATATTGACATGGAAAAAAAGAAAATATAGGAAAGGATGTTTTTTGGGAAGGTCCCCCTTCCTTTGTCCTCTCTTGTTCGTGATTTGGAACTTGCATTGTCTAACTGCACTCCTACATCCTTATCAAGAAAATATCAAAGAGGTTGGGGCCAATCTATATACATGGTAAATTTTGGTTATAATGCACTTATTTTTCTTAATGGGATCCTCTGAAATCTGCAATGTGGACTCACTTATGGAACCCATATAATCTTCATAAAATCAAGATTTTATGTTAGACGTTAGCTCACAAAAAAATATTAACAACAAAAAAGAGGAATAATAGGACCTTCCATATGTGTTTTGTGCAAGGAAAAATATGAAATTATCATCCACTTATTCTTGAATGTAAGTTCTCTAAGTAGGTCTAAGGATTCTCCTTAAAAAAATATTACACACCAAATTGTATAGCCTGAAATCATCACTCAATTCTTTGATTCATGGGAAAAGAATTATGTCAGCTCCTTGAAAGGAAAACGTCTTTTAAAAAGGATAGGTTGGGATCTTCTCATTTTTATTTTCTAGAAAATATAGTTGGCTAGAAACATAGCTATATTTCAAAACAAAATTTCATCCCCTCCAGAGGTTGTGATTAGAGTTTCCCTCCTATTAGTTGAATCATTAAAATCACATAAATCCTAGTTCTCTTTCCCCGAGGAAGTAGATGAGATGGAAGAAATATGGATCCAAAACTTCAGTCTACAAGAAAAAATAAAATTTAGGGTTGAAAAAAGAGAAGAGGAAAGTTTAGAATCTCAAAGGAATTTTTTAAATGGCTAATATGTGAAAAACGTCCAATTATTTTATTTGATGAGGCCTCAAAATATAATTGAATGGTGGCAGGACCTGAGGGGGTAGCATATTACCAAGGAGAAAAAAAATAAATTTCATACTCGTGGGGTTTGGGTTCAACATCAAACAATCAATCATAAGCATACATTCTATACCAAGGTCTTCTCCAAGCTCTAGTTTTGAAAACTACTAGGTCAATTGTAATGGGTGAATCTCCCTCCTCATCTCTTATTTGTAAAAATAACCTCTCTTGAAAATTTGAAACTTAAGGATGTTGGCAATATGATGCAATATGTTGTCCTTGATTGAAACCTACTTGATGAGTTTCCTTTTGATAAGCAACCTTTTGTTAAAGATGTAAAAATGATGTATCTACAGGTCAGTTCAGAAGTGACTGAGAAAGGAAATCCAGGTAGGATCAGATAAATGATAAATATAATATGTCACAATGTATATGCAGGTTTGATGAACGCAGCCCGCGTATACATCCAGAATTAGTATATTCGTAGTTATTATGAAGATAAATCACGTATACACGCGGGTACGAAGAAGCAAAGTCGTGTATACCTTTTGTGCTCTAAAATTATGATACCAGGGGGCATTACCATGGTATTAGCCCAAAGTATTGAGCGTTGTATTATCTATTTGATTCCATCCAAGAATACCATTAGCAGTTGTGTGGTTTTGGCTCATGGTATTGGTAAAGACTAAATCTATATAAGGAGAAGAAGATCATAGTGCAATGTTGTGCAGGTGTAAGGGTTGTTAACTCAATACTTCTCTCTGAATTATATCTGCATGGGTTGAACTATGTTTTAATGGTAGATCTGAATCTATGATGCACCCTTGGATACAATGATGGATCAGGATCTCTAGACCTGAAATGACTATGTACTTGCATGATCTAATTATGAGATGTTTGGATCGGTGACCTGGCGCATGTTTGCTGAAATGAAGTAAAGAAATCTAGGTAATTTTATAGATCTGCATCTTTCTGTAGTAATAACATTTACAGATCTATATGCTAGTTCTTCACAGTGAAAGCATGTATACATGCAACTTTGTCTCTGATAAAGCGTGTATGGAAGTCAGGGTTTTCTGAAGCTTGTTGAAGAAGATATTTGTTTAATGTTGTTGTATTTGTGTTGTTTGTCGATGAATTCTTCATGTAGATATGGGTTGTTTGAATATTGTTTATGTTGTTAAGTTGGATATGTACAAATATGATCAATGAGTGATTCAGTATGAATAATAATGCTGACTAAATAAGGGTTCTGAAAATCTGAAAATATATCTGACTTAAAGCCTCAGATATGGTTCTGAGACTGATCATATTCTGGAAGATCAGTATTCTCATATTTATACACAAGTTGGTGTGAAGAAAAGCGTGTATGCACGCAAGCTCAGTAAATTGAAGTAGTGGATGCATTTTAAGATAATGAATGATCAGGGTTGAGATTGTTTCTACATGCTAATTCTGAAATCTGGGTTTATTACTGTGTTCTAGTTATAGTGATCTCACTGTTCTGATTGAAGTTTTTGGGTTAAGTTTATTGGTGTTGATATTTATGAAATGTTGTGTTGAATTTGTGGGATCTAGTGTGAAAATTGATGAAACATGGTCTGCAATGGTTCTGAGGGTTGAAGCCTTCAGTATGGAAGTAGAAGCTTCCTGCCAGTTGAAGTTGTTGTTCTAATCAAGGGGGTTGAAGCTCCCTTCCAGTAGTGGCTAGTAAATGAGATCAAGGGGTTGGAGCTCCCTTCTAGTAGTAGCTGGAGAATGAAAGAAGTTTGCAACCTTCTATAGGTAGATGCCTGCGTACCGATATGAGTCTACATCGTACAATATTGTAAGCAATTTTCCATATAATAAATATTGCAGACAGAGACGACAATAGCGGTGGTTTTCTCCCAAATTGGGTTTCCACCTTAAATCCTGGTGTTCATGTGTATTTCTTATGTGTTATGTTCTTACTGCACATGCTTCCTGCTTAATAAACATCTGATGAATGAATGATGCACTGATCTAAATAAAGGATTATTTGCATAATAAGACCTTTGGACATATGCAATTTTGTTTAAAGATAGTCGCATGTATATGCTAGTTGGGTTCATTAAAGTCATGTATAGAAATCTGTAAAGAAAAATTAAAATTTTACAGCGAGTTATAAATATTGATTCACCCCCCCCCTTCTTAGTATTTTTCCCAACAAAGGAATCATTTTAAGGATAAAAGATTTTCTTTGTAATATTAACATTATGAAGCCTTTCATATGTTACGAAAAAATAATATAGAGGTTGACTTGTTGGAAAATCATGGAGTCAAATTAAGAAAGGGAGACCTATTGGTTAACAATCACAAAATAAAATGTATGATTCATTAAGGAAATTGAAGATTGCCATACTCAAAGTCATAATGGGTCCTATGTATCATTGTGACAAGTGGATGAAAAAGACAACAACTTGGCTATTAAAGGGCATGTACCTACATGCACTAAAGTTAGAATCAACAACTCAACTTACTTGTCCCCTATTGTAATCTCTATTTCCTTATCTTGTACGTGCAAAGAGATGGAAACTAATCATGATGGTTAAATAAAGATTCATGACGTTTTTTGGTACAAGCTTTGTGTAACGAGTCAGGATGAAGATAATAGAAGTAACTACCTAGATATGGAAAGGTCCTTTCCCATGCAAGAGTGAACCTAAGATCAAATTTATATAGTGTCAATGGATTTCAATTGTACCAAAGGTTTCATTCCCTAACATTTTCCGCAAATGATTCCACCTAGATCCATTCCTAGTGGGTGGGTTTGGATGGATTCTTTTTCTGGATTGTGCTCATTCTCTTAATAGCTAGCATCATGGTTTATGTGGTGGATGATAAAGAGAGCTCTCCCATAATCCCTCTTTGTTGCCACCTTTTTGTTCCCTTTGTTGGTTTTTTCTCTGCTCTCGTATCAAAATTTTGAATCTTTTCACGTACGTCCAAGTTTGAATTAGGATGTTAGTTACCAACACAGTGCCAAACAAATCCTAAGGAATTCCCCCATGAAAATTCTCCCATTATGTGCTAAATTGTTGAATTTTGTTGCAAGGATTCAAGGTTTTGATGAAGAAGTGATTTATGTCATTCTAAGGCTCCAAATTTTCCATAATCAACTATCCTCCTCTCTCCTAGTAGCTATGAACATCTCATTGATCTAAAGTATCAAAGTGGAAGAATTGAAAATGAACCTGGATATATCATAGAGTAAAATGGAGGAATTAAATTTTCACCTTTCCAGGAAATACATGGACTCTCCCCTCTCAGTTAGCTAGGTGGACATGGAGAACCCAAGGACCCCTGACGTCAACAAGACAACAGAGGATGAAAATGGACAAGAGGATAAGAAGGATTCCATAGTAGTATACCCCAAGAAATATCTTGGTACCAAATGAAGTGTAAATTTGTTTTGGTTAGGAATTTACTGGAGGATTTATACTTATAGAATTGCGGATAATTTTGAATTGTATAGAGAAGAACATGTACAATTTCGGTTGTCATGGAAAAAAAAAATTATTCCCTTGCTCTTTGAAAATTATATCGAATCATTCAACATGAAATTCAATAATTTTGTCTTTGTGTTGGTCATTCAGAAGACTTCTTCCCTTCGCTCTTTGTCCTTGCAATACTCTTGATATTTTTCCAAGAACTTATTTTTCATTTGCACCCATGTCCTAGTGATATCATACCCCAATCCCATAAACCAACATAGTGTAGTTCCATTAAGGGTAGCAGGAAATAGTTTAAACTTCTATGCATTAGATACATATTCCTAACTTTTTCAAAGCATGTCAAACTTTAAAATAAAGGTGTGGGGGTGTTTTTTTTAAGAGACCATCAAATTTTGGAAAATATGAATGTGGAATATTTTTCATTTTGTTTTTCTCCTCCAAATATTTTATGGGGATTCTGAAAGAAAAAGACCACTTGCTCTTAATTATGTGGGCCATTTCCTCCAAATATTAATCTTCCTCCTTCAAGGATGTCTTGGAGGATTTAGGAAAACTCGGCTCTGTGTGGAATTTCTTCTCAATCAAATATTCTAGGAACAAAGTTTCCATAGGTGCAAAGGATGAAGGCTTCAAAAATTTGAATTCTACTTTGATAGATTTAGGTTTATACTTGGCCAAAGAACTTGTTATAAGAGTCAAATAATGTGGCTGGTTCTGCCCTCCTTCGTTATGTCTTGCATTGCTAGTTTGAGGGAGAGTTTTGAAAAATATACCAAGTTGATTAAACAAATGAATTTTTAAAGCCTTCACAATTATATATATATATATATATATAAACAAATTGAGTTGTGGGGGTGATGTCTCCCTCACCTTATCCTTAGACAACACTTTCTTGAACGTAGGCCACCCCCTTATGGACCTCTCTCTCCCCATGGAAATACCAAACCCACTACTCTAAGCAATGATTTGTGTATATCTATGGGAGGAGAGAGGGCCATAAGGGGTGGGCTAGGCTCAAGAAGGTGTATCCACAAGAGAAGGTGAGGGGGTCATCACCCCCCCAACTCAATTTTATTTTCTTCAATTATATATATATATATATATATATATATAGAGAGAGAGAGAGAGAGAAGGTTTTGTTTGAAATAAAGGTGAGGGGCATCACCTTATATAGGGGTGGAAAGTGTGGGATGGGTTCTTATTCACCCTAGGGGTGTACACATATGAATGGAGCCTTGTAATAGATACAAATAATGAAACATAATATTATGCACTACTTCAAAATCTCAAACTCTGCAATAATATTAAATTACCCAAATTAGCACCCAAATTGATAACGCTTGGAGACACATTTTTCATCATTAGACCTATTCTCCAAAACAAAGCTAAAAAATAATATCAATTAGCATCCATTACGGATCAAATTAGTCTAGAAAAAGAAAAATTAGCAAACATCTATTTCTTCTATATCCCTTGACATCAAAACTAGAAAGTAGAGTGCTTGTCTAATTTGAAAATATAAGGGAAGCTTAGGTATTATCATTAATTCTAAAGTTTATGAATAATCTATCCCTTGGTTTATCCACGATCCTCAATTATGGGGGAAACATGAGGAAACAAAACATCATGTAGTGGCATTATAATAGGCCCTTGATGGGGGATAACTGACAATCCACCCCCCCAACCCACCCTCACATGAACATTATTATCACCACATTCAATTATCATCCCTAATTGTGACCCATCGTTATGGTTTTAGGATAAACCTTATGGATCATACATTAGTTCATTATCTTACTTTCTCTCTCGCTTCTAGTGAAATTTTCTCTAATGCTTTCCCTTTTTAGTTCACAGTCATTTTCCTTAGCATGTTCCATTCTCATCCAACATTGAATGCTTGACACCCTCAATTCTCTAGGCTGAATTGGTTTGTCATTCTTGGTTGGATTCCTCTTTTAAAAACCTTGGTAATCATTTTTTTTTCACCACACCTTATGAACTATCAACCCAATTCCATGTGCCACTAATCTGAATTAAAGGAAAAGTCCTCAAGCAACGTGGTATTTTCATCACTTTCCCCCTCATTAGGCCCTCTATCTTGAGGCTCAAGCTCCATCCTTCCTCAAATTCTTGTAGCGACTCTCACATGGGACAAGAAACTTTACTAGTGCTCAATAATGGATCAGGTGGAGCTTTGAAGAACGAGGCAGTTGTTGGAGAGCCACAAGGCTGGAATCAAGGATTTGGAACAAGAAAATGAATGATTTGTAAAGACAAGTTTCATGCACAAGACAGTAAAATTCATTCTCAAAATATGGAAAATAGTAATTCATTAGAGAAAGAAGCCCATTTTGTATTTTCTCTACAATGTTTCATTGTTATTAATATAAATCTTTCCTAATATTAGTTATTATTATTATTCTTATTATTTTCTATGCACACATATGTATGTATGTGTGTTTTCTCACACACACACACACACACACACACACACACACACACACAGATATATATATATATATATTATTCTAAAAAATTTAATGTGCTTTATTATTTGGGGTGGTAGGAGCAAGCGAGGTTATTCCCAACCTTAATGGAAAAATACAAATTGAGTACAATTGGATGTTAGACAATTGCAAAAATAATATGATAGAGGCTTATGGATTACTACAAGGGATCCTTCTGGCCAAAGAAGCAAACATCAAAGATTTGATGGTGTTGAGAGATTCACAGTTGGGTATCCATCACCTTGTTCATGGATATTTGCCTAAGGATTGCAAGTTTCAAAGAATTATTGATTGAGTCAAGAATATGAAACTAACCTTCTCTACTATTAGCTTGTTTCATGTGTTGAGAATGAAAAATTCTGTTGTAAATGATCTCGCCAACAAAGGTGTAAACTTGGATGTAGGAATCGTAATGAGAAATCGTATTTCTTTCCTCACAACTATTCCTTAACAATGGGTCTTATATGCAATGTAAATTTTGTATGTATATACAAGTATTTTGGAGAATCTACACCTCCAAAGACCCTATGTCCTTTAGGATAGTAAAACGGTTGATAAATATTGAGAACAAAAAATTTCATGACATTACACGTATATCTGGCCTCAAAGGATTTTTATTGTACTCACATGTTATACATGTCGTGATCCAAGTGCAAATTTTGATTGAATACAACATTCACATCACACTTAAAAACAAATGTATTTTTTTATCCCTGCCACACACAAGTAATAATGCATTCATTCAACCCTTGACCATCAATTAATCTACTATTGGACTAAAAATTAAATGAAAAATATAAAGTTCAAATTATAAAACAATTTTTTTTTTTAAATATTTTAGTTTTAATTATTTGAACTATGATTGATTTACCCATATTCACTCTTATTTTGTAATGACGGCAATGTACCGTCAACCATTGTCAACTGATAAAATCTGAAACCGTCGAAGAATTAAATGCATTTGACAAGTTTCTTTGAAGGGAGGATATAGAAAAAATTGGAGTGGGCTAACCATTCGACGGAATGGCCTTGGGCTATGCGCCCCCAACCACCGTCGTAGTTATCCGGCGAATCCCTCTGGCCCTCGCGGGCCCCTTGCCCTCCCCGTCTCTGTCCCCACAACGTTAACGTTAACGTTAACCCGTCTGGTGGTCTGCCATTCCCATAACGGCTAACGCGTCAACGTTTTGCACACGAGCCATCTGCAGAACCACAACCAGTTTCAGCCATGAAGGGACGTAATTCAAATTTCAGCTCAAGCGAACCAGTCAGAGTTATGGCTGCCACCAACCTCCCCTCTCATTGTTGCCGCGCAAGTTCTATTTCAAATTGCGACCGGTACCTATTGTTTCGGGGAATTTCACCCTAGAGGTTCGTTGGGTTACAACCTCCGCAGAGCAGGGGCATGCTACTTAACAGAGACTCACACAACCATGCACATTCAGAAAAACTAAATAGAGTAGAATGAGAAAGTTACCCATAGGTCCTACGGTTGAAGCAGATCCCGCAGGGTTCAAACCCCTAGCAACCGTCCTTCCTTCTTAACCTGAAATACAAGAAGAAACAAGCACAAAGGACTGGTTGTACAACATATATCTACTCTAAATGTCAGTGAGATTCATATAAAACATTAAATAAATCATAATGAATGCTTGTATAACAAATATTCTCATACATATAAGCATACACTAACACGTTTATTTCGGGAACAGCATGGTACTTCTGTATTATAAATAGCATGTACAAAAGTATGAGTGGAGAGATCACCTGATCCTTCCAAGGCCTTCGCAGACCGTCGTCCGGATCCGTCCAGCCCTTGCCTCGCTAAGACTCCTTCCAAACTGGTGCATACGAGATGACATATAAAGGGATGTGCATCTCAAGGAAACAAGGGTTTCCTGTAATGAACTGGGAAAGTGCAGGAGGCACGGGGAATCAAACTTGGATAGGGAATACCAACAGAGTATAATATCAATAATTCTCTCCCTCCCTTAGGCCATACACATGAGGGGATTTTATACTCCCTCCAATTAGTTTCAACAGTTGGAAACAGTTGGCCACGTGCTGGGGTGGTTGAACTACCTGAGTAACCATCAACCCAGCCCGAAAATAGGGAATAATTATATATATTTTTAATCATTTTAATGGCATACACGGAAAATTCTAGCTGGACTCGCGTATACACGCGGAAAATCACGGGCATAGTCGCGTATGGGGATTTTTACACTGTTTTTAAGTGAATTTGTCCAAGTCTGTAGGAATGGGTGCCCAAAACCATAAAAGCAATCATGAATCATGTCAAGGTGAGAAATGATGCCATAACAGATGCCCCCTAATATATGAGGTCAGAAGGGGTACATGATGGCCGAAATGTATTATGCACATAGAAAGAACTTCGCAAGGACAAGAGAGGACTTCACCAGATTCCAGCCTGCCAAAAACGAATGAAAAAAACCAGAGAGTCAACTCATGCTGAGGCGGGCATACCCATGCTCAGTCAAAAATACATCATATAGAAAGTACTGAATAGATCCAACATGTATACAAGTATAGCTGAACTGAAAGTACATAATGAATCATCTGAGCAGGGCCCGGAAGTGTAAGTCTGAATCCATGTCCAAGTATCACATATAAAAATCTGATCAAAGATGGTGCAACTGGATGTCTGATCAAAATAAGTAACTGAATCTCCAAATACTGGATCATAAGAGGTGGATCAAACGGTACAATCACGCAACTCGGGAGCCAACATATAGGATGCTGATGTACTGAACTACAACATATAAGGGTGGACGGCATCACTGGCAGAAACTGAATGGACTGTCAAAAGTGAACCGAAGAATGCTGATGCAACCCGAGGTCTTCACCGATCACTATGGCACAATTCTACACAATGGGAATAAATGAGCTGAAGTCGACCATGTGAGAAATCATTGGATTACCGGGCATTGATGTATCCCGTTAACCAACGCGAGACAACCCACCGATAATGATAATGAGTGTCAAGGTGCCCCAGTACAATCTGACAAGTGCGAATGAATGAGTTGAAGTCGAACACATGAAAGAATCTACCAATCAGGAGGCAATGATGAATCCCCACTGTCGATAGCGAAGAGTCTGCCACTGATGACTGCAAACCCTAAGGTACTGACAAAAAGACTCTAGACCTTATTCCCAGAGCAATGAGTTGGAGTCGATGGGAAAAGATCTGCTGGAAGGAAGGCATTAAGGCATCCCACATCAGTCCAGCGCGAGTGTAACCCGCAGGCCAAGATTTGGAAGGAATCGGACAAAGTAGAGTGATGGAACCAAAACCGAAGTACGTTTCCGACATGCACAAGATGAAGCTAGCGCACGGAAGAAACCCTCTGAACCAACCAATAATGAAAGCTGACACAGAGGCGAGAAATCCACCGATAGGGTCAAATGGAAATCAAGGTACTCCACGAATCCCAAGTGTGATAATGTGTGCTGACGTCGAACACAGGGGAAACCACTCAGTCAAAGACCCATGATGATGATCAAATGCTGAGCACGAGGTCACCTATCAATGATGGAAATAGGCCCAAGGTGCGGCTCTAGGCTTGCTCTCAGAGCAATGTGTCGTAGTCGATAAGAGACAAAGCCGCCGGCAAGAAGTCAATGGAGACCTTCTCAAACCAGCACGAGCAGAAGATCAAAACATCTGATGTGATAGAACATGATACTGACAAGACCGGGAAGGCCGACTGAATAATGAGTCAAGAGACACCGTAGAATGGCCGACTCACGCTAGACTTCCTTGAACAAAAGCACGACTCTGTGATGACCATGGCAGTAAAAAGTGACACTGTATAAGTCTGTCTTGCAGGAGGCAAAACAAACTCTCCATATGATTGGAAGAGATAACCAACCGGGGGAGAACTGACAAGTGAAACATGGTAAAGGCTGAACCTAGGTCAAACTAGAACCATCCCACATGAAGGAAATATATATAAGTATATGTGCTTTGTTCAAGGGCGACAAACTGACTCTGTACTGCCATCAAAATAACGAAGATACATCCCGTTCCCGCTCTTTTTGTTATATTTGATTTTTTGTCTTTTTCATATAATAAGCCTGAAAAAGAATAAAAGAATGCTATGGTACAATGGATAGAACGAGTATCAAGAAATCAGATGCACTAGTTCCTGGGATTGGAACAATCCTATGCTCAATGCAAGGTGGCAAAAACTGGTCAGTGATACTCAGAGGAACGTTCCATCCATGGGTATAAAGGTGTCAAGTCGTGATAGCTAAGTGCATGCAATGGTTAACTTGTACGGAAAGTCAAGGTCAAAAGTTGGCTTAAACATCGAGTCCAAATGAAGCCGGCTAAAGGCCAGGATAAACAAGTAGCCAATATGCAATGCAGTAATACAACTTAACGACACCGGGGAGCCTCTAGGGTAAAAGCCAGAAAAAATGATAAGTGATGAAGAAGAAGAATGAAGCTTCAACACATAAGACATGGCGGGACTAAAGAGGACTCCCGAGCCTACATAAAACACAGCATGGGCAACAAGTGATAGCGAGGAACTAACTAGGAAGCCCATGTAAAGGAAGGCTCTACCACCAAGTCATGATTAAATAATCGGCGAGTGAAATAGGTGTAATACTCATGACCTGATGGGATCGACCCTATGGCAAGTGATCAGTATGGAGGCTAGTATGCAAGATGCAGCGGAAAGTGATTTCCCTAACCTATATGCCAGTGAAGATCATATACCTGCCGTGACGAGTCGGTAATCATGGATCAAAAAATGGGAAAAATATCAAATTCGTCAAAATGTACCTGAAAACATACCAAACTGGGCACTTCCAAGCAACCGAGTTATGCAGCTTAAGATAGATCGAAAAAATAAGCATAAGGAATTTTTGCGAAAATTTTCAACTTTTTAGCCATAAATAGACAAATTACCTCTCATTTGGTTCATTATTGCATAGCTGATTTGGAAAAAGTGCTCTGGAGCAAAAAACTTCTTTCGTCAAATCAGGAACAACCGACCGTCGGAACTCAGCGAAACTTCAGGTAGGCTCCTTAATCATCCTGTTTATTCATTTTGTCCATCTGGAAATTAAAATTAAGTGATTTTTAGCTTTAAAACCCTTGCTAAAATATGCGGACTTGCGCATACGCGGGTTCGTTAAAGGAAACCCGCGTATACACGCGACTGTGTACAGGAAAAACCGCGTATGCGCAGGTCCGAAACTTAAAAAGCGTGGCTAATGCATAATTTGATGAAATTTCTCAGGATGACCATCTCATGGAGGGACCGTGAGCATAGCGCAATAGACCAAGAGGTCATGCAAGATCGCGCAGCGCAAAATATCCTCCGAAATTGCGGATTGTTCAAATTCTTTAAAATGCCAAATATGAAAAGCAATGTGTGGTTGCTAGAAATGCTCGTAAATTACTGGGAACCAGATCAGGATTGCTTCATTATTGATCAGATGCCACTACGCATTGAAGTGGAGGATATATATTTCATCACTGGACTCTCCAGGAGGGGAGAACCAGTGGACTTGCACGGAAAGCCCCTGGGAGGGTTGACCGTGGAAGATTATGTCCACGTATATTGCGTAGAGAATTCCAAAAAGGTTGGAACACAGATTGCGATTAAAGATATCAGGGATTTGCACATGAAAATCCTCCTTTTCACCATCAGCAGAGTGGCAGGATCTGCCTCACTACATCAGGCGTCTAGGATGCAAATGAGCATAGATGTAGAGTGTTTGACTCATGTGTACGATTGGTGCACAGCCCTTCTACTGAACATGAAACAATAGCTGACTTCTATTCGCCAAGTAAAGACCAAACACTTTGGCTATGGGACCATTTTGACAACATTCTTCTTTGAGAGGATTCCAGCTTTGAGACCCAGAGTCATCTCTACTATCAGTAGCCCGCGGGACCCAAGAATTGCCCGTTGGGCGGACATGATGAAGAGACTGGGGGGTAGTGAGGTACCCCGGACCACATGGGACGATGAGTTCTTCTTGTGGTGGGGAGAACAAATCATCGCAGTGGACGACTATCCCTATGCCGGGATGGATTTTCGTGGAGATCCAGATCTAGTTCTTCCACCTGGCACAGCATGGGGAGCAGTCGGTAAGATTTGCAAAATTTTTTGACTTATATAATTTTTTGGATTTTTTCAAATATGAATGAAAAAATGAAAAACAAACATGTTTTTGATTGGATTCATAATGACTGACAATTAAAAATGATCATGTTTCAGATGTTGGACCAGTTCGACCTGAGGGTCTCCCACGCCATAAGCGTCGCAGGGGCGAGGCAGAGACAGTGGATTCTGACAGGACTCTCCAGGCCGTGCAGAGAAACTTGGAGGGATTAACCCGCCAAATCCCTATGGCTGCCGTGGAGGATTTGCCGAAAGCCATCCAGAGACGGGTGGTAGGAGTACCACGAGACTGGGTTAGATTATTCCGCCGTGTGGCCACTGCAGTTACGTTCTATAGGAACACAACTTCTGGGCAGGGACCTCAGGAGTAGACAGATATTATATATTAGATGACTGTATATTCTTTTTGGAGACTGAACATGATGGGGCATAAGCCCAAGTTTTGTACGAGATTATGGATCCAAAATTTTGTAAAGTTTTTGACACTCCGATGATATATATACAGCGATATTTGATGTGATGTGATAAATGTATCAAATGTATGATGTTTTTGATGATTAAAAATTTATTGTATTGAATGATTAATATGCCAATCTAATGCTTGATTAGCTAATGAGTCAGCAAACCAATTGTCGGCTCGAGGAATATGAATGAAAGTTAAAAATTGAAATGACCTTTGTAACAAACGTACCCTCAAGAACAATCGTAATAAAAATGGATCTCGTACCCAATAAGTGTTGTTCAACTGCGACACCACCAGCTGGGAGTCCAAGAAAACTACCAACGAATCAACACCCAAGGATATTGCCTCCGAGAGTAGATGAACGACTGCAGTGTATTCTGCTACGTTATTGGAAGCAGGACCAATGTAGACCCCTCTTGATACCAACAGCTGACCGGAAGGATAATGAAGCACCCAAGCCGCGGAAGCTAAGTTCCGGGTGTGTCTACTAGCACCATCGGCGAAACCAAAATGACTCATGACATCCAACACAACCTGCCAAAGCAGATCAAAAAACATCACCAACTCATCAAAAATCGAAAATCAATCAGAAATGTACAAAGCAAAAACTACTATACACAAAAAGCAACATGCCAGGCCGAAGCCTAGGCATAATACTTCTTCAAATAGAGCCCATTTCGGGGCTCCGGCAACTCGTTCCCTTCGAAATCAACCAAGGTATAAGCTCCTTTCTTAAGGACTTTTTTAACGATATAGGGGCCATACCACATCGATTTAAACTTTCTTGCCCCCAAGGCATCTTTTTCTTGGGCATAGACCAAAACAAGGTCACCTTCCGAAAAGACCCTAGGCTTAACCGCCTTATCGTACTGAACCTTTACTCGGTTTTTATGCGCTTCATTCATCGTGGCGGCATCTCGACGCTGCTCATCGAGATGTTCCAGATGAAGAAGCCGTTCTGCCAGACTGGAAGTGTCAGGAAGAAGTTCAACAACTAATTTAAGAGAAGGAATCTCGCATTCAATAGGAAATACGGATTCCACCCCGTGCACTAACTGAAACGGAGTAAAGCCAGTTGCAGTTTTCACTGACGTCCTGTATGCCCAAAGTGCGGGATATAGCATAATATGCCAGTTGGATCTAGCTTTATCAATTGTCCTTTGAAGAATTGTCTTCAAGGATTTATTCACGGCTTCCACTTGCCCATTGGCTTGAGGATAATATGGAGATGAATGCTCCTGCCGGAAACCCAATTTGAGAGCCAACTCAGCCATCATACTATTATGAAAATGACTGCCATGGTCAGTGACAATCTCTCTAGGTATACCAAAACGAGCGATAACTTGGTTGAAAAGGAACAAAGCTGCAGTCTCACCATCGTTCCCAAAAGTAGGCATAGCCTCGACCCACTTCGTAAAGTAGTCTACTGCTACGATAATGTACTTGTGACCTTTTTCCGAAGGCGGGTTACAAGTAGTATAATCCACACCTCACTTTGTAAAGGGTCCGACAGTAAGGACTGGAAAAAGCGGAGCTGGATGAGCGCGCATTTTTCGAGTATAAACCTGACAAGGATGACACTTTTTGACCGATTCAATACAATCTTTGAAAATCGAGGGCCAAAAGTATCCAGCACGCAAAATATTTTGGGTTGTAGCAAGCCCAGATAAATGACCCCCACAAGCTCCACTGTGAGAATCATTGAGCACAGCCTCAGCTTCTTCGAAAGTTAAGCAACGTCTTAGGATTGAATCAACCCCTCGACGGTACAAAGCATCACCAATAATCAGATAATTTTTGGCTAAGTGACACAGCTTACGACGCTCATCTTTCGAAAAAGAAGAGGGAAACTTCGCAGTCTGGAGATATACAATGATATCCCCATACCAAGGATCTTGTGGAGAGATTAGAAACAAGTGTTCGTCCGGAAAGGACTCATCATAGATCATCTCCTCTCCGCAAGGCAACTCGGAGATCAATTCCGCAAAGACTAATGACTTCTTGGATTTGGCAGACGTGAACTCTAGATCAAATTCCTGTAATATCACAATCCATCTATTATATTTGCCCCCAATCACTCGCCTGCTGAGGACAAACTGAAATGGATTGGCAGCTGCCAAGACATAAGTTTTGCGAAGAATAATGTAATGCCGGAGTCGCTGCACAGCATGGACTTCTGCTAAGGCTAATTTTTCTATCGGGGTGTATCGAAGTTCAGGTCCTACCAGTCCTCGACTAAGGTAGTAAATAACATGCTCAATAAGAGCATCATCCTCCTGAACCATAACCATACCAATGGTAGATTCTGCTGTAGCTAGATACAAAAGAAAATCTCTGCTATAATCGGGTGGACTCAGTAAAGGAGCAGAGGTCAATGCCTTTTTCAAAGCATCGAACGAGCGTTGAGCGTAGTCATCCCAAAGAAAAGGAACTCCTTTCTTCAACAGTCTCATATATCCCTTTGTAATCTCAACATAATTGACGATAAACCTCCGAAGAAAATTAGACTTTCCTTGGAGACTTTGAAGCTGACGGATGGAAGACGGGGGAGGCAACCGAAGTATTGCCTCAACCTTGAAGGGATCTACCCTTATCCCTTCCCTAGACACAATGAATCCCAATAGCCGACCGGATGTAACCGCGAAAACGCACTTGTTCGGATTCAATCGAGTTTTATAAAAACGACATCTTTCAAATATTTGCCGGAGGTGACCGGGATGATCCATCCTCTTTCGAGAATGAGCAGCTAGATCATCTAAGTATGCCTCGATAATCTTCTTGATGTCGTGGAAGGCGTAAGACATGGCCCGCTGAAAGGTAGCCCCAGCATTTTTAAGGCCAAAAGGCATTTTCTTGTATGCAAACATACCCCAGGGACAAATAAATGCAGTCTTATGTTGATCTTCAGGACGGATAGTAATTTGAATATATCCAGAAAAACCGTCCATGAAGGAGAAAATCTCGTTACCGGCACACTCGTCAATGATCTGATCGATGAACGGTGTGGGGTAATTATCTTTAGGACATGCCTTATTTAGGTCTCTGAAATCGATGCACACTCGAATCATTCCTTGCTTTTTATCTACCGGAACGGGGTTTGAAACCCATTCAGTCAGAGGAACTGGGAAAATGAATCCCGCCTTAAGCAGCTTTTCAACTTCAGCTTTGATAGCTGCTGCCTTCCTAGGATTGACCGGACGAAGTTTTTGCCTGACCGACTTAGCGTTTTCATATGTCTTGATCTCATGCTGGACGATAGATGGGTCTATGCCAGGCATTTCCTCATAAGACCAAGCAAAAACATCCCTATACTCTTTGAAGAGCTCGGTATAGATTTGAATCTCTTCACGGGAACATTCAGCTCCAATGAAGACATTCTCGACAATATTGGGATCCCTGGAAATGTTCACCGGGATAGTAGGAGAGATCACAACCATGTTCCCTTCACCGGGATAGTAGGAGAGGTCACAAAGTCGGGACAATACCATGGGGTCTGTGAGAATGACCATCGAACGCAGTAAGAACAGTGCTAGATGGAACAGCTTTGGGAGATCCAAGTGTCTTCCAGCATGTGAGAGACATCACGCATGTGGAGGCACCCTCATCGACCACCGTTCGAAAGATATTGCACTTCCGATACGATGATTTAATATGAAACGCCATGTGATGAGGAAGTCTCTTCTTAAAATTAGTCATATCAAAAGTGATCAGAAGAGAATTTTTCAGATCAATAGCCCTAATGGCAGTGAGCAAAGCACTGCGCTGAGCCGGACAAGACTAGAGTACCTCTAAAGTTGACATAGCACAAGGACTTTGCGCCACATCTTCTACAATCGAGTAGTTATGGGGAGCCCTCGCATTCGGATTAATATTTTACCGCTTAGAAGATGCTTTTGGCATCCGAGGCATAGACTCAACAGTAGGCTTCGTGATGTGAAGTGGCTCAGTAGCATCAGGAACTTCCTTATCTTTTGAAGACTCTTCTCCACCATAATCACGAGATCTCGTAGCCATATCCGCATGAGCACTCATCATAAAAATGTTCGATGGAATTTCCCCTTCCTGGGTTCCCCCAGAGGAAGCCCCAGGATTTTGGTTCGCGCCAACAACTAATTACTGCCCTTGGGGAAAAGGGTTTTTTAACACAGCTCCGGGAACTTTATACGAACCTTGTCAAGCGAACAAGCGCCGAGCATCCCGAATTTTTAGGCAAAGGTGTGTGAGATGGTCTCTAGCACAAAGCTTGCACTAAAACTTCACTTTCTTTTTCTCCTTTTGACCCTCACCAACATGCTCGTTGGTTTTATTTACATTTCCCTTCCCATTCTTGCCCTTCTTCTTGTTATTTCGCCCCTTCTTCTTCCCATCGGATTGTTGATTTCCTTTGGGATCAGAAGCTTGGACAACATTTATGGACAAATACTGGGAAGGTGATGAATCAGCAGGCACAGCCTGACCAAAAGGAGCAGATTGTAAAGACAACTGTTGCAGTTGAGAAAGCAGGCTGGCTGCACTACTATTGACCGATCCGACAAGCCCGTCACCATGCGGACCAGGTTTAGTTTTCGACAAATCTAATTTGGAGCGAGGAGCATTGGGCAAATACTTATAAAGTACCCCGTGACCGAGAATAGATCAAGCGAATCACAAAGCCCCAAAAATGGCCTCGGCTTCCCGAAAATACCTCAGATAGGATACATCTTTTGAAACATTCGACCGAGAGATTTCAAAAACCACTCGAGAAGGAATTCACCGGAATATGGGCTCTGATAAGCTCTCTCTTCCTTTCTCCTCCATTCCCGAATGTGACGTAAATGTGAGTTGCCTCATCCTCGCTAAAATTAGCCAGGAGTTCGGTCCTACCCCCATATCCGACAGTAACCGAAAATGGTTTAGAATGTGACGTAAACAAGCCCAAATGTGCTTAAACCTGCCTAAAGTGAGCTCGTTATACCATTTGCTAAAGATTCCCGCTTAGGGTGCGTTTAGAAATAATCTTAACCTAATCGAGTCATCGATCAAAAAGGAGTTCAAGAGCACCATAAGTGGAATGTGGTGACATGGTCTGCCGGATCTTCACCATTCTTACCTTCAAACTTAGGAATGTCCGAAGGAAGTTTGGTTGGAACCGGAGGCCAACCCGGACTATACCGAATCGGGTCATTAGTTAACTTCGCCAAGTCTGGCAAGTTTAACGTTGCCAGAAATGGTAATCGCGGCGGAGCCTGAGAATTCCATCCTCGATGGGATGGATTTCCCACATTCTGAAAAGAATAGCCTGGATTTGATGAGGCACCAGGCTGCCAGAAAGGACCCGTAGAAAACGGAGAAGAACCTCCTCCCCACACCGAGTTACCAAGACCCAGACTAGTTCCCCCCGCTGAAGTATTGACTGAAGATGTAAGCCCCTGGTAGGGGTTCCATGCATTAGATAGAGGAGAAAAAGACTGATAAGCACTCGATGCAGGGAAAGAAGCATTCCCTGGATGACTCGCGATGAACTGATTCCCTGCCCCCGTTGTAGTGAGCCCCCGTTGTAGTAAAGGCAGGATTCCATCCCGTAAAAGTAGTCGAACTTTGCCCCCCGTACCAAGGGTTGAAACTCTGGGTCTGGGACGTAAAAGGAAACGACCCTAAAGAAGGATTGGAACTGGGAATATGCCCAGTCCCAAAGGGGAAACCCTGAAATGAAGCTGATCCACTAGCCATGTTAGACATAGGTGTAGATCCAGCTGCACCGGCGGAAAAGGAAAAAGAGGGATTTCCACTAATGGACATCCCTGAACAGAAGGGACCAGAATGAGAAGCATATGCTTGGGTGAACCCAGAGCCAAACATAGCATCACTAGAAGCAATCGAAGATGAAGCAATAGTGCCCCCTGCCTCGACAGAAGCAGGGGTCTGAATGCCTGCAACACTCACGGTAGAAGCCGCGTTCCCAGTCGTGGCCATCGAAAGATAAGAATGATACGGAAGATTCGGCGGTCTCTCCGACTCCGGTCCGATGTACTGAACAACAAACGGATAATCAGGAGGAAGAGGAGATGGACCTGTAGCAGGAGGCTCAGGTATGTCCTCAATCTGAAAATCTTCTTCGTGAGGAAATAAAACTCGCGAGGTGAGCGGAACGCTCCTCTCGGGACCGACACCAGAATCAGCTACGAAACCTTCAGACCTTGGTGGAGGATATCTCTCCACTGCGTCAGACTCCACAGGGTGGTAACCACCTGCTAAATCGCTCCTACGCCTTCTCGAAGAAGGCTCTGCACTCTCGGGAGATAACCCCCGGATTCTCCTCGAACGTCGAGGCGCTTGATCAGCCACTTTTATAGATTTTAGTCGAATGAGCAGCTTGGTTATTCTGTCGGTCCATTCTGTCGAGTGCTTCTGTCGAGCAGCAAAGTAGAGCAAAGCACTCTGCAACAAAGCCGAGTAGCAGAGCAGAGCAGTGCAGCAGAGCTTCGCTTGGAAATTGTAAGTTCGCTTACTCTGTATTTCAACTTCAAACTCTGTATCGCTATATTAATGTTATATTGTTTAATTTTCTCGTTGTTGCCGCTACCTCCACAAGGGGTATATCTTGTTGGACCCTGTATCCCTGTTTTTTATAGTTTCAGCTCTGTATTGCTTGTTCTGTATCGCTTGCTCTGTATTTCAACTTCAAACTCTGTATCACTGTATTAATGTTATATTTTTTAATTTGCTCGTTGTTGCAGTAGTGGCAACAGCCAGTTACCTCCTTTATGCTTGTGTGTTTCCACCCTTTGTAAATTAAAACTTACAGTGGCGGAAACACACGGTTACAGTGGCGGCAACTCGCTATTTCCGCTACTGCAACAGCAAGTTGCTGCTCTCTGTCTTGCCGCCACTGTAAATTTAAATTTTGAGCAGTGGTGGCAACACGTTGTTGCAGTAGTGGCAACAGTGTGTTTCCGCCACTGCTCAAAATTTAAATTTACAGTGGCGGCAACACACGGTTACAGTGGCGGAAACTCGCTCAAACCCTGTATCGTTGTATTAATGTTCTGTTGTTTAATTTTCTCGTTGTTGCTGCTACCTCCGCAAGGGGTATATCTTGTTGGACCCTGTATCCCTGTTTTTTATAGTTTCAGCTCTGTATTTCCACTTCAAACTCTGTATCGATGTATTAATGTTCTGTTGTTTAATTTGCTCGTTGTTGCAATAGAGGCAACAACGAGTTGCCGCCACTGTAACTATGTGTTGCCGCCACTGTAAATTAAATTTACAATGGAGGCAACACACAATTACAGTGGCGGCAACTCGCTGTTGTCGCTACTGCAACAGCGAGTTGCCGCTCTCTGTGTTGCCGCCACTGTAAATTTAAATTTTGAGCAGTGGTGGCAACACGCTGTTGCCGTAGTGGCAACAACGTGTTGCCACGACTACTCAAAATTTAAATTTACAGTGGCAGAAACACATGGTTACAATGGCGGCAACTCGCTGGTGCCACTACTGCAACAGCGAGTTTTTGCTCTCTATGTGTTGTCACAACTTTAAATTTAAATTTTGAGCAGTGGCGGCAACTCGTTGTTGTAGTAACGACAACAGAAAGTTGCCACCACTGTAACAATGTGTTGCCACCACTGTAAATTTTACTTTTGTGTAGTGGCGGCAACAGCGAGTTGCCGCAACTGTATTAACGATATTTAATTAAATTATTTTCTTATTTTGCAGATGGTTGCAAAATGGGTCCTAGTTATCCAAATATGGTGCCATCCAAACTCATGGAATGCACGGACAAGGTTCATGCTTCATAATGAAGCCCTGAGCTGATTCTATCAAAATAGTAGACAAATACCTGGGATTACAACGAACAACGAGGCATACTATCATGCATTGATAAAGGGCCTCACAACTGCACGAAGTTATTGTGCAAATGACATTCTCATTTACACTAATTCCGAGCTAATCATAAACCAGATGAATGTCACCTTCCAAGTTAAAATACCTAACCTAAAGCCCCTACACCAGCAAGAAAAATCCATTGTTGCACAATTCCACGGTTTTGAGATTATGTACCAATATGATGTCCAAAGGGTCTATGATTCAATACTTCTAAAGCAGCATCCAAAGGACGTGGATGTGGTAGATTTGTGGAGCCAACATGTGCTCCAATTATTATTGATAGGCATCATTATAGATTGCCTATTAATGAATGGATTGTTGCTTTGATTGGGGTTGGGGTTATTATGGGGGGGGTAATATTATTGTGTTCATCTTTTTTGAGATAGATTGGAGCAACCTGATCTCCATCATTTTTGTATGAGCTGGTTTTTTATAGATGGCCTCACTATTTTTTGGTCTTATATCCCAACACATGTATGTAGAAAATGTATTTTTCAGTAATACTATTAATGGAATTACATTTTTAATACAGTTTATTTATGTCATTAGAATATGTGATGGATGCTTTTATTTTCTGTATTTATGAAAATCATTGTTTAATTTCTTTTCGGTTTATATATAGTAAAATTAATTTGGGATTGTATGGCATTTAATAAGTTTTAGGTGGTGCTCATAATTATATAACTCTAAATGCAAGATTTATGAAGTGCAACAAATTCTTATCGAATTAATATGTTAACATTATACTTCTCAATGATTATGTAAATAGAATCATATTTGAAATTTATCTTTTGAAAAATCAATGTCATACTGATTTCCATACAAGTAGAAGTGAGTTACTATTTTTAATTAAAACTATATCTCATACCAAGGATGACTATTTTTAGTTTGAACTATATCTCATACCAAGGATGAATATATCTCATAAGAAGCTGCCTTGAGGCTATAACAAACCTCATCAACAATTTTAAAATCAATTTTTTTTTAAATAAAAATAAACATAGATATAAATTTATCTTTTGAAAAGTAAATGTCATATTGATTTCCATACAAGTAGAAGTGAGTTACTATTTTTAGTTAAAACTATATCTCATACCAAGGATGACTATTTTTAGTTAAAACTATATCTCATACCAAGGATGAATATATCTCATAAGAAGCTACCTTGAGGCTATAACAAACCTCATCAACAATTTTAAAATCATATATCGATGCTACCCAAAAGTCTTTTTGTAGGGTGTCATTAAGGAAAAAAAATCCTATAGTTTCATAACTTAAAACCATTGTTTTTCCAACCTGGTAGAATTGATATACTTTGAATGACATTATTTGGCATAGTTCATCATTTAACATGGTCATGTTATAACATGTTTATGTAATTTTTATAGGACCAAAGCATGGCAGTTTGTTGAAAGAAATAAACTTGTGAATGATAGTTTCACATTTGAAGGATAGGTTTACTTTGACACTGCTCGATGTCATTAGAAAGGATATTGTGCATCCTTTTTCAATTGTTTTAAAACCTTTTATATGTCATTAGATTATGTGATGGATGCTTTTATTATGCCTTTTATTCTGGAAGTCAAATTCCAATACACCTTCATAATTCCAACTTCTTGAACATTGAAAAATTCATTATCCATGAGCAGCACATGGTCCCATAATTTATACAAGCCTCTTTTTTTACTATAATGAGCTCTAATTCTTATGTGAAATTATGAACTTCATTAAGAAATTATGTGAGATACCCTTGGTTACAAGCCAACCAAGATATCTTATATATCAATCATTATTTTTCCTTTATACATACATGGTTAAATGCAAGCAAATGTGACATCTTGGACTTTTGCAATCGATAGATCCAACCTCATTTAAGGGGCAGAAATGTATAAATACCCAAACCAATAATCGAATTGTTGTGAATTTCTCCATCATCAACATCTACAGCCACAAGGCTAGGTGTTTTGAACTGGAGCATGTTTTGACATCCATGACAACAACAACAACTTAGCCTGCAAATAGAAAAAATAATATGAAGAAATTGCAAATCAATGAAGTTATCTTGACAACCCAACTCTTTAAAATTGTTATGTACTGAGAATAGAACCCACACAGGTACCAATGCAAGTGAATAATGCCAGGGGATATGCCTTGAAAAGCATTAAGGTATATATGATTTTATGATTTGAATGAATTGAAAAGTTAGCTTCACATGGAGTTGTAAAGGGGAACATTCATCCCCATCATAACATGTTTATATGAAATTGAGCCATACAGAGACTATTGATCTCAAGATTGAAGGTCTGTTGTCTTGAGAATCTCATATAAATTTTGTCTAAAGTTTTAATAAAAAGCCAATCTTTTGATTATGAAAAAATGCACATGTGGTGTTAGTAGATAGGTCAACAATTTCATAATGGAATGCACTGTTACAACATGAACTCTTTATTTTCACGTCTTACCAAGCATATTGATACATATTTATATATTGTAATTTTAATTTTTTTAAATTAAAGTAGCTTTAATCTCCTATTTCCAAGGTATGTTTTAAAAAGCTTGAATATCTATTTCCCGACCCCTTGCGGCAACACGTGTCTGCATACGGGCACTGCCATAAATAACCCATCCCCATTATTAATTTATTACTTTACCCATTACCCCAACTCTTCCATTGTGCCATTGTCTCACATTCGATTTCTTGCAAATAACTAACACAACCAGAGCCGCTCTGAACTCTGGCTAGAGATGTGAGGTGCAAGAGTACGCCATGAAAGTGCCGAAGAATTGTTAGACGCATATCCACCCGTTAAACAAATATTTGAACAAGCCGGCTGGATAGATTATATTCACAAGTTTCAGGGGCATGAAAATGACATAGTTCTATATTTCTACATGCATTACAGGGAGGGTAGATCAAAGGTAGTAGGGATAGTGGTGCATGCGACAGAAGAGGTGATTGCTGAAGTGTCAGGGTTACTCCAGACGGGAGAAAAATGGTTTGCACCCCGAAAAACCCAACCTGATATTGTGAGGAATTTCCTTGAGGTAGGTGAACGACTGATCAAGAGTGGCTCAAGATATGAGAGGAAGTCATTACTAGAACCCTGGTCGGATGCTGCATTCCTTGTCCATATATTTTTCACTTGTGAAGGAAGGTATGTGGTTATTTATTATGAGCACCTTCTCTTGTTAGACCACCTGCGTCATGGCAGGTTGCTTAACATGCCTTTCTTTCTTGCAAAAACCCTAGACCAAATGGCCCAAGGTGTGCATAAATCAAAGCAGCCACTCAAAATCCTTTCCCACCAATGCCTTGTTAAAATTTTGGTGGTTGCTGCTTTGCAAAAGGAAGGGAGAACTTGGGATGAAGTAGTTGGAAGGCCATTGCATGTTGAAGCTGCGACTCCACCCCATGACCTCCAAGCTGCAACTCTGCCCCATGACCCCCCAGCTGCAACTCCACGCCATGCCTTCTCAGTGGCAACTCCACTCCATGCCCTCTCAGCGGCAACTCCACCCCATTCCCTCTCAGCGGCAACTCCACCCCATGACTCCTCAACGGAAACTCCACCCCATGACCCCTCAGCAGCAACTCCACCCCATTACCCCTTAGCGGCAACTCCGCCCCATCACCTCCCACCTGTAGAAATTCCCACAGAACCTTTCCATATGGCAACTGAGCCACCATGTGTTCAAAATAGGAGGGTTTCTAGGGTTTCTGCTGCTAAAGCTGCACATAAAGGAGATGGCCAAGATGATGATGATGAAGTACAAATATTGGGGAATAAACCTAGGACCAGAAGATTGAAAGGATACAGGAAACGCCCAGCAGCAGTGCCAAAATCACAGAAGAACAGGGGAAAGAGAGGTCGTTATGCTCCAGTTCCTCAAACCCTCCCCGTTGTTACAAAACAAGGATGCATGGAAGAAGTATTAGGCCAGCTTGCTGACACAAAAGAACAAGTTGATAAGCTTCCCTCTCCTGATTCTGACTATGAATACATAGCGGGACTAAACGAATGGTACCGCTCATATGGCCTTATCTCAATTAAAATGTTGTATGCGGATGAAGAGGAGTACCAACAATTGTGCAGGGAAAAAGTGTTGGGCCAACCAATTGCACAACCCAAATTTTTTGGGGATGATCAGGAGGACCAACCAGCTGCACAACCAAAATTTTATGGTGATGATTAGGAGGATCAATTAACTGCACAACCAGAATTTTTTGGGGATGATCAGGAGGACCAACCAACTGAACCACCAGAATTGAGAAAGAAGCACATTGCAAAAGTAAGTACCTATAAACATCTTCCTCTGTATATTTCACTGTTAAGGAAGAATAGGACTCTCCAGATGAAAAACAGACAACTAAAGATCAAGGTTAAAACCCTAACAGATGAGCTCAGACAAAAAGAAACTTTTGATAGATTAGATTGCTTGGCCCAAGTTGCAGAGTCCATACACACTGATGACATAGGTATTCCTTCTCCCAGGGTCCAAAAAGATATACGCCTTGGAAAAAAACAGACTGATGACATTGAAGTTGCAGAGTCCATACCCATTGATGACATAGGTATTCCTTTTCCCAGGGTCCAACAAGATATACCCCTTGGAAAAAAACAAACTGATGACATTGAAGTTACAGAGTCCCATACCAAAATCACAGTTGTCCATACAGAGGAACAGGAATTACATATCAAAGATACAAAAGAAATGGGTATAGACACAGAGGAACAATAACCAGAACTGAAACTAACAGAGGATTAGGAACCAGAGATCAAACTGACCAAAGACATTGGTGAGCAAAAAGATGATGAGGAACCTTACAGTGTGCACAACAAATCACTTCCTGACCTTGCCAAGATATTTGAAGAAGAATATCAAAACAAAGTTTTACGAAGACATAAAAAAATAGTGGCTAAGCTGGAAAGGAGAGTGACCAAGTTGGAGAAGGATAAGCAAGAACTCGAATAGTTAATGGATGGTGTGCTCACTTTCATGGATCCTTCAACCAATTACAACATGTACTTGACTGAAAAATTCATGATATTTAAAAAGAATGCTATCATCCAAAATATCCCTCTCTGGGTTGAAAGAAGTTATTGTTTCAAGGAGGCATATAGGTCAATTTGTAATCAAGAGAAAGACTTGCTCTGTGAACTGTACCAACATAATTTTTTGGTACCTTATAATACAAAATGGAATCCCAACTATGTTATAGGGGATGTCTAATTGAGGGCATTTGTATCGTATTTGAGAATTCAGGCCAGTTGGTTGGATGATCTGAACATTTATTTGCATAATTCCGAGAGCCTTCTGTGGGTTAGACGAGAATATCCCAAACCTGTGGAGGTGATAAAAGAACATCAAAAATACATCAACTCTCGAAAAGTAGTAGAGGTTATCTCCGAGAACAGGGAGATGACCATTGCATATTGTGCACACCAGATTCAATTATTGGAAACTAAGGCGCAGGGAGGATGTAAAGCAAGGTGGGATAGCATGGGAAAAGAACCCCGAAATAAAGATCCATTTAACTACCTCAACTTAAAGATAGCCTTAACAAGGGTTTCTCAGTATATTATTGCTATGGGACAATGTGGGAGTCATTGGATAGGTCTTAGATTTTGGTATCCAATGATCTGGCTTCTAACAAGGGTATATAAAAAGAAATATACGTTGACAAAAAAAGAAGAATTTGATTGCTGGAATGTAATTGTGGAGACATGAGGGTATCTTCGTCCCGATGAACCAGGAAATAATGATTATTGTATCAGCAACATTCATCAATGCCCCCCTTCATTCACAGATTCAGATTGAAAAACTGGGTCACCGTTCCTGACACACTGGCTCACAGTTGCTGACACACTGGCTCACCGTTGCTGCAACACTGGGTCAGAGTTGCTGCAACACTGGCTCACCATTGCTGCAACTCATAGATAGTAAAGGCATTATATTTGATGTTGTAATATATAACTCTCCAGTTTGTTTTGTTAGTTATAAAAAACTGGTAAAATTGTGTTTGACATGTTTAGTTACAATTTAATTGCAGTTCCTCTAATAATTTTTTTACATTTCCATTGTTTTTATTTGAATTTATATATCAAATTATTGTTTGCACACCAATATATGCAACTATGCAAATTGGCTCACAGTTGTTGACACACTGGGTCACCATTGCTGCAACACTGGGTCAGATTTGCTGCAACACTGGCTCACCGTTGTTGCAACAATGGCTCACCGTTGCTGCAACTCATAGATAATAAAGGCATTATATTTTATGTTGTAATATATAACTCTCCAATTTGTTTTTTTAGTTATAAAAAACTGGTAAAATTGTGTTTGACATGTTTAGTTACAATTTCATTGCAGTTCCTCTAATAATTTTGTTACATTTACATTATTTTTATTCGAATTTATATATCAGATTATTGTTTGCACACCAATATATGCAACTATGCAAACTGGCTCACAGTTGCTGACACACTGGGTCACCGTTGCTACAACACTGGGTCAGAGTTGTTGCAACACTGGCTAACGCAACCTTGGCTGCATTTAACCCACATCTGCACATATAAATGCTTTTCAAATTAAAACCCCAATAAATCTTAGACAGGGTAATCTCATAAGCAGAAGTTGTTTCTTTTTTTTATATCCTATGGTTATAAACCACATACCAAAACCCATTCGTGAAATTTGAATCAATATATTTAACCTTGGTTAAATTTTTCAACCATCATATATTCGAGCCCACGCTTAACATTTCATTTGATTCAAAAGTTTGACTTTGGTTAAAATTACCAAAGATGCCAACAAATAACCATATAAACTTCCGGGCCTACATTTACCAATTTACCTTTATACCATAATTATATGCATTCACCAATAATATTCATTGATCACGAATGTCGATAAACATTAATATATTTTCGGACCCACAGCATATCCAACTTACCTATTCACCATCCATCATTTATCAAATCTGACGGCTTGCACTTCATCGCGCTCCAACTCAATGTTTCCTTCATCCAACGACAGTCGCAACACTTCAATCTGATCACGCATAATCCAACGGATTTCGCATCCCAATAAGCCTGATCTTTAATTATTATTTTTCACGCGAAATGGATGGTATTAAGGCACCACGTGTCAGCCAACAACCACTATAGCGTTCACACACGAAATTACCACTTACCAGGTTGCACCCACGCAAAAACCATTTGTTGTTTTGCAAAAATCATTAGCCTTCCTCTGCGCCACTCCGATTCGTGTTTTCTGTCTTCTATCCACGATTCCTTGCACAGGATTAGATCACTGATATTTGCAAAGAATGGATTCCATTCCATTGGTTCTTTCGCATAGAAACTCTGAATTTGATTGAATTCAACCTCCTTTCTCAGTAAATAATCTCAGAATTAATGTTCATTACTGTCTCATATGTCACTTGGCAACAGTTCTATCTCCATCATTTGCAATTGTAGCAAAGCCCTAAATGGCTATCCGCAAAACATTAATACCTTAAACTCATCACGCTTTGGACCTTAGTGTTCTTCATCAAATACTTACTTCACTATTTATTACACAACAAAATGTGTAATTTCTCCTTGAAATGCTTTTTACGATGTCAAATCCAATTACAAAATACATCCAGACAAATTTTATACCTCAATTTAGAAGTCCAAGCAATTTCTTTAATGGCATCCATCCATTCTATGATCGATGCTAATTTTCTCAATATTTACAAATCACACAGAATTCAATAAATGAATATTCACCCTCAAACCACACAATCTCTTAAAAATGTAGCTTGAATATAAAATGACAAAATTTCCCTTGTTCCTATCAATTTCACTTGCACACAATATACACTCAAAACACAAACTCAGAAATTGAGTTTTCTATATTAAAACCAATATTTACATAGGAATTATTCCTCTAGCCTGATCTTCTATATCAGTGGCCTTTTCTCTAAATTGCATGTAGGCTTACAAACACAACTCCTATCTATCTAAATATTGAATTTATCTCTACCTATTTACTACTTTTTATGCCTTTGAGGCTTACAATTTATACAAAAGGTTCTTAAACTATTTTTGGTTTCAGTTCCTCTATCTTCTCAACAAAATCCTAAATATCTTCTAAGTCCTCACTTGAATCTACTAATCCCTAAGGATCCTCTTTCATCCTAAAATCATGAACCAATTCTAATTTAGGATTTATAATTAATTCCTAAATCTCTCAATCCCTATGAGTTCTCAACTAGCCTAATTCTCTCATGTTCTCCAACATTCGAGAAAATTTACAAAATTCCTCACAATATTTAATTAATTCTCATTAAAATCACTCAAAACATCACATAAGAAACCAACTCCCTTGAAACCACAAAACCCCTAAGTCTATTAAAATACAAAGAGATTTCTGAGCCTAATGCTCCTGCATCAGATTATTCGAATTTATATATCATATTATTGTTTGCACACCAATATATGCAACTATGCAAACTGGCTCACAATTGCTAACACACTGGGTCACCGTTGCTGCAACTCATAGAAAATAAAGGCATTATATTTGATGTTGTAATATATAACTCTCCAGTTTGTTTTGTTAGTTATAAAAAACTGGTAAAATTGTGTTTCACATGTTTAGTTACAATTTCATTGCAGTTCCTCTAATAATTTTGTTACATTTCCATTGTTTTTATTCGAATTTATATATCATATTATTGTTTGCACAACAATATATGCAAGTATGCAAGTATGCAAAACCACTTGAAAGCTATCTCCCATGACTTAAAAAACAATCAATGTATTAAAAGAATGAGTGTAAATGCATGGAGTTATTTAATCACCTTAAATGAAAATTCCATCGAATTAGAGAAATCTCCAACCATATCCTCACCACCTATCAAACATACATGGACATAGTCAACAAAACATTAATACATAAAATACAGCTAAGACAGGAATAAATATTAATATCAAATTGAAAACAAAATCGTGCACAAGAAACCTAGAAAAACATTCATTGTTGGCACGGGGGCAACCTCGCTTGTTGAGTTCTTCAAACTGAGATGATTCATCTTCACCTGCCAGGATATTCAAGTCAATTTCGAATATTGCACTGTGTTGCCTTGTTTTTCTTCTCTTTTTGGGGCTTAGGAAACTCTTCTTCCTCTTCAAAGACAACTCAAAAGCACCCAATCCACACTTGAATTCACAATCCATAATATGAAGATTGTTGGCGTCATTCCAACAATTTTTTAACTAAAGCAATCAACTGTTCAATATTGGTCAAAGTAGTAGGAGGATTGTTTCGAACCAGGTCTAAGTAGCCAAATAACTCCTCCTTGGCCATCTCAATTTCTTCAACATTTACATCAACATTGTGACTATCCATGGAAGTTGTGTTTGCATCTTCAAGAAGATCGGATACTGCCTCTATATTTATCTGAGGAGGGTCATTGTATGCCTCAGTTCTGCTTTGATGATTTTGTAATTGGTTAGAAGCCATTGAACCAGAACACAACCAACCAACCTTTATGGCATGCTTGCATATGTTGCCACGAATAGACCATGGGAAATCACAAGTTATGAAATTTGTACGATGACAAGTGACAAGATATTGCTTATTAACTTTAGATTGACTCCTCACCCAAAAATCATGAGACATTTGCGAACGAGGGCTGCAATCACTATCTAGTATTCTTTTTGCTTTTTCCATTGATGATTCCAATTGTTTCTCTTTCTTGTAATTATTTAAAATTCCTTCCTTTTTAAGAATTTCCTTAAACCGATAACAGGGTTCAACATTTTTTAGAAGAACATATACCAACCAATCCATCCTACGAGAACATTTCTTTCTTCTATCAGATAGAAATTTTGTCTTAAGGTAACAGTGATATGATTCCACAGCATTGTTTGTCTCCTGATTTGCATGGGGAAAATCTCAAAAACCTTTGACCCACATCCCTAATTGCATAAAATTTGGGTTAATGAAGATATTTCATCCATATTTCAAACCAAAAAGAGAAATGTAACTTAAGAGTTTTTCAACTTACAAATCTTGTCACCAGCAACCCAATTTTCATGGAAATATTCTATAACTTTTCCTGATCAGCAAATTTGTTGAACAAAACATTAATTGCAGTGTTGACTTCAACATTGGAACAATAATTCATAATTAAACCCAAATCACTAAACATTTCTTTTGCTACTTCTGGATTACTGGCCAATCGATTCACATTTTTTAGCCATGCTCGACGTACGTGCCAAACACACAAGATAACATTGCAACTTGTGATTCTCTTGCCACATTCAATTCATTTCAAGCATGTTAATTTTGTAATAAATACAAGTTGTACTATAAAATAAGAATATTGAAGTTACCTTAAAGCACCAATTTCAGCCAATGCATCATCAACCATGAAAGCATTAAATTTCCAACTATGATCAACTTGGTGACACCTATGCATTAGTTGGGCTAACCATAGAGAAATGTCCTGTGATGTATTACGTGATGCCACCACCAATGCAACTGGCACCCCAATTTGTTGGTGATCAAACACGACGAGTGTGTATAATTAATACTATCACATTCAAAATACGTAGATCATAAACTTCAGATCATCAATCATTATTAATCAAGTTATTGTATTAGATCAATCATTCTTAATACACTCACCCCATACTTATTCGTGTTGAATGTCGAATCCATGGCTATTAGGCTATTATTCGATAGCTTCACCATGGTCTCCAACATCCACTTTGTCTGAATTCCAATTATAAAAGGGACATCTCCACCATTGGGCTTTTGATAAAAGAAAAAATCATTTTGGTGTTTCCTATACCAAAGGTTCACACTCATCTCATCCTTCGTATGCAACTGATAATTTCCTTTCATTAGATGATTATATATGTTAACAACATCTTTTCTACACAAAAATAAATCCCTATCTCGAGCTGCAACATCCATGTCAATATATTTTTTAACATGCACATCCAAAAAGAAAGAACTCTCTACATAGGAAACCATATCCATTGATAACTTTGGTTGATGCACCACCCTAGCAGGACCTGAGGTGTCATGTTGGCCATGACAAGGCAATCCTTGGATATCTACATTCTCATACATGTTATATGTTATTATCGCAACCTCAGGGATTTTAACCATAATTTTTACAATGAATTGGCATTGGCATCCCCTCTTTTTCACAAATGAGTATTTTTGCTTCACTTCATCTTGTCCCCTTCTATCATTGGGGCCATATGAACAAGAATAGCTACATAAAAAAGTTTTGAAATTACTCAATACATATGATTCCATGAAAATTGTTTGAGTACTATTCATACCAACATATATACCAAGGAAGCAGTAGGCCTTGAGCCTGGGCATTTTTTTTTTTGACAGTGAATAGGAAAAAAAAAATTCCCATTTTGGGAGATGATCTTACTACAATGCTTAGTAGAAACCAAAGAAATGATGGTAGGCAGGGCTACCATCGGTATCATGTATAGCTATCAGCGTAAAGTAATAATAACAATGTGAGGTCTAGACTCATACACAACATTATGCTTCCACAAGTATGGTTGGCCTAATAAAAAATCACATAGTTCAAGAGGATTCTTCTTTACTTAACGACCTCTACTGATATGAGGTTCTTTTGGCTCCCACTGTCGTCAATGAACTGCAATGGAGAATCCTTCACCCATATCTATGAGTGGAAGATATGCTCCCCCTCCATTGGATCATTGGGCTTAATATTTTGGACTGTGATGGTGACACTAGGTTATGTATCAATAATATGCTTCCCCTTATCATTCCCCTTGTTGGGTTCTGGCTTAGAGACATAAAATGCATTTGACTCTGAAGATTTTAGCTCGACCACCAATGACTGCTTTGTCTGACACTCATTTGTGTTGTGGGTGGGGCTCTTGTGGAACTCACATGACTTTTCGGTGTCCTTCTTCGATGGGTTGTCGTGGGTCGCTCCACCTTGGCTCTGTCTGTTCTACGGTTTGGAGGTGTCTTTTCCCTGCTTCTAATTCACAAATCCAAATTCTCACTTCTTCTGCTTAAATTTATACATGATCATCACATCATATCTATACACTATGCCAAGCAAGGCGATATCCAGGAACTCCATTTCTGCCTAGATGTATTTGTACAGACAACGACAGTACTTAAGTATCAAATACCGCTCAGAATCCTTGATACCCAACTTCATGCGTAGGGTATGGGAAATTTTTGTGAACTCTGGCATGTCTTGGTCCCTTTCCTATTGAAGTTTGGTCCACTTTATGTACCTATTTTCATAGCTCCTAACAAGGTAATATTTTTCCTTGATGGCATCTCGGAAATAATTCCAAGAGGTTTTCACTGAAAATAGTGAGGGTTCCTCCTCATCCATATGCTTGCAACAAGTTTCCCACCAGTCCTTGACATGGGGGGCAACTTTTAGGAGTGCAAAAGTAATATTTTCCCTATCAGAAAAATCATGGACCGGAAAATATCCTTCCAGCATATTTAACCATCTATCTAGGGCATTTGCATCTATCTAACCTTCAAATATGGGAATGTTAAAGTTAACTTGTACTTTAAAGGGGGTGGCACCTTTGAAGTTACTGCAGGATGAATATGCTTCACCTACTGATACCCACCAAAGGATTTGGGAAACAATGTCCATCATCTCATTCCTTTTTTGCTCAAGGACCTCTTCGAGCAACATTTTGAAATGATCTCTTGCTCCCTCATCTTTCTTTTCTTCCGCAATGGGAGGTCATCAGGGTCGGAAAGTTCGGTCCGGAAAGGGTTCAACCAGTTCAAGTCCCAACTTCTTATACCTAGACCTCGTTGGGGACATGCACAGGAAAAAAAAGAAAAAAAAGATCGCTCTAATACCACTAATCCATATTTACGAAAGAACGAAATGAAATAAAAATTTAAACAAAAACAAAGAGATATTGAGAGACAAAATTTCAATTGATAAATAACAATTGTTGAAAATCGTTTACCTGCCGAAAAGAAACAAACTAGCTTTGGCGATGGTAGCTTATCTCTAAGAATAGATGTGACATCTACATGCCTTTTGAGTTACAATGAGGCTTTGAGGCCTTTCTATCATGGATAAACAATGCAAAAATCTAAACATCCAAAAACCTAACCCTAGGAGATAAAGTGCCAAAATTTTATGGGCCCCGATGGGTTAGCTGGAATGTCAACTTATTGGGGTTGTAACTTTGACATATGATTTATGTTTGGCACACACGACAGCCCATTAAAATGGTTTATCTGGGGACAACAATTTTCGACTGCAAATGGTAGGCTTTTAGCTCCCATTTTGGTCCAATATATTTTGCTTATAGATGCATTAAATAATTACATATAACAGAGCACTTAAAACCATGAAACATAAGAACCTAAAGTGAAGAACAAAGAGGCCATAACACCCATGAGATCAAGACATCAAAAATTGATTACGGAGTTCGTCCAATTCAGACTACATCTTCAGGCCCTGCTCAATAGTGGGGAGGCCTTCATTCATTAAGTGGCAAGAAAAAGAAGAAGTAAAAGTAAAATTACATAAAACACCCTTATACCTCCAAGCTGGAAAATGGGTGAAAATGGAGAGCTATGATGCTTAAATGGACATCAACGTTGAGATCTTGTCGCTGAGAGGTGTAAAATCGACATAAAATTCGTCGCAAATGGACACTTACAAGTTTTTCACCCCAGGAAATCTTTTTTTATGCCTCAATATATCCTAGGCAGGGTTCTGCCCCTCTAGCTCGCTCCTGGTTCCGCTCCTGCTCCACCGCTCTGCCCTGGGAACACTGCAGAAATGAGTTTTTGTATAACTTGGGGCTATATTTTACAAAGTATGATGGTATGGCGTGTTGCTTGTAGGCGAAGTTGTCAAGGCAGAGGTCGGCAGTTCCAACCCCACCGACCCTCCCAATTGGGCACGTTATGTTTTATTATTGGTCATCGTTTGAATTTTTTTTAAATGTTTTTGGACTGTTGAGCCATGTTGGTTGGCAGTCATGCCATATAAGGTCGCCACATTGGGTGGGGTCGACGATCCCGCTGACCGTGGTTTCAAACCCCACTAACCTTGTGTCATGTCACGTTTTTGTGGGTTCTGGGGGTCATGGCCTGTTGAACTATTTCAAACTTATATATATATATACATGAGCTCCATATAGGGGTGGTAGGGTTTGGCCACCTTCCACCCCTATTTTTTAATACATTTTGTTATACGATGGTTCCGTGGGGTTTGGCAGGGGTCATGGCCCGTCGACCCAAATAGATTTTTTTTTAATTTTTCTTTAATAACCATAGGCCATTTTTAAACATTCTCGAAACAAGAGGTCATTGGGAAAATTAAACATCCAACGATTTCACCTGCTTCTCGGGTGCTGGGTTCCTTGTCGATTGACGTTGAATTTGTGGGACACTTAAACCTGGCCCACTGCCCAACTTTGGCCAATACTTTGACTTGCTCTAACTTCTTCATACGGGCTCAGATTGGAGATACGCTCGCATCGTTGGAATCAAGGCAACGAGTACTTCAAACTGAACCTAGTTTGAGAGCTATTCGACCACTTTTAATTTTGAGAAATTTTAAGCCACTTGTCCTTTGAGATCCTCTTGGATCAATCCTCCCACTAAGGAGCTTTTGGACCACCAATATCATTAACACATCCAGCACACTGATTTAGTCTTCTTCAAACCATATTTTCACTCACCTGCACACAAATCTGGTACATCTTTTGCAAACCACAGATGACTCAAACAACCCCTCACTTGTAAAGAGTTAATAGAAAAAACTCATTTGTCAAGGCTTACATAATAAAAACCAATAATTCATCTACTCAAAAGGCCAAAAATATCGTCGTTTCATTTTGAAGTGATGGAAGACACATCATCACTTTTTCATTTATTCACAACGCATGATTTACAAACTGAGGCTATAACTAGATACTACCTCTAAAATAACCATTTTTTACTTAATAAAGTAAATGGGTCACCTCCCTGTGGCAAATTTTCTTGTGGAATGTCTTCTATGACTGGATTCTTCATGGGGGATTTTTGGGCATGAAGAGTTTGACATGTAGATCTCTGGTGTTCATCCTTATGGAAATGATCCTTCCTCTTCCAGACTTTTCGAATTGTCCTGGAACGCTTCCTCCCGATGTGCCTCTGTTAATTGCTCATGGATCCCTCACTGTCGCTTGAATGTGATGAGGTGCTCTCATCATTTTTCATTGGTGGGTCATTGGCTTTCTTGGAGCATTCCCCAACTCCCTTCCTAGAATACCCAAGTCCTGCATGACGGGGTAATTCTTCTACTTTGATAGGGTTTATGATTCCATGGTCGAAGGCGGTCCACATTGAATACTGAGCACAGGCCAAGGAATGGGTGAATACATAGCTCTAAACGATTGTCACCCACAACCTTGGTGATGGTGTAAGGCCCATATCGAAGTGGTTGAAGCTTCTCATGGGCTTTGGTAAGGTGTTATTTTTGCAAATGCAACCAAAATTTGTTGCCCACTTGAAACTTATGTGACACCCAATGTTGATCATGAAATTGTTTATACTTGGCATTAGATTTATCCAAGATATCATGAAATTTTTGGTGGATGTGCTAGATGAGTTCAATAAACATTTTGGATTTATCAGCGTCAGATTGAACATGTGCATATTTTTCTTATGTAGTCACAAGAGGCATTACAACATTAATGGGACACATTGGTTAAAATCCCAAGCCCACTTGAAAGGGGTTGTGGCCAGTCGAGCTTGGAAAGTTCTGCTATAACTTTGTTTCACATAGGGAAGAATCTCATCCCCTGTTCGTGGATGCTTGGATTTGTACACGCATAGTATGTGCACTATCATCATGTTGACAACCTTTGCCTAGCCATCAGTTTGAGGATGGAATGCACTAGACTTGGTGAGTTTAGTTTCCAACATGACCAAAGGCTCGACCAGAATACCCTTAGGAACTTATTGTCCTGATATGATATAATGGTCTATGATATCCCAAAATGTACCCACACTCATTCGAGGAAGAGTTTGGTAGTGTATTCTGTTTTGATACTCTTCTTGCAAGCAGTCAATATAACCATATTAGAAAATCTATCATTGATCACAAATATAAAGTTGTTACCATGCTTTGTAAAATAAAAGGAAGACAATGGTCCATGGAGATGGATTCCCAAGGTTGGTTAGGAGTAGGCAGAGGAGTGTACAGGGCTTTCTTCTTAATGGTTGACTTGGCGATAGCACAGGAAGTGTAGGATCTGATATATTTTCCAACAACCTATCGGAATTTTGGCCAATAAAATTACTTCTACAGTACTGCCACAATTTTCTCCAAACAAAAGTGTCATGAAACATGACTGTAGTGCACCTCCAAATTCAACTTGGCACATGCACTTGAAGGAACACAAAGGTGCCCCAGGCAACATAACAATGTGTCCTGGAGGTGGAAGTTTGGTACTTTCTTGCCATCCATCAGCATCATAAAATTTGCAAGGGAATTTTTCAACCTAAAGAGAGTGACCAAGCACTCAAAGAGGCCCTCCTTGGATTTGAATGTGGTCTTCCACACACATGTGGGTTCTATTGGAGCTTGGTGATATCCAAACTTCAAATCAATCTTATTGAAGTATTTGCATGCTTGAGCTAGTTCAGAAGGTCATCAATCCATGGGATCAGGTATTTGTTCTTGACATTTTTCTTATTTAGTGCCTCATAATCCATGCATAGTCTCCAAGTCTCATCCTTCTTATGTACAAGTACAACTAGGCTCCCACAAGGTGAAGAACTTGGTTGGATGTGCCCTATTTGTAACAACTCCTAGATATATCGCTTGATTTCCTCATTTTCCAAAAGAGAGCGATGGTATATTGGCCCATTAGGTAGAGGTGCTTTGAGATTCAGGTCGATCAAATGCTTGACTTGACAACACAAGGGTACCCCTATGGGTGAGTATAATATGTCCCTGTACTCCTCCACGACCTTATCAACTTTTTTATGCTGCATGGAGGAACCATTTCTTGGGGCCATAGATGTGGCCACGATCTTCCTCTTACTTTGAGAGTGAATAAGAAAGAAAGAAAAAAATCCCATTCTGGGAGATGATCTTACTACAATGCTTTGTAGAAACCAAAGAAATGATGGTAGGCGGGGCTACCTTCATTATCCTGTATAATTTTCAGCGTAAAGTAATAATAACAATGTGAGGTATAGACTCATACACAACATTATGCTTCCACAAGTATGGTTGGCCAAATAAAACATCACATAGTTCAAGAGGATGCTTCTTTACTTAACGACCCCTACTGAGATGAGGTTCTTTTGGCTCCCACTGTCGACAATGAACAGCAATGGATAATCCTTCACCCACATCAATGAGTGGAAGATATTCTCCCCCTCCTTTGGATCTTTGGGCTTAATATTTTGGACTGTGACGGTGACACTAGGTTATGCATCGATAATATGCTTCCCCTTATCATTCCCCTTGTTGGGCTCTGGCTCAGAGTCAGAACATGTGTTTGATTCTGAAGCTTTTAGCTCGACCACCAATGACTGCTTGGTGTGACACTCATTTGTGTTGTGGGTGGGGCTCTTGTGGAACTCACATGACTTTCTAGTGTCCTTCTTCGATGGGTTGTCCTGGGTCGCTCCACCTTGGCTCTATCCATTCTATGTTTTGGAGGTGTCTTTTCCTTGCTTCGAAATCGCAAATCCAAAGTCTCACTTCTTCTGTTTAAATTTCTACGCAATCATCACATCATATCTATACACTATGCCAAGCAAGGCGATATCCAGGAACTCCATTTCTTCCTTGATGTATTTGTATAGACAACCACTGTACTTGAGTATCAAATACGGCTCAGAACCCTTGACACCTAAATTCATGCGTAAGGTATGGAAAATTTTTGTGAACTCCGGCATGTCTTGGTCTCTTTCCTGTTGTATTTTGGTCCACTTTATGTACTTATTTTCATAGCTCCAAACAAGGTAATATTTTTCCTTGATGGCATCTCGAAAATAATTCCAAGAGTTTGTCACTAAAAATAGTGAGGGTTCCTCCTCATCCGTATGCTTGCAACAAGTTTCCCACCAGTCCTTGACATGGGGGCGACTTTGAGGAGTGAAAAAGTAATATTTTCCCTATCATAAAAATCATGGACCGAAAAATATCCTTCCAACAGATTTATCAATCTATCCAGAGCATTTGCATCTATCTAACCTTCAAATATAGGAATGTTAAATTTTACTTGTACCTTAAAGGGGGTGGCACCTTTGAAGTGACTGCAAGATGAAGATGCTTCACATGTTGATACCCATAAAAGGATTTGGGAAAAAATGACCATTATCTCGTTCCTTTTTTGTTCAAGGACCTCTTTGAGAAACATTTTGAAAGGATCTATTGCTCCCTCATCTTTCTTTTCTTCTGCAATGGGAGGTCATCGGGGTCGGAAAGGTCGGTCCTGCAAGGGTTCAACCAGTTCAAGTCCCAACTCCTTATACCTAGACCTCGCTGGGGACATGCACAGGAAAACAAAGAAAAAATAGATTGCTCTAATACTACTAATCCATATTTATGAAAGAACGAAATGACATAAAAATTTAAAAAAAAAAGAGATATCGAGAGACAAAATTTCAATTGATAAATAACAACTGTTGAAAATTGTTTACCTTCCGAAAAGAAACAAACTAGCATGGGTGATGGTAGCTTATCTCTAATAAGATATGTGACAGCTACATGCTTTTTGAACTGAGTTACAATGAGGCTTTGAGGCCTTTCTATTGTGAATTAAAAATGCAAAACTCCAAACATCCAAAAACCTAACCCTAGGATATGAAGTGCCAAAATTTTGTGGGCCCCGATGGGGTTAGCTGGAATGTCAAATTCTTGGGGTTGTAACTTTGACATATGATATATGTTTGGCACACACAATAGCCCATTAAAATGGTTTATCTAGGGACAACAATTCTCGACTGCAAATGGTAGGCTTTTAGATCCAATTTTGATCCAAGATCTTTTGCTTATAGATGCATTAAAGAATTACATATAACATAGCACTTAAAACCATGAAACATAAGCACATAAATTGAAGAACAAAGAGACCATAACACCCATGAGATCAAGACACCAAAAATTGATTACGAAGTTTGTCCAATTCAGACTACGTCTTCGGGCCCTGCTCAACAGTGGGGAGGCCTTCATTCATCAAGTGGCAAGAAGAAGAAGTACAAGTAAAATTACATAAAGCACCCTTATACCTCCAAGCTGGAAAATGGGGGAAAAATGGTGAGCTTTGATGCTTAAACGGACATCATCGTTGAGATCCTGTCATTGAGAGGTGTAAAATAGACATAAAATTTGTTGCAAATGGACACTGAAGAGTTTTTCACCCCAGGGAATCTTTTTTGATGCCTCAATATTCCCTAGGTAGGGTTCTGCCCCTCTAGCTCACTCCTGGTTCCGCTCCTGCTCCGCCGCTCTTCCCTAGGCCCACTACAGAAATGAGTTTTTATATAACTTTGGGGCGCATTTTACAAAGTACGATGGTCTAGAGTGTTGCTTGTAGGCGGAGGTCAGGGGTTCCAACCCCACCGACCCCACCCATTTTGGCGCGTTATGTTTTATTATTGGTCGTCGTTTTATTTTTATTTTAAATGTTGTTGGACCGTTGAGCCATGTTGGTTGGCGGTCATGCCATATAAGGTCGCCGCATTGGGTGGGACTGACAATCCCGCCGACCGTGGGTCCAAACCCCACTGACCTTGTGCCATGTCACGTTTTTGTGGGTTCTAGGGGTCATGGCACGTTGAACTGCTCCAACTTATATATATATATATATATATATATATATATATATATATATATATATATATATATATACACACACACACACACATGGGCTCCCACCAAGGGTGGCGGGGTTTGGCCACCTTCCACCCCGATTTTTTCATACATTTTGTTATACGATGGTTCCGTGGGGTTCCGTGAGAGTCATGGCCCGCCGACCCAAATAGATTTCTTTTTTTAATTTTTTTTAAAAATAACCATAGGTCATTTTTAAAAATTCTCGAAACAGGAGGTCATTGGGAAAATTAAACATCCAACAATTTCTCCCACTTCTCGGGTGCTAGGTTCCTTACTGGATGACGTTGAATTTGTGGGACACTTAAACCTGGTCCACTGCCCAACTTTGACCAAAACTTTGACTTTATCTAACTTCTTCATACGAGCTCGGAGTGGAGATCCGTTCGCACCGATGGAATCAAGGCGAAGAGTACTTCAACCTGAACCTGGTTTGAGAGAGATTCGACCACTATGAATTTTGAGCAATTTTAAGCCACTTGTCCTCTGAAATCCTCCTGGATCAATCCTCCCCACTGAGGAGCTTTTGGACCACAAAAATCATTAACACATCCAGCACACTACTTCTGTCTTCGTCAAACCATACTTTCAATCACCTGCACACAAATCTGGTTCATCTTTTGCAAACCACACATGACTCAAACAACCCCTCACTTGCCAATATTTTATAGCACACACTCATTGGTCAAGGATTACATAATAGAAACCCAATAATTCATCTACTTAAAAGGCCAAAAATATCATCGTTTCATTTTGAAGCAATGGAAGACACATCATCACTTTTACATTTATTTGCAACGCATGATTTACAAATTGTGGCCATAATTAGATATTACCTCTAAAAAAACCATTTTTTACTTAATAAAGTAAGTGGGTCACCTCCCTATGGCAGATTTTCTTGTGGAATGTCTTCGATGACTGGATTCTTCATGGGGGATTTTTGGGCCTGAAGTGTTTTACATGTAGATCTCTGATGTTCATCCTTATGGAAATTATCCTTCCTCTTCTAGACTTTCCGGATTGTCTTGGAAAGCTTCTTCCCGATGTGCCTCTGATAAGTGCTCATGGATCCTTCACTATCGCTAGAATGTGATGAGGCACTCTCATCATCTGTCGTTGGTGGGTCGCTGGCTGTCTTGGAGCATTCCCCAACTCCATTCCTGGAATACCCAAGTCCTGCATGACGGGGTAATTCTTCTACTTTGATAGGGTTTATTATTCCTTGGTCTAAGGTGGTCCACATTGAATACTGAGTGTAGGCAAAGGAATGGGGGAATACATAGCTCTAAACCATTATCACCCACAACCTTGGTGATGGTGTAAGGCCCATATCGAAGTGGCTGAAGCTTCTCATGGGCTTCGGTAAGGTGTTCCTTTTGCAAATGCAACCAAAATTTGTTGCCCACTTGAAACTTATGTGGCATCTGATGTTGATCATTAAATTGTTTATACTTGGCATTGGATTTATCCAAGATATCATGAACTTGTCAGTGGATGTGTTAGATGCATTCAATAAAATTGTGGATTTATCAGCTCCAGATTGAACATGTGCATATTTTTCTTGTGTAGTCACAAGAGGCATTACAACATTAATGGGACATAATGGTTGAAATATAAAGCCCACTTGAAAGGGGTTGTGGTGAGTTGAGCTTCAAGAGCTCTGCTATAACTTTTTTTCACATAGGGAAGACTCCCATCCCATGTTCGTGGATGCTTGGATTTGTACATGCGTAGTATGTTCACTATCAACATGTTGAGAACCTTTGTTTGGCCGTCAGTTTGAGGATGGAATGCATTCAACCTGGTGAGTTTAGTTTCCAACACGAACAAAGGCTCGACCAGAATACGCTTAGGAACTTATTATCCTGATATGAATACTCATTCGAAGAAGAGTTTGACAGTGTCTTCTATCGTGATACTCTTCTTGCAAACAGTCAATATAACCATCTTAGAAAATATATCAATGATCACAAATACAAAGTTGTTACCATGATTGGGAAAATAAAAGGCAGACAATGGTCCATGGAGATGGATTCCCAAGGTTATTTAGGAGTAGGCAGAGGAGTGTACAGGGCTTGCTTCTTAATGGTTGACTTGGTGATGGCACAGGAAGTGTAGGATCTGATATATTTTCCAACAACCTGTCAACATTTTTGCCAATAAAAATACTTCTATAGTACTGCCACAATTTTCTCGAAACCAAAGTGTCATTTAACCTGACTGTAGTGCACCTCCAAATTCAACTTGGCACACTCACTTGAAGGAACACAAAGGTGCCCCAGGTAGCATAACAATGTGTCCTGGAGGTGGAAGTTTGGTACTTGCTTGCCATCCATCAGCATCATAAAATTTGCAAGGGAATTTTTCAACCTGAAGGGCATGACCCAGCACTCAAAGAGGCCCTCCTTGGATTTGAATGTGGTCTTCCATACATATGTGGGTTCTATTGGAACTTGGTGATATCTAGACTACAGGTCAATCTGATTGAAGTATTTGGACCCTTCAGCTAGTTCAGAAGGTCATCAATCCATGGGATCAGGTATTTGTCCCTGACATTTATCTTATTTAGTGCCTGATAATTAATGCAGAGTCTTGAGGTCCCATCCTTCTTGTGTACGAATATAATTAGGCTCCCACAAGGTGAAGAACTTGGTCGGATGTACTCTTTTTGTAGCAACTCCTAGATCTATCGCTTGATTTCCTCATTTTCCAAAAGAGAGGAAAGGTATACTAGCCCATTAGGTAGAGGTGCTTCGAGATTAAGATCGATCAAATGCTTGAATTGACAGTGCAAGGGTACCCCTATGGGCGAGTATAATATTTCCCTGTACTCCTCCATGACCTTATCAACTTTTTTATGTTGCACAGAGGAACCATTTCTAGGGGCCATAGATGTGGCCACGATCTTCCTCTTACTTTGAGAGTGAATAAGAAAGAAAATAAAATTCCCATTCTGGGAGATGATCTTACTGCAATTCTTAGTAGAAACCAAAGAAATGATGGTAGGCGGGGCTACCTTCGGTATCCTGTATAGTTTTCAACGTAAGTAATAATAACAATGTGAGGTCTGGACTCATACACAACATTATGCTTCCACAAGTATGGTTGGCCTAATAAAACATCACATAGTTCAAGAGGATGCTTCTTTGCTTAATGACCTCTACTGAGATGAGGTTATTTTGGCTCCCACTCTTGACAATGAACTGCAATGGATAATCCTTCACCCACATCAATGAGTGGAAGATAAGCTCCCCCTCCTTTGGATCTTTGAGCTTAGTATTTTGGACTGTGATGGTGACACTAGGTTATGCATCAATAATATGCTTCCCCTTTTCATTCCCCTTGTTGGGTTCTTGCTCAGAGTCAAAACATGCATTTGACTGTGAAGATTTTAGCTCTACCACCAATGACTACTTGGTGTGAAACTCATTTGTGTTGTGGGTGGGGCTCTTATGGAACTCACATAACTTTCCAGTGTCCTTCTTCGATGGGTTGTCTTGGGTCGCTCCACCTTGTCTCTGTCTATTCTATGGTTTGGAGGTGTCTTTTCCCTACTTCGGATTCAGAAATCCAAAGTCTCTCTTCTTCTGCTTAAATTTCTACGTGATCATCACATAATATCTATACACTATGCCAAGCAAGGCGATATCCAAGAACTCCATTTATGCCTAGATGTATTTGTACAGACAACCATGGTACTTGAGTATCAAATACCGCTTAGAATCCTTCACACCGAAATTCACGCGTAGGTTATGGAAAATGTTTGTGAACTCTAGCATGTCTTGGTCTCTTTCCTATTGTAGTTTGGTCCACTTTATGTACTTATTTTCATATCTCCTAACATGGTAATATTTTTCCTTGATGGCATCTTGGAAATAATTCCAAGAGGTTGTCACTGAAAATAGTGAGGGTTCCTCCTCATCCCTATGCTTGCAACAAGTTTCCCACCAGTCCTTGACATGGGGGACGACTTTGAGGAGTGAAAAAGTAATATTTTCCCTGTCAGAAAAATCATGGACCGAAAAATATCCTTCCAACAGATTTAACCATCTATCTAGGGCATTTGCATCTATCTAACCTTCCAATATAGGAATGTTAAATTTAACTTGTACCTTAAAGGGGGTGGCACCTTTGAAGTGACTGCACGATGAAGATGCTTCGCTTGTTGATACCTGCCAAAGGATTTGGGAAAAAATGTCCATCATCTTGTTCCTTTTTCACTCAAGGGCCTCTTCGAGCAACATTTTGAAAGGATCTCTTTCTCGCTCGTCTTTCCTTTCTTCGGCAATGGGAGGTCATTAGGGTTGGAAAGGTCAGTCCTGCAAGGGTTCAACCAGTTCAAGTCCCAAATCCTTATACCTAGACCTCATTGGGGACATGCACAGGAAAACAAAGAAAAAAAAATCGCTCTAATATCACTAATCCATATTTACGAAAGAACAAAATGAAATACAAATTTAAAAAAAAAAAAAAACAACAACAAAAAAAAACAAAAACAAAAAACAAAATGATATTGAGAGACAAAATTTCAATTGATAAATAACAATTGTTGAAAACTATTTACTTGTCGAAAAGAAACAAACTAGCTTGGGCAATGGTAGCTTATCTCTAATAAGAGATGTGATAGCTACATGCCTTTTGATCTGAGTTACAATGAGGCTCTGAGGACTTTCTATCATGAATAAACAATTCAAAACTCTAAACGTCCAAAAACCTAACCCTAAGAGATGAAGTGCCAAAAGTTTGTGGGCCCCGATGGGGTTAGCTGGAATGTCAACTTCTTGGGGTTGTAACTTTTACATATGATTTATGTTTGGCACACATGATAGCCCATTAAAATGGTTTATGTGGGGACAACAATTTTCGACTGCAAATGGTAGGATTTTAGCTCCCATTTTGATCCAATATCTTTTGCTTATAGATGCATTAAATAATTACATATAACAAAGCACTTAAAACCATGAAACATAAGCACATAAAGCGAAGAACAAAGAGACCATAACACCCATGAGATCAAGACGCCAAAAATTGATTACGGAGTTCATCCAATTCAGACTATGTCTTCGGGCCTTGCTCAATAGTGGGGAGGCCTTCTTTCATTAAGTTGCAAGAAGAAGAAGAAGTACAAGTAAAATTACATAAACCACCCTTATACCTCCAATATGGAAACCAGGAAAAAAATGGAGAGCTATGATGCTTAAATGGAAATCACCGTTGAGATATTGTCGCCGAGAGGTGTAAAATTGACATAAATTTTGTCGCAAATGGACACTGACGATTTTTTCACCCTAGGGAATCTTTTTTTGTGCCTCAATATTCCCTACGCAGGGTTCTACCCCTCTGGCTCGCTCTTGGTTCCACTCTTGCTTCGTCGTTGTATCGTGGCGGCACTGCAGAAATTAGTTTTTATATAACTTGAGGGCGGATTTTACAAAGTCTGATGATCTGGCGTGTTGGTTGTAGGTGGAGGTCGGGGGTTCCAACCCCACTAACCCCACCCATTTTGGCGCGTTATCTTTTATTATTGGTCATCGTTTGAAAATTGTTTTCAATGTTGTTCCACTGTTGAGCCATGTTGGTTGGCGGTCATGCCATATCAGGCCGACGCTTTGGGTGGGGCCGATAGTCCAGCCGACCGTGGGTTCAAACCCCACTGACCTTGTGCCATGTCACGTTTTTGTGGGTTCCGGGGGTCATGGCCCGTTGAACTATTTCAAACTTATATATATATACACACACACTAACTCCAACCGTGGGTGGCGGGATTTGGCCACCTACCAACCCGATTTTTTAATACATTTTGTTATACGATGGTTCTGTGGGGTTCAGCAGGGGTCATGGCTCGCCAACCCAAATATATTTTTTATTTTTATTTTTATTTTTATAACCATAGGCCATTTTAAAAAATTCTCGAAACAGGTCATTGGGAAAATTAAACATCCAACGATTTCGCCCGATTCTTGGGTGCTAGGTTCCTTTCCGGTTGACGTTGGATTTGTGGGACACTTAAACCAGGCCCACTGCCCAACTTTGACCAAAACTTTGACTTGCTCTAACTTCTTCATGCGGGCTCAGATTGGAGATCCGTTCGTACCATTTGAATCAGTGCAACGAGTACTTCAAGCTGAACCTAGTTTGAGATAAATTCGACCACTTTGAATTTTGAGCAATTTTAAGCCACTTTTCCTCTGAGATCATCTTAGATCAATCCTCCCTACTGAGGAGCTTTTGGACCACAAAAATCATTAACACATCCAGCACACTACTTGTGTCTTCTTCAAACCATACTTTCAATCACCTGCACATAAATCTGGTACATCTTTTGCAAACTACACATGACTCAAACAACCCCTCACTTTCCAAGAGTTTATAGCACACACTCATTGGTTAAAGATTACATAATAAAAACCCAATACTTCATCTACTCAAAAGGCCAAAAATATCATCGTTGCATTTTTAAGCGATGGAAGACACATCATCACTTTTACATTTATTCGCAACGCATGATTTACAAATTGTGGCCATAACTAGATACTACCTCTAAAAAAACCATTTTTTACTTAATAAAGTAAATGGGTCACCTCCCAGTGGCGGATTTGCTTGTGGAATGTCTTCGATGACTGTATTCTTCATGGGGGCTTTTTGGGCATGAAGTGTTTGACATGCCGATCTATGGTGTTCATCCTTATGGAAATGATCCTTCCTCTTCCAAACTTTCTAGATTGTCTTGTAACGCTTCCTCCCAATGTGCCTCTGATAAGTGCTCATGATCCCTCACTGTCGCTAGAATGTGATGAGGCACTCTCATCATCTATCGTTGGTGGGTCGCTGGCTGTCTTGGAGCATTCCCCAAATCCCTTCCTGGAATACCCAAGTCCTGCATGACGAGGTAATTCTTTTATTTTGATAGGGTTTATGATTCCTTGGTCATTCATGTCGAGGTCCTTTCCCTGATACCTCATCTTCTTCAACAATTTGGATCCGATACTTGTAGTATGTTTTTCAAAAGCAGCAAAATCGTCATCATGAAAAGTATATGAAATCAAAGAAACACTTTTTACCTCAAGGGGGTTATGCTGCAGCTTCTCCAAGGCCTCGTCCTTAGTTTTCAACTAGTGTACTAAGCTTTTTTTCTCCTTTTCTACTTCCTGTAGGAGTCTCCTTAGATCAGTATTCTCTGCTTGAATGCTTTGATTGATCTCCCCAAGTTCCTAGAGCCATGCCGCATTGGGAAACCTTTTTATATTTGTTATGTTATGTATTAAAATTACTGTTTCATCACCTGAATCTGAACCCAAATCGATGGGTCCATTTGCTGCAATTACAAGAGCTACAATCCTCCTTTCATCATCGGAATCTGATCCCAAGTCAATTGGTCTACCTCGTGAAACTCCTGCAGCCGTGACCTTCTCATCTTCCTTTGATTTATACTTTTTATGTTGTTGCACGGTGGGAACTCTCTTATACCTATCCTTCCTGTCATCCCTCTTAGGTCTCAACTCAAGGTGCAGTTTCCAGCAATTGTCTTCGTCGTGTCCTTCTTTCTCACAATGGGTACAAGAGGTCTTTTATGCTCTTCTCTTTGCTGTTGCGGCTCTTTTTGGGTGGCCATTTGGTTCATATGTCTCCTTGTTTTCAAGATGCATGGCCTTCACACTGGCATCATCGATGGTAGTAGGTTCAAACAATAATAATGAATGTATTATGTAACCATGTAAAGAGCCGATATACTTCGTTACAATCTCTGGTGAATCTAACGGAACGTCTAAGTTCAATGCTTGTTTCCTAAAATCTTCAGTGAAGTTTTTCACATTTTGGCCTTTGCCTTTCTTTGGTGTTGCCATTCCATTAATGAATTTTGCTTATATCCCAATGGCCAAAACTTTCTTTTCAATGCAAAAATTAAAATAAATAGAAATTTTAAATTTTTAAAAATTAAAAAAAAAAAATACCATGAGGAGAGAATGTTACCCAGATTGTTGTTGTCTTGCAATTTGCCTTCCAGTCAAAGGGATGCCAACTATATATTTGCCTCACCTTTCTTGATCTGTTGAATCTAATAGTAGACCTCAATCTGTCTAATCCAATTGTTGAGCTTTTTCGCATTACATTCTCTTGTATACATAGGAAATTCAAAATTTACATCTAGTTTAAGGAAAGGTTTCTTAGATGTATGCCTATGACGTCTGCGAGAATGATGAGAAGAAGAAGAGGAACTATCACTATAAGATGGAGATGGAGGAGGCTCTTCTCCACCATCGTCATGGTTTACTGACCCGTGGTCATCTGCATTTTTCTTCTCGAGCTTGACGATATTCTCATACTCTGAAAATAGTTTGTCTAATTTCTCTGCCATGTTGTAGAATGGCTTGCAGTAATTCTGCTCTTCTTCCCAACGAGCTTCCTCATCTACCATGTTTCTTCTTCGTAGAGCATGTCGTACTTCGAGATCAAAATACTTAAGCTTTCCTTCACCCCTTTGCAACTTGTTTCTCGTTAGCATATACTCATGCAATTTGCATCGACAAATAACTGCTCTGATACCACTTGATCCAAGATATTTTTCTTATAGATGCATTAAATAATTACATATAACAAATCACTTAAAACCATGAAACATAAGAACATAAAGCGAAGAACAAAGAGACCATAACACCCATGAGATCAAAACACCAATAATTTATTATAGAGCCTGTCCAATTCAGACTACGTCTTTGAGCCCTGCTCAACAGTGGGGAGTCCTTGATTCATTAAGTGGCAAGAAGAAGAATAAGTACAAGTAAAATAACATAAAGCACCCTTATACCTCCAAGTTGGAAAATGAGCGAAAAATGGAGAGCTCTGATGCTGAAACGAATATCACCGTTTAGATCATGTCGCCGAGAGGTGTAAAATCGACATAAAATTTGTCGCAAATGGACATTGGCAAGTTCTACACCCCAAGGAATCTTTTTTGATGCCTCAATTTTCCCTAGGCAAGGTTCTGCCCCTCTGGCTCGCTCCTAGTTCTGTTGCTGCTCCGCCGCTCTACCCTGAGCGCACTGCCAAAATGAGTTTTTATATAATTTGGGGGTGGATTTTGCAAAGTCTGATGGTCTGGCATGTTGGTTGTAGGCGAAGTTGTCAAGGCAGAGGTCAGGGGTTCTAACCCCATCGACCCCATCCATTTTGGCGCGTTATGTTTTATTATTGGCCATCGTTTGAAAATTGTTTTAAATGTTGTTGGACCATTGAGCCATGTTGGTTGGTGGTCATGCCATATAAGGCCCTCCCATTGGGTGGGGTCGACGATCCCACCGGCCGTGGGTTCAAACCCCACCGACCTTGTGCCATGTCACGTTTTTGTGGGTTCTGGGGGTCATGGCCTGTTGAACCAATTCAAACCTATACGGGCTTCGGACAGGGGTGGTGGGGTTTGCCCACCTGCCACCCCGATTTTTTAATACATTTTGTTAGACGATCGTTCCGTGGGGTTCAACGGGGGTCATGGTCCGCCGACCCAAATATATTATTATTATTATTATTATTTTAACCATAGGCCATTTTTAAAAAGTTTCAAAAGAGGAGGTCATTGGGAAAATTAAACATCCAACGATTTTGCCCGCTTCTCGGGTGTTAATTTCCTTGCCGGTTGACGTGAATTTGTGGGACACTTAAACCTGGCCCATTGCCCAACTTTGACCAAAAAATTTACTTGCTCTAACTTCTTCATACGGGCTCAGATTGGAGATCCATTCGCACCATTGGAATCAGGGCGACGATTACTTCAACCTCAACCTCGTTTGAGAGAAATCCAACCACTTTGAATTTTGAGAAATTTTAAGCCACTTGTCCTCTAAGATATTCGTGAATCACATTTCCCCAAAAAACACCGTTTAAGGCTTCAAAATGGCTTTGGAAGTTCAGACCCCAAAGAACTGCTAAAAATAAAAAAGTATATTGGAAAATAAGAAATTGAAAAGAAACAATGTTGGGGTCTAAATAGAATATATGGGTGACCACCAATATCTACCTAAATCAACTTAATAATTATTGTGTTTACAATTTTATTTTTTCCATTAAAATTTTAAATTCAAAAAAATTATAAATTAAATTTTTATAATAATAATTGAAACATAACTATTGAAAACGGCGATGGAGGTCGGCGGATATACTAGGGTTTACTGGTTCAACTCTTTAGAATTTGCAGCAACAGGATTTTTTGGCTATGCACCGGATGAGCTCCCTGCACCCTCTACTCTGGCTCTTGGCCCAGCATCCATGCCTAAAAGGAGTTTTGTGTGGCCCTCGGGACACCCTGCTACCGCAGAGGATGCCTCCTCTTCCCCCATCGACCACTCTGGCTACAGGACTTGCTATGTTGTGGATACCCTGCACCCCCGGTGGTTTATTGTGCGGCTGAGAACCCCCAACAGATGGCTCATTTGTGGTGAACATACATTGTCAGATACAAGCTTTGTATGGCGTCCCTTACCTTCGCGAGTTACACAATCGGCTTTAGGGATTTGTGGCGGCTGCCCACACAAAACACCTTCTCGAGGCGACCCACCACTCAGTACCCTCCTCAAAAGAGACAGGCTGCACCATCTATCAATGCCATGGGAGACACAAAGTTACCCTCCACGGACGGCATGGAGCTTTATTCAGCGCTATATTGATATAGCCATATTAGTTGCAGTCGACCTTTCACGAGCAGTGGGTGAACAACCCCCATATGGCTACTCCCGACACAGATGGATCCCCTCTTTGTAGGTGGACCCAATAGCGATTTTGCAGAATGGCCCTGAACTAATCCAAACAGGCGAACACAATGGGGCAACAGGCGCAACCGCACATGTAAACAATAATCACTTCAAATATTTGTTAAAACACCTATTGTGAATAATCTTGTATTATGGGAAGTAGATACTAAGCAGGTAGCCGACCTCAAAATGCATATTACACAAGCACAGGGGTATCCCTTTTATTCGCAACTTTTGATTTATGAAGGCAGAGTACTTTAAAATCACAGAACTATGAAGGAACACTATATAACTTATGATTCCACCATTATCCTCAACCTCCGGTTGCGTGGAGGCAGATCAGGAGATAAGGGTAAAACTAAAACTTGTGGGGGAACTGGGGGCAGAAGTACCTCCACTCAGGAACACAATACACGACCCTCCTTCAAGAATATTTTGTAGGGGAACAAAAAACCAACTGCTCCTACAGAACCAACAAACAACGCCCCCAGGCCCTACATTGTAGAGCAGCTGAACCATACTCCTGAGTTGGCTTTATATTTACCTGAGATTGATGAACATAGAAACACATATCTGGCCTAAGCACTTATCTGCTGCTCAACAGCTTCTGGCCCAAACCTATGGACCTCTTTCAATGTATTTTTAAGAACTGGACTACGAAGTGCGAAATACACCTCTGTTCGAAAGGATTCTTCATAGTAAAATTTCAGCATTCAGAAATCAGATATTACATCCTTCGAGAGGGTCCATGGTTTTGGGGATCCACCAGACTTTATATCACTCCTTGGTTCCCGGATTTTTATGCTAACGCCATTGTTGTATCCAGAATGCCAGTTTGGATCATATTATATAATCTCCCCCTTCATTTCTGGTATGACAACGTCCTACAAGGCATTGGGAGTGCACTTGGGAGATATATTAAAACAGATATACAACGGCTGGAGGAAAGAATATTCACCTTCGCACATATCTACGTTGAGGTAGATCTCAACAAAGGTTTACCAGAAAGCATACAACTGACACACAAACAACAAAAATGGTTGCAGCATATAGACTATGAAAACACAACATTCAGATGCAGAATCTGTAGACAGACTGGTCACTTACAAAATACCTGTCCTGAAGCTAAGAGAGATAACCGAAGAAAGACAAGGACTGGAAAAGCACCCAAAGGATGGCAATTCCCCCCAGGTGAACCAGATGAGGAGATAGAAGAAGACGTAGAGGCACCCACATCAGATGGGAACAATCAGTCAACAATAGTCCCAGAAGCACAAGAAAAAGACACTCTGGATCCATTTGATATACAAATACAACAGGAAGTGCACACACGGGAACTAATTATCCCTGACAGTGGTGGGAACAAAAGGCATCACTCATCAGAAACCTCAGACTCGAACAAGGAAGCTGAAGCAGCTATAGCAGAAAATTAGCTCGCACTTGTCACCCCCATGTCATCACAAGGAGCATGGCGGAAGGTGGAAAAAAAGAAAGGGAGAAAAACTTAGTTTTTCCCCCCATTGTATATTAGTTTTTACTTGCGGTTTTTTACGAACACCAGCCTCGGCTGGGTGTTTAGCCTATTGCCTGCTGATGCAACATGTAATTTTGTTTCTTTTAATAAAATTACGATTTTTCCTTGAGAAAAAATTGAAACATAACTATAAAAGAAAAATAGCAACTTCTTGTTCAAAGCACGTTTTATTATTTCCTAACAACTGCACGTTATTTACTACACTATCATTTTTAGCACAAAAATTGGATTTCAACCACATTAATCTTTCCTTTAACCATTCTTATCATTATTAATGAGAATTTTCTTCAAGAATTATAAAAAAGGATAAAGATCTTTAGTAAAGTTCTAAAATGTGAAATATTTTAGTATAGATTTTTAGAAACATACAATCGTTTAGAATATTAAATATTTATACTATAAACTATTTTTAAATGTTTATACCATAAACTATTTTTTTTAATTTTCATATAAATTTGTTGAAGTTGCAAGTTTCATTTTGAATTATAAAATATATTTTTATTTGTTTGTAAAATTTAAAAATGCAATATCATAATATTACAAGATAGTTCCAAGTTTCACTTTGAATTATAAAATATATCTTTATTTGTTTGTAAATTTAAAAAAAAATGTATTATCTTAATTTTACGATATTTATTAATAATGGTGTTAACTTTACACTTAAGAAAAATTGACCTTTACTCAAATTACTATATTAAAGGTTTTTAAAATTATATTGTGTTTTTATTTCAATATATTGTTTTCAATTAATGTTTTTAATTTTTAATTTTTAATGTAGGAGGAAATCTAGATTTTACATAGGATATATGTTTATAAATTTATAAATATTTGACAAGTTTATGATGTGAAAGTATTGAAATTTGTTAAACTCTAATTTAAAATCTTAAAAGGTGAAGCTGTTTTCATATGTATAGATTGGTTTGGTTTGGTTTGTGTGAGATTTAGTTTTTCTTGAGTTTCAACTTTAAATTTTATAGGAAAAAGTTGAGGTTGGAAGCCAATTATAAACGCTACACTATCTTATAAGACATATAGACTAAACCAACTCTTAAGTGACACCTAATTGTTGTATGGATCATTTTTAGATTAAACATTAATATTAGTTCCAATTTAAATAGAACTTAGTAAAGAAATATATATATAAAAAGGGGCAGTTTAATTGGTGATCAAAGTAATGTGAAATTTGTGAAAATTAAGAAATTTAAAGTTATGAAAATTGAGAGATTCAAAATTCAAATTTTGTTGAAATGTTACTTTCAACAGTGGCTGTGCAGAGCCGCTTTCTATTTTTCTCTCTAGGTTTATGTACTCCCAGCCGCTTTCTAAAATTGCTGAACAGTAAGTTCAGATTTGTTTTTTGATCGACGCAGTCTTTTATTTTGAAAAACAGTTTTTTGAATTGTTCAAGGATAGTCTCTGTTTTTGGCAAAACAAAGTACTTTATTTTTTGATATATACACAGATATATTTTTTCTGTGTACGCGGGCGTTTAGTTCTAAACCCCGTGGTCCCCACTGGTGGAAGTGTCTTGTTGATGTGGTGAGTTACGCAAGCGGAACGAACTCACATATACAGCAGCCTTTTGTCTTATGTTACGGCCCGATGCGATGAACACACATCGCAATCAAACCTTATATTACAAATCGCCCTCCGCTTTGAGCCGAGGCCCGCGGGTGGTCCCACAGACCACACGGAAATATAATATATAATCGCAAAGTTTGAATCGGGGGCATTTTTTTTTATGCCCCAATTGCGCTAATCAAATGGCAGACCCGATATGTATTATGTGCCACAGTTTATGGTTGGTCTCAGGTCCGATCCCAATCGGAGATCGCAATTTTATTTGGCCCGATTGACATTTGATATGTGCGGACCCGATTGGATTTTATGCAGCGGATTTAACTTCTGCCCATCTCATCCACTTTCCAATCGCAATCGGAACTCTTTTGTACAAGGCCCAATCGCACATTGTTTTATCCGGACCAGACGTCATTTTATATGGCGTAATTTATTTGTCCATCGCGTCCGTTTTTCAATCGCAATCGGAACTTTTCATATTGCTCATTTGTTTTATTGAAATTCCGAACTCGACGCACAGTTATATGGCGGATTTAATTATGGCCATCGCATCCGTGTTTCAAATCGCAATTGGAGATTTTATGTGAACCATTTGTTTTATTGTAAAACGTGGACCCGATAAATGTTTTAAACATGATATTATCGCGCGACTCAAAGCGCTATTGTGTGGGCCCGAAAGGTTTTGTTTTCAAATAGATTTGTTAAAGTTCTATGTATTTTTTGTAATGTTTTTGATATACGCGGCATATAAAAGCCAAAAGGCTCGAGAGCCTGTGTATTATAATTTTTCATTGTTTGTATTATGCACAGCAGTGCGGAATAGTAAAAACACAGCAGTGTTGTTTTACAAAGACAGAGTGTTGCTTGTATGAGAGACAGTGAAGTGTTTTGGCACTGTGTTTGTGTAGCAGTCCATTTTATAAATCCCTCTATGTGAGGAAGACATTGTAATAGTTTTCTTTTAAAGGAATAGAAGTTTGTTTTCAGTGTGGAAACTCTGTCTCCTGTCAAGAAATTTTATATTTCTCTGTGTTAAAGAGGAGAGTATTACTCTCTCCATTGTTTGTTCTGGAATTTTCAATATTCCAACATGGTATCAGAGCTATTCCAGACTCTTTGAAGATCAAAGAAGCTGAAGGAAAGGAGTTCTTTGTTGTAGCAGCTTCTCCAGCAGTGTGAAGACTTAGCCAAAAAGAATCCAAAGCTACTTCTCTATACAGTTCATTGTGTTACTGTTGCAGTACAGTGGGATATTTTAAATACACAGTCAAGTGCTTTTGAATCATAGTTAAGAGTGTAGAATGGTTGGAGCCAGCACTGGTATGGGTATGGGAAATATCCATCTCCCAATGTTTAATGGGAAAAATTATGACTTCTGGTCAATAACTATGAGAGATTTATTTGTCTCCCAAGACTTATGGGAATTTTTTGAGGATGGCTTTGAAGAGCCAGCAAATGAAGAAGAGTTTGAAGATTTAACTCAGGCAGAAAGAGAGTTGCTGAAGAGAAATAGGAAGAAAGACTCCAAGGCTCTCTTCTTATTGTATCAAGCAATGCATGAGAGTGTGTTTCCAAGGATAGCAGTAGCCAAGAGATCCAGAGAAGCATGGGAAACTCTCAAGACAGCCTATCAAGGCATGGAAAAAGTGAAGACAACAAAACTTCAGTTGCTGAGGAGAGACTTTGAAACTCTCTGTATGAAAGAGTCAGATACTATTGACTCATTCTTCACTCATGTGATTGGAATGGTAACACAAATAAGATCTCATGGAGAGACTCTTGAAGACAAGAGGATTGTTGAAAAACTCTTGAGGAGTCTACCCTCAAGATTCGATGTGACTGTCACCACCATAGAGGAGACTAAGAATCTCACAAAGTTCACAGTGGATGAGCTACATGCATCACTGATGACTGATGAGCAGAGATTGGGTAGGAGTGAAAAATCATCTCTAGAGCATGCCTTTAAGACCCAAATGTCTTTCGAAAGAGGAAGAGGGCAAGGCAGAGGAAACAAAAGAGGAAGAGGCAGAAGCCAAAACAGAGGTGGAAGGAACAGCCCTTCACATTCACATGGAAGGTGCAACAGTCAAAATCACAGCCACGGCCAAGGCAGCAGCCAGTAGAGTGGTCATCAGAATGCTCAAGGACAAAGGTATGATAAGTCCAATGTCCAATGTCACTATTTTAAAAAATATGGTCATTATGCTAATGAATGTAGAAAGAAGCAACATGATATGGGAAGTAGAACTAGTGCAAATTTCACTAGAGAAAATATCAGCCAAGATAATTTGTTCTTAGCTTGTAATATGGCTAAAGAAAAAAGTGAGGATTTATGGTTTCTAGACTCCGGTTGCAGTAACCATATGACAGGAAACTTAGCAATGTTTTCTATGCTAGATGAGAGTGTGAAGTCACAAGTCACACTAGGAACTGATAGCAAAGTTTATGTTATGGGAAAAGGAAATGTAAATGTTTTAACAAAGAAAGGTGCAAAGAAATCCATAGCAGATGTGTATTATGTTCCAGGAATGAAGTGTAACCTCTTAAGTATTGGACAGCTTGTCCAAAAGGGGTATAATGTATTTTTTGAGGATGATGTTTGTACCATCATGGACAAACCACCCAGCAAACAATGTATTGCTAAAGTGAAGATGACAAGGAACAGGATGTTCCCTCTTAGAATGAGAGTAGATCTGAAAAATGAAGAAAAGATAGCAGCAGTGGCAAAAAGGCTTTCCAAAGCGAACCAAAAGATGAAATTTTGTTGTGGCACTTGAGATTTGGACATCTCAAATTTGGAGGTCTTAACTTGTTGAACAGAAAAGGAATGGTAAGAGGTTTACCATTGATAGAGAAGCCGGACAGCCTTTGTGAAGGTTGTATCTCCGGGAAACAACACAGAGAAAGTTTTCCTTCCAAGAAAAGCATAAGGGCAAAGGCACCCTTAGAGATTGTCCACTCAGATTTGTGTGGACCGATGCAAACTCCATCGCTTGCTAGTAGCCACTACATGTTAACATTCACAGATGATTTTACAAGAAAAACTTGGGTTTACTTTTTAAAAAACAAAAGTGAAGTGTTTGAAAGGTTCTGCAATTTCAAAGCACTTGTTGAGAACCAAAGTGGGCTACACATCAAAGTCCTAAGGACTGATAGAGGTGGTGAGTATATCTCTAAAGATTTTCTACGTTTTTGTAGAGAAAATGGTATTCATAAGCAGTTTACAACAAGATATACTCCGCAGAAAAATGGAGTAGCCGAAAGGAAGAATAGAACCATAATGGACATGGTGAGGAGTATGTTGAAGGCAAATCATTTTCCTAATGATTATTGGGCTGAAGTTGTACATTGTGCAGCGTACATTATAAATAGATGCCCTACAAAAGCAGTGATGAACAAAGTGCCGGAAGAGGCATGGAGTGGCACAAAGCAATGTGTCACACATATGAAGGTTTTTGGATGTGTGGCTTATGCACACATACCGGATCAGCTAAGGAAGAAGTTGGACAGCAAGGGGGAGAAATGTATTTTCATTGGATACAGTGAGGAATCCAAGGCCTACAGGTTATACAACCCATCCACCAAGAAGTTTATTGTGAGCAGAGATGTTCAGTTCATTGAGGAGGAAGCTTGGGATGGAAGCATAGAGAAAACAGTGAATGTTAAACACTATTTATCTCATGATGAAAATGATGATGAATTGGCTGAAATACATCCCCAAACAGCAGCACCAACACAAGAGCAGCAAAGCACACCCTTGAGGAGAAATTAAAGTGCTTCTCCAAGCACACCACAAGGAGGAAATTCAAGTGCTTCCTCAGGCATTTGTACACCTAGTGAAAGAGGTAAGAAGTTCAGAAATTTGAATGACATTTATGCACAAGAGGCAGCAAATGAAGGTATCAATTCTTTGTTTGCTTTATATTGTCATGTTGAATACCCTATCCACTTTGAAGAAGCTATTAAGGAAAAGAAATGGATAGAAGCTATGGATGAGGAGATTAATGCCATAGAAAGAAACAAGACATGGGATTTGGTTGAACTCCCAAAAGGTAAATATGTCATTGGAGTTAAATGGGTCTACAAGACCAAGAGTAATGCTGAAGGCAAAATAGAAAGACACAAGGCAAGACTTGTTGTCAAAGGGTATAAGCAGAAGCATGGGATAGACTATGAGGAAACTTTCGCACCGGTTGCTAGAATGGAAACCATGAGAGCAATGTTGTCCATACATGCACAAAACACGTGGAAATTTTACCAAATGGATGTGAAGTCAACATTCCTAAATGGAGTGTTAATGGAAGAGGCTTACATTGAACAACCTCTAGGCTACGAAAAGAAAGTCCAAGAGCACAAAGTGTGCAAGTTGAAGAAAGCTCTTTATGGGCTAAAGCAAGCACCAAGAGCATGGTACAGTAGGATAGATTCCTATCTACTGGAAAATGGATTTGAAAAATGTGAGGGAGAACCCACCCTCTACATCAAAGAAAAGGATGGTAAAATGTTGATTGTAGTTTTATATGTTGATGATGTTATTTTCACAGGTAATGATGATTACCTTATTGAAAATTTTAAAACAGTCATGAAAGAAGAATTTGAAATGACTGACATGGGTTTGTTGAGATACTTCTTAGGAATAGAAGTAGAACAAGATGAAAATGGGATTTTTATCTCACAAGCAAAATATGTTAATGAAGTGCTGGAAATATATTATGTGCATGAGAGCAAAGCAGCGATCACTCCCACAGTGATGGGATTAAAACTCAGCAGAGAGGACAGCAGCAAGGATTTTGATCCTAGCTTGTACAAGAGCATAGTTGGCAGCCTCATGTATTTGACTGCAACTAGGCCCGACATAATGCATGCTGTTAGTTTAATCTCCAGGTTCTTGGAGAAGCCAAAGGATGCACATTGGCAGGCAGTGAAGAGAATTATGAGGTATGTTAAAGGTACCAAAAGGTTTGGTATTTTATATACTGCTTCATAATGTTCAGATTTAGTTGGATACACTGAAAATGATTGAGCTGGAAGTGTAGATGTTCGGAAGAGAACTTCCGGTTATGTTTTTCACATGGGTTCAGGAGCCATTTCATGGGCTTCTAAAAATCAGCCTACTGTAGCATTGTCTACAACAAAGGCAGAATATGTGGCAGCTACAGCAGCAGCGTGTCAAGCAATTTGGATGAGAAGGATGTTAAGGAGTTTGTGCCAAGAGCAGACAAAAGGAACAGTGATTTTTTGTGACAATAGCTCAGCTATTGCATTATCTAAGAATTATGTGTTTCACAAGAGGATGAAACACATTGACACAAAATTTCATTACATCAGAGAATTGGTAAACAATGGAGAAATTGTTTTGGAACACTGCAGAACTCAGGAGCAGTTTGCAGACATTCTGACCAAGCCACTGGGGCAAAAGAGTTTTGATTTTTTGGGAAAATGCCTGGGTATGATTGATAACCTAGCAGTTGAAAGTAAGGGGGAGTGTTGAAATGTTAATTTCAACAGTGGCTGTGCAGAGCCGCTTTCTATTTTTCTCTCCAGGTTTATGTACTCCCAGTCGCTTTCTAAAATTGCTGAACAGTCAGTTCATATTTGTTTTTTGATCGACGCAGTCTTTTATTTTGAAAAACAATTTTTTGAATTGTTCAGGGACAGACTCTATTTTTGGCAAAACAGAGTACTTTATTTTTGATATATACACAGAGATATTTTTTCTGTGTATGCAGGCGTTTAGTTCTAAACCCCGTGGTCCCCACAGGTGGAAGTGTCTTGTTGATGTGGTGAGTTCCGCAAGCGGAACAAACTCACATATATAGCAGCCTTTTTTTTTATGTTACGGCCCGATGCGATGAACACACATCGCAATCAAACCTTATATTACAAATCACCCTCCGCTTTGAGCCGAGGCCCGCGAGTGGTCCCACAGACCACGTGGCAATATAATATATAATCGCAAAGTTTGAATCGGGGGCATTTTTTTTTATGCCCCGATTGCGCTAATCAAATGGCGGACCCGATATGTATTATGTGCCACAATTTATGGTTGGTCTCGGGTCCGATCCCAATCAGAGATCGCAATTTTATTTGGCCCGATTGACATTTGATATGTGCGGACCCGATTGGAGTTTATGCAGCGGATTTAACTTCTGCCCATCGCGTCCGCTTTCCAATCGCGATCGGAACTCTTTTGTACAAGGCCTGATCACACATTGTTTTATCCGGACCCGACGTCATTTTATATGGCGTAATTTATTTTTCCATCGCGTCCGTTTTTCAATCGCGATCGGAACTTTTCATATTGCTCATTTGTTTTATTGAAGTTCTGGACCCGACGCACAGTTATATGGCGGATTTAATTATGGCCATCGCATCCGTGTTTCAAATCGCAATCGGAGATTTTATGTGAACCATTTGTTTTATTGTAAAACGCAGACCCGATAAATGTTTTAAACATGATATTATCGTGCGACTCAAAGCGCTATTGTGTGGGCCCGAAAGGTTTTGTTTTCAAATAGATTTGTTAAAGTTTTATGTAGTTTTTGTAATGTTTTTGATATACGCGGAATGTAAAAGCCAAAAGGCCCAAGAGCCTGTGTATTGTAAATTTTCATTGTTTGTATTATGCACAGCAGTGCGGAATAGTAAAAACATAGCATTGTTGTTTTACAGAGACAGAGTGTTGTTTGTATGAGAGACAGTGAAGTGTTTTGGCATTGTGTTTGTGCAGCAGTCCATTTTGTAAATCCCTCTGTGTGAGGAAGACATTGTAATAGCTTTCTTTTAAAGGAATAAAAGTTTGTTTTCAGTGTGGAAACTCTGTCTCCTGTCAAGAAATTTTATATTTCTCTATGTTAAAGAGGAGAGTATTACTCTCTCCATTGTTTGTTCTGGAATTTTCAATATTCCAACAAATTTCTCTATTATAACCTAATTTATAAAAAGAAAAACAAACACTAGACCTTCTAAAATAAGAAAATAATAAAACTTTTTTTTAAAATAAAGATAACCACTACCAATAGCAATCCATGCATCTCTTGTTAATTATTTATAAAATTCCTTTGTTCAATGTTTTAAATGTTACGCTTATCCATTCTTTTGTTAAGGTTTTTTTTCACTGTAAAAGATAATTTTGTTATTCCAAAAAACTAATAAAAAGTATATTGATTAATACTATATTATGCTTTTCAATTTTTTACACAATAAAAAGGATCTATGCAGAAGAATCCTAATTTATTAGTCCTTGCCGCCTGCGGCATGGCAGGGACTATTGTAATCGATTTGAGGATGTGCATTAGTCTCTGCACAAAAACCAACAAAAACCAAGTCAGTATAAGCTAAAGTTTTCATTTATAGTTTATTAGTCTACCAATAAAGATACCAAATTATTTTCTTGACCAATATGCAACTTGAAGGTCTTATTTGGCCTCATATCGAGGCAAGACCTATTGAAAAGTAGGCTAAATGTCTATTGATACAAATTTTTTCACATTATTTTCAGCTTGTATTAGGTAATGCTAACATTAGTTAGAAAACATAAATGTTTGCAAATGTTAGCAATAGAGTAGGTTCTAATCGCTAAATCATATTGGGGCTCGTATGAACCAATATATCTTACTTACCTACCAGCACTCTGCATGGTTCTCTACATGTTAGCCACGCGGCGTCAGTTACTGTGCATGTTAACCACAGAACTTTGCACCTGTCTATGTCGCCGGTGGTGTTTATTCAACGGATGTTTCAAAGTGTGCTTCAAGGGCTGCTTCATAGACATTGATAGTTGTTGGTGCTGGAGGTGCAGTGCCAGGATCAACGCTTGTTTCAGGAACCATTTCTCTGAACTTACTGTTACAGTAATCCGTCGGCAACACCAATTCTCAACATAGAATCAATAGGTGTTGTGACCACCTTAGCTGCTTAGGTGTACTGTACAATTGATGCTTGCTCTGTGATTCCTAGTTGTATTGTGCTTCTGCATTCGTCTCGGTCTTGGTTTTTAGATTTGGGCTAGCTTCGAAGAAAACTGCAATCCAATTTTTTGGAGCTTATTCAAGTATCTTGCTATTCATACTTTAGTCTTTGTTTCAAACTATAAATTCATTAATGGCTATCCTACTGTGGAATATTTTATTCGTTTAGTCTTTGTTTCAAACTATAAATTCATTAATGGCTATCCTACTGTGGAAAACTGTTCCACAGTCTTTGTTTCAAACTATAAATTCATTAAGGCTATCATATTGGGGAATACTATGCAATCTGGAGCTGTATAGTTTAGATGGGACTGTACAATTCTTAGTTATAAGCCTTAAGCAATAACATTAATGCACAATATGCACATCGATAACTGAAATTTAAACCATAACATTTGCAGAATTTAGGGACTCTGTAACTTACCGATAACCGCAAGTCATGGACGCCACTCCAAGGTTCTGTACCGTGGGTGGCCAACTGTAGATTTTCTCCTACAGAGAAGAATACCAATTTGAATAGGAAACTCAAAATCATCTGGGTGCTTCATATGAGACACTGCTCATGCTACTCACTGCACCAACAAATTTTTTGTTGCCCATGCCAATATTTTCTTCTAAAATTCTTTGGAACTTCTCTGAATCGTCATAGAGAATTTTGTGATGACAAGAGGCCACCATATCTATCTTCTCTATGCTCTCTCCAACCTTTGGAGACGCTTCAATTCATGACGAAGCACTTCTGTAATCGTTTAACTTGTCCGTGAAAAGCCTCTGCACAAACGAAAACCAAATGCAAAACTTATCAATAAGAAATGCTTAGTTAGAGCACACTTGTAACAATGAAAGCAATCATTTCATGATTGCACATGCATGAAAAATGTACGAAGTTATAACACTTTCAAGAATAGAAAGGAGCAAGCCGCAATACCTGACTGTCGACACAAGGGTAATTGCGAAAATTGGCATTAAGCCTTTTTAGAATTTCAGCAATATGTTCAGGATAATGACATGAAAAGGCCCACTGTACAATATCCCTTTGCATTACAATAGATTGTACTTGACAGCTGGTGGATAGGCCTAGCTTTTCAAGAATATAATCCCCTCCACACATTATGCAGGGCGATCCAAATGTTATAACTCGCAGCAACAAAGACAATGGCACCACTCCTCTTTATCAAAAGCATCAAATTTAGTAACACCCTTATTTACAAAGTAGGTAGAGTTTGTAAAAACATCTTACATTCTCCAATTGAAAGTAGGATTCGGTCAGATCTTAAAATGTTTAGAAATCAAGATGCCCAAACAACTAACATACAATTATTCTTTAATATACCTCAAATTTGATAGGCTCAAAAAATAAGTTTGCTTGCCAGGAAGCTAAGGAATCAGAACCCTGCACAGTGCATACACAACAGAAACCTAAAAGTAACCGCCTGCTGAACACCTCCAGGCACCTCTCATGGAACTTGTGACAACAACGGAGAAATTTAAGGCAGGGCCCCTTCTGACTGAAAAGACAGTGATCCTTAGACACTTCTCAGATCACGTGACGGAAGGGACGATATTCAGAATAATGTTACCTTTAACTTGAATGTCGTTGTGGGAGAAGATGATGAAGAAGTCGTGCCTGTGTGTATGAGATTGAGAGGGAGACCGTCCATGGGTGGCATTGCCGTTTTAAGTTGCCAGAATTGTCCTCACAGTAACCTGCTACTCTCAATTAGGCATTATGCCCTGCAAAGACATCATTATCATCGTTGGAATCCACAGCAATGGCGGCCTTGTTTCCTGTATCGCGTTGCACACTTTGTAACCTTGGTGAACCAGAACCATGGTGTTGTGGAACCGTGGTGCTTGTTTCCCGTCTGTTCCAGTGTGTGCAACTCTCTTATATTGCCAGAGTTGGAACTATGTTGCATACAGAGCCAAAGACATCATTATCATCGCCAGAATCCACAGCAATGGCGGCCTTGCTTCTTGTATCGTGTTGCACACTTTGTGACCTTGGTGAACCAGAACCGTAGTGCTGTGGAACCGTGGTGCTTGTTTCCCGTCTGTTCCAGTGTGTGCAACTCTCGTATATCGCCAGAGTTGGAACTCTGTTGCATTCAGAGCTGATTCCTCCCTCTTGGAACACACTAACACTTCGAGCGATAGAGGATTGAAAATGGTGAAAGCTATGGTGTGTCGTCAAATATTAAAACTTGGTAACGGTGACTTGAAACACATGGCAGCCATGCAAGGTATATTTACTTTATTTGTTATATTGCAAGTTTGAATGATATTAGAAACTTATATTAGCGAAGTTATTTCTTTTCATATTTGCTTTAAAAACTTTATATTACCTAAGTTAACTTGCGTGGCATGGATCTGGTCAGTGGTCAGGCGTGAAATGTTTGACTTCAGCTTTTTAATATCGTTGGGAATCTATGAGCATTTGCTTTTAGGATTCAAACGATGTTTTGCAGTAAAACTCTGATTTTGAATTTGTTTTAGGTACTGAGTAAATGGCTTCTTCTGTGACTGATTTTCATAGCTGTTCCTTGCATTCAGGGAAGGGAATTCGCAGAGTGCTGGGCAGTTTTAAAGATTGTTGCAGTGATTGGGTTGATTCTGGCGAGGTATTTTTGGAGCGCCAATAATCTTAGAATAAATTAAAGAAACTGATCATTCCAACTTCTGTATTTCTTTTTATATACACAAATTTGTTATTGGTATATATTAAGATATAAACTGCTCATTACAACTTTAGTCTTTCTTTTTATATATTTAAATTTATTGTCCGTATATTAGTATACAATTTTATTTTTATCTGTTTTTAAATTTCATTTTTCACATAAATACTATATAACAAATTCAAATAATTTTTACTTAGGTGAACAAACCTCTCTAATACCAACAAATTCGGATAAACATATCCCATAATTCACATAACATTGTAATACTACGAAAATTCAAAATCTAAAAGTCTCTAATACTAACAAATTAAATTAGATTTTATGACTATGCCCTTTGATGCACAGAACTTTGTAATATTAATCAACATCAAAGTACTGCAGTACTAACAATATCAAATGATTTTTATGTATTGAGGGAGGATGCCGTCTTTATGCAGATTTTGGTTTTGTTGTTCTTTATAGTGTTTAAAGTTTTCTATACTTATGTTAAAATGTATATTATGTAATGAATTTAGTCAAGGATCATCGAGACTCCGAACCATATAATGTAAAGATGATTTTCAGTATGTAAGTTATATTGTTTAATAAATAAAAAAAATTCGAAACGCATCGATTAAAAGTTTTTTTCTATGTGATTTTTACCGAAATATCTCTCAACATTCATAATATGGATCACGAATCCTGAATTTATTAATTAATGATAACTCTTTAGTCAAAACTAGTTGTTATATTCTAACGTATATAAAACATCTCTCTTCATATATTTAATCTAATGCAATGATCTGGTTCTTCTTCTTGTCCAAAAGATGAACCACACTAGATGGTTCGAAACACGTCGACTAAATTTGTTTTTTCTATGTGATTTTTACCGAAAGATCTCTCAACATTCATAATATGGATCACAAAAGCCTGAATTTATTAATTAATGCTAACTCTTTAGTCAAAACTAGTTGTTATATTCTAACAACTAGAAAACATCCCTCTTCATCTATTTAATCTAATGCAATTATCTGGTTCTTCATCGTGTCCTAAAGATGAACCACACTAGATGGTTCGAAACATGTTGACTACAAGTTTTTTTCTATGTGATTTTTACCGAAAGATCTCTCAACATTCATAATATGGATCACAAAAGCCTAAATTTATCAATTAATGATAACTATTTAGTCAAAACTAGTTTTTTTATATTCTAATGACTAGAGAACATCTCTCTTCATCTATTTAATCTAATGCAATGATCTGGTTATTCATCTTGTCCTGAAGATGAACCACAATAGAAGGTTCGAAATGCGTCAACTAAAATTTTGTTTTCTATGTGATTTTTACCGAAAGATCTCTCAACATTCATAATATGGATCACAAAAGCCTGAATTTATTAATTAATGATAACTCTTTAGTCAAAACTAGTTGTTATATTTTAATGACTAGAAAAAATATTTCTCCATTTATTTAATTTAATACAATGATCTGGTTCTTCATCTTGTCCTGAATATGAACCACACTAGATAGTTCGAAATGCGTCGACTAAAAGTTTTTTTCTATTTGATTTTTATCGAAAGATCTCTCAACATTCATAATATGGATCACATAAGTCTAAATATATTAATTAATGATAACTCTTTAGTCAAAACTAGATGTTATATTCTAACGACTAGAAAACACCTATCTTCATCTATTTAATCTAATGCAATTATTTCATTCTTCATCTTGTCCTGAAGATGAACCACACTAGATGTTTCGAAACATGTCGACTACAAGTTTTTTTCTATGTGATTTTTACCAAAAAATCTCTCAACATTCATAATATGGATCACAAAATCCTGAATTTATTAATTAATGATAACTCTCTAGTCAAAACTAGATGTTATATTCTAACGACTAGAAAAAAAATTTGCTCATCTATTTAATCTAATACAATGATCACATTCTTCATCTTGTCCTAAAGATGAACCACACTAGATGGTTTAAAACGCGTCGACTAAACGTTTTTTTTATATGATTTTTACCGAAATATCTCTCAACATTCGTAATATGGATCACAAAAGCCTGAATTTATTAATTAATGATAACTCTTTAGTCAAAAGTAGTTGTTATATTCTAACAACTAGAAAACATCTCTCTTCATCTATTTAATCTAATGCAATGATTTGGTTCTTCATCTTGTCGTGAAGATGAACCGCACTAGATTGTTCGAAACACGTCGACTAATTTTTTTTTATGTGATTTTTACCGAAAGATCTCTCAACAATAATAATTATTAATAAAATTATATAATTATTTATTTATTTTTTAAATCAAAATTTATTAATTTAAAAAAGCATTTTACATTAGAAAGTCTAACTATCTATATACATTCTATATAGCCCATGTCACATACCAAGATGAATCATGGGTTTTTCTTTTCTCCCTTTCTCCTACGAACATTTTTCCATCTTACAAAGTTATCAATAACAACTGCAAATAGAGCTGATACTTCGTTATTTTGAGGCTTCATAACTACAATATCAATTGTATTATATATATATTTCTTGTTATATAAGTGGCCAGACTCATGGGTGTGATTTTTCCTTCTAATTGTAGGCACACTTATAGCTATTGTTTTCATTCTCCTTTATCAGTAGATTCTCATGAGTCAAGGGATGCATCGATGCCACTAGGTGTTGCACTGGATCTAGAGAGGCCGAGTTTTCAAAAGAAGTATTTTGTTTTTGAGGGTTGTCCTTCTTTTAACCTGCATAGTTCTTGGTAAATATTGTTGCCTTTAGGTTCCACCATCCACCACTATTTTTCTTTGACATTTGGGTGTTGAAAGCCCCTTTTGAAGGATATGCATTATACATGTGCCAAAAATGTTGGAAAATTCTACACTTGAACACAATATTTAGAAATCCAATGGTTGAAAATAATCCTTACCCTCCCACTTGAGAATGATTTTATCTGGTAATCCTTCACTAAGGTCCACTTCAATGCATGTGTACAAAAGTGATGATACCTTTGGACAATCTCTCATCGTTTATTTTAATGAAGCGACCTCTTGAATCTCTCATATATTCTAGGACCTCTAGTTGAATCCATTGTAGAGGAAAGTTGGGGAGTCTTACCCATACAAGAGTAACCAAAGACTTCATGGTAAGCAGATTAAAATATGGGAACCATAGTTGAATCGAAAGGCCAATTCGACCACAAAACCAAGGACCCAGGCCAAAAACCTTATGTTGATCTTTATGTTTTTGAAGAAAACCACAAAATATCCTTCCAAGCAACATATTAAATCTTTGTTTTGGGATCAATTCTGGTGAATCCACTTCCAAAGGGTTGATGTCGAGGGCCAAAATCCATTAAAACAACATAACATTTCATGTCGTTTGTATTATGTCGCCTTTATCTTGGAGGTAACATTATTCACCTCTAACATAGGGGTATTTGTAGAGTGTTCCAACATACAAGATTGACCTGAGAAGTCATTCGATATATCTAATATTATATAATAATTAAATATAAATAGTCAACGGAGTACAAACATGTAAATATAATAAAATATGTTATATATAGAAGAGAGATATTTAATATGGTTAGGTTATTCTATGTAATATAAAAATCACAATAATTTAATTTTTTTTGTTAATTGGAGTACTTGAAATTCATTAATATAGAAAAATTACATATCTATCAATCTTAGATTCACAAATAACCTTGCATTCCATACATCAACAAATAGGGAAACTAAATTGTAAAGAAACTCAACAAGATGGTAAGATACAAAAAACTCATACCCATCTAATAAACACTCAAGAAGACAACATACCACATATTTCCAAAGTGACAGAAACTCCATATATCTCCATAAACCACACACCACAAAGGAAGTGTGAACCAAGAATACACAAATAACCATAAGTGCATTCATTGCCACAAGAAAAAACAAATAGGAAATGCTTCTCATAGTAACCACATATCCGGACCTCATCTGCCATAAGCATTGTAATCAGATGGTCGTCAACACGTTCAAATACCTATCTAGGGCACCAAAGAGACCAAACCAATACCCAAACTAACACAACAAATTTGATGAATGGCATGGACATTATAGTGAAAATATGAGGCCATGGGAAGACATAATAATAAAAGTATTGAGTGTATCAATCCTACAGATAGTCCATGGGTGATTCATTAGGGGAGCAATATCATACCACGTGGGTTCATATTGGGGGATATATTTTGAGGGGAAAATGACATAATATATTGGGGGATATATAGGGGGTAAAGGGTTTTAATATTGGCAAGTATAAAAAATGGAGCTCAAAGTTAATGAAAAAATATAAAGGAGTATAAAAAATGTTAATGAAAAAATGGATACCTACAATATTTAGTGAAAGTAGGGGGTTTTTAAATTGGGAAGGTGTATCAAGTTCGTATTGGTAGGGGGTTAAATAATGTGATTTTCATAGGTATTTTCCAATATGTAGTTAAATTAAGGATATTTTTTAATATGCCACAAACACGCACGATATGTCATAGGTTCATTGAGTGAAGCCCTCGTCTCACGTCTGTCAAAGTCATGAATGAACAAAAATGAATAACATGGAAGATACCATAAATTTATAGAAAGATAAATCAAATTTATCCATGACAGTGAAATCCAAAAACATGTACTAGTATTCATCACACCGAGTTTATGATCTGAAACAAGTTGAAACTACCATAATGAAGCCATACCTAGAGAAGGATTACCAAAATAGAAGCAAAAAGTAGAAGATTAGCGAATGCTAGTCCTGGTCAGAGGAAATTGTCGTCAAATCTTGGGAATTTTCCACCAGTGGGTCAATGGGATCACCAAGGGGTTAGTGAGGTCAGCTGAAGCTAAATCCGACGCCATAATCTTTCAACCTTGTCCAATCGTGAATCCACGTTGTCTAAACAAAACATTTGATTCCCGAGCATACGTTTGATATCTTCAAGTGAAGAAAATACATTATAATTTTTTACGTGCTTTTCCTTAAAAATTAAACGCAACAAGGTATCCATATGTCAGTGAAGAGCTAAGGAATTTAGGAAATGAAGCCTTCCTTTCTTGAATCTACCAGGATCACGGATCCTAACCATATCTTCTTCAACAATATATGAATCTAAGTGATACAGACGTTCACCAAACTCCTTGGACTCCAACAAGAGGACTTCTTTCCTCACTTCTAAGAGAACTGCATTGAAAAATTTCCCAATTGATTTATAAGCAAAAGGACGAATACATTTATTCCCAGCATTACCAAAGCCACCCCTTTTTCTCATCATTATTTGGTGAGGAGACATGAGTAAAGTGGCAAAGGAACACACAGGGAAACCACTAAGAGACCCTCTACTAGTGAAGAAAGATGAAGAATGATGCGTCGGTCCTTGAAACCCTAACCTAAATATCAACAGGTCACCACCCACTTGCCACACCAAAGGCCCAAACCCCAACAAATTATCAAATCCCCCAAAACATATAGGCATAACACAATAAAAACTCCAATACCATATTAGGCAAAAAGAATTACGTATACATAAGATAAGCGCAAACCCATCACTCATACCGAGGGAAAGGGTGAAACCAACACTCAAAATACTCAACAACACTAGCAAGTGAAATATGGATTAAAAGAAAAGGAGAAACCAAGCACTATCGTACAAAAACTCCACTTCACAGAGTCGAAAGACCACAATAGAGTGATACATATGCAACCAAAGGAAAGGACCTGGAGCAGACATACCCTAATTGACCGAACTAAGACCCATGTAGAGAGATTAAGCTGCCACAAAATAAAAGAGTCCATTGACACAATTCAAAACAAGAAAAGAGGAATTGTGTACCTCCAAGCTTGCTTCCATAGGCCTAGACTCAAATTGAAGTTGGATCCTAGACTTTGCTTCCGCCAAATAGGAAACAAAACACAACAACCACAAATGAATCTAGAGGAATAAGGTTGAGGATAAATCCTCACCTATAGTCTCATGCTTCACGCACCTTGGCCACCCCATCGTCATAGACATGTATTTAAAATGACAAGAATGGCATTGTGAAAACCCAAATCCATCAGTGGGCGACCACCACGCCTCCCCTAAATTGTGACACTTGTTGCCGATTTTGTACTTCTTCCAACGAGACTCCCTTTCCACCTACGTTAACAATAAAAATAAAAATAATAATATAAGATAAATAAATGTTAATAATAAAGGGCATAAAAACATATGAATATAATAGAATATAATATACATTAAAAAAATAGAGATTTAAAATGTATATAAAATTCTTTCATATAAATATACAAGGAGGTATAAATTTATAATGGAAGTAAAGAGAATATAAACATATGAATATAATGAGAGATATATTATATAAAAGAGAGATTATATTATTATTATTATTATTCAATTTTAAGGTCGCGAGCAAGCCAGACACCAAACTGGTGTATGATACCCCCTTGTTTTTGGGACAAGGAACCCACATCTGTGCAATGATTTGACTACTGAGTCTACGAAGGCATACATACTCTACCCCCTCTGGTTTTGAACCAGTAACCTCTTAGGAGGAAACACAAGCTCTTAACCATTAAGCCCACTCAAGCTCTATATATATAAAATATTAACAATTTTTTTCCTTGGAATATATATATATATAAGGTTAACATTTTTTTTTTTTTTAAATCATAATTTTATTGCAATTTTTTTTTTTAACAATGTCGTTTGCTATTTTGTATTTCAAAAAAGATAAGGATAAGGTTCCTTTCTTACAAAGTAGAGTTTTGCAGAGCAGCTGAGAAGGTAACTACAACAAAATGTTACATCTTCTTTGCTTCTGCAATTCAGAAAGTACTGAAAAGTAGATAATGCATATATGCAAACAAACTAGGAGAGCAGAAAGATAAACTTAAAAGACATGCTTTAAGAGGATCAGAAATCAATCGACGCTTATATGGTGCCTAGTTGAGGCATCCAAATTATACTCATTGCCTGAGTTTCTTGCATTGTTAGAACTGGAGCTGGGAGTTGAGCGTTTCTCGATCATGTATTTCAGGATCTGAACTGATTCTTCAGCATGTGCACATCGATTGGAGAGGGTGTCAAAGTGCTGTTGTAGAGAAGTTACTCTATGGAGGAAAACTTTCACATCTGATTGTTGCCTTTCATCCAAGATTTTCACATCTTTTTGGTGCTTTTCATCAAGAATCTTCTAGTGAGCACGAATCTGCTCCAGTTCAGCCTGCAAGTCCACACAATGGAAACAATCCTCACTACGAGCCATGACAAGGGGAGGGAGGGTAGAGAGGGGAGGGGAACAAAGGGGAGGGAATGAACAATGCAAGACGTGGAGCAGGGGGAGGAGGAGAGTGATAAGGCAGGATATGGCAGGAGCAGTGAGGGGAACAGGGGCCAGAATGCAAGCATGAGAGGGGGAGGGTAATGCGCTGCTCTGTGAGCGCAGCAGGAATGCAGTGACGGTGCAGCAGAGGGGGAAAACAACAGCAAATGTAGAAGTGAGAGCAAGATGAGGGCACAATAGGATAGGGAGGGTGAGAGGATAAATAGGATAGCACAGGGTGGGAGGACTAGGAGGGAGGGAGGCCCGAGGGAAAAAAATCACGAGGAGGGTGTGGGAGGGAATATGAAGCCTGCAAAATTCAGATTGGTCAAGGGAAGAAATACAAAGTTGCTTGAAAATCTGATTTGTCCAGATCATGGCAAAGGAATATAATGTAGATTATTCTTACAAAGGATTTTCCCAGAGGAATGAGCACAAGAATTATTTGCGAGAGCATCTGCATCCTTGTTGTTCTTTCGAAGAATATGGTAAAAGGTGACTCCTTCCATGTCTCTAGAGAGGTTGTGGCATCTGCTAATGATTCGGTGAAGAACCATATTGCTTATGGGATGGTCATGAATCATCATATTGATGATGATGGAAGAGTCTCCAAAAACCATTGCGTTGGAGATGTTGAGAACCTTTAACTGATAAAGGCCTTAGAGGAGGGCGTAGGCTTTCGCTTTATTGCTGGAGAGGGAGCCAAGACCCCATTCAAATGAGACAGCACTCCTGCCATTTTCATGTCTGATGATGCCTCTAGCACCAGCAATACTCGGATTTTATTTGGATGCGTCGTCAAAGAATAGGGCGGGTCTTGCACTTCTGTCCATCCATTCTGCAAAATATTTATCATTAAGCTGGATTTTCCAATTAGGAACAGTTCGAAGGGGCTGTTGAGAGGGAGGCTTATGGGTGTTGAGATTGATCAGGAGGTTGCTTAGAAAGTCCCTTTCCTCTACACAAAGATTGCTAATGTCGATTTTGCTATTGTTCTTGGAGGTTATCGTTTCAAATGTTAAGCTCCAAGCTTTGTTGCAGACCTTCCTATAGGAAGGTTCTTTGTTGCTGAAGATACTTTTGTTCCTTGAGAGTCAGATATTCCATATGAGAACATAGGGCAAGGTGTCCCAGACTCTTCTTGCAAGGTTTCTCTTTTTTCCCCCCATGGATAATTTCTCTTCTAGGTTTGAATTGCTTCGGATATAGAATTGTTCTGGTCCCAATGAGGCTGATAGGAAGGGTTTAGATTACTCCAACAGTGAGCAACAAATGGGCACACTAGGAAAATATGAGGTGTTGTATCCTCAGCCCCGAGGCAATTGGGACATCTTGAAGGGCCAAGCACCCCTCTTTTTTTAAGATTCTCAGCAGTGAGGATTTTCCCTTTAAGAAGAGTCCAAATGAAGATCTTGATCTTGGGAATGGCTTTCGATTTCCACACAATTTTCCAAATGGGCCAAACAGGTGAAGGGTAGTTTTCACTGCAAATATGAGTGTAGGCAGCTTTGATGGTGTATGCAGCTCCAAATGGATCCCATCGAAAGCAATCTATACCATCTTTTTTCAAAGGTGCAGCGCCATGAAGAAGATTTTGGAGATTACTGAGATCAGCCTCTAGGTGAGCGGGGACAGGGGGGAAGAGCCAACCGGTCCAGAATTGGGAGTGACTGTCCCAGTTAGAAATGTGGCTTAAAAGAGTTAGAACCCAGTTGTTGAGATAAGAGAGGATGCAGTGGGTATCGGGTCTGTCAAGAAGAGAGGGATGACCCATGATTTTGTATTTTTCCAATGTTGATGCTACTGCCCCCAATTGGAGCTTTGGAAAGGTTTTGGGTTAAGATAGGAATGGATTTCTTGCAGAGCGCCCAAATTTTAGAGCAGGGTCTATTAGGGATGTATTTATCAAAAAGATGCTACCGGGAAGAGATGAGATACTTGGATTCCAAGACTCTCTTACACCAAGCATGTTGCCCACTGACTATCCTCAAAACTATCTTCCCACCAAAATCATTATTTAAGAGCTTGGCAGAGCGGATTCCAATCCCTCCACGAATGTAATCCTGCATAACCTATCTCCATTTGACAAGGTTGTATTTTTTCTTCTCATTTTTGCCTCCCTGCCTGAGAAAATGCCTGAGGATAACTTCGAACTTGTGGTGAATGTTGGCAGGAGCTTGTAGGAGGATGAATTGATACAGGGGCAAAGAAGAGAGGCCAACTTTGAGGAGAACAATGCACCCTGCAAGGTTTAGCCAAGAAGAGCCCCATTGCTGAACTTTTCTCTTCATTTTGTCTATGAGGATGTCCCAAACTTCAGACTTTAAAGGGCCAACACTGACAAGCATTCCCAAATAAGTGAAGTGGTCCCAATTTAATTTGTAGGGAACCCCAAAAATATTTGCAATGTTGTGAATAGTTTTAGCGGTGACATTCCAACCATAAATGCAACTTTTTTGGAAGTTAACCAGACCTCTTGAGTATAGCAATAATTTTTCCATGATGGATTTGAATCTTCGAGCTATTATGTTGGATGCGCCTCCCATTAGGAGGGTGTCGTCAACAAATTGAGAGCGATTTATATTTTTGACACCATTTCCAAAATTGATACCATTGATAAGTCCAGCACGTCGCATATGGTCTAAGGCCCTGCTGAAGGATTTTTCCATGAGGATGAAGAGGTAAGGAGAGAGAGGGCAGCCATGTCTTAGACCACGATAAGACTGAAAGGATGGAGCAGGTATTCCATTAATGAGGGGGGAGACCCAAGGAATGGATATGTAAGAATTAACAAGGGAGATAAAATTGAGGTCAAAGCCCATTTTCAGGATGACAGACATAAGGTAGGAGTGCCTGACTTTATCAAAGGCACTGGCCAAGTCAAGCTTAATAATAAATCCATTTTCCTTGTGAGTTTTACTAGAGTGAATAGCCTCTTGAACAAGGAGAATCGAATCAGAGATTTGTCTTTGAGAAATAAATCCTCCTTGATTTTCAGAGATGAGGCTATGAAGAAAAGGCTTGAGGCGCATGGCAAGGACTTTGGTGATGAGCTTGTAGGAGGAGTTGCAGAGCGAGATGGGTCTAAAACGGGAGAAGGAGGAGGGGCGGCTTTCTTTGGGGATAAGGGAAAGGAAAGTAGAGTTGGTATAGCCCCCATTTTTCTTCTTTCTTTGTACCCATTGCATCATTTTGACCAAATCCTTTTTTATAAGATCCCAGTGGCTTTTGTAAAAAATGATAGAGAACCCATGTGGTCTGGGTGCCTTATCTGGGTGCAAGGACCAAATTGCACGCTTGATTTCCTCCTCATCAATCTCTTTGTTGAGGGCGTTATTCATCTCCTCTATGATCATAGCTGGAAGGTGCTACAATAGATCTGAGTAGTCTTCCAGTTCTTTAGATTCTGTTAGCAGAGCTTTGTAGTGTATGGAGGCCGCAACTTTAATGTGATCTTGGTCTGTTTGAATTTTCGCATCTGCGTCTATGATTGAAGAGATGTTGTTTCGAGACTTGTGGACAGTGGCTTGCTTATGAAAAAATGAGGCATTCTTATCGCCTGTTTGAAGCCACAAATTCCTTGATTTCATTCGCCACTTCTCTTCTTCTTTCCTTTTGATTCTATAGAGTTGCCAGTAAAGGTTTTTTTCCTGATTGGAGTTTTCTTGATTGAGGCCTTGGTTTTCAATGCTACTATGGACAGCGTCCAGCTTGGTTTTAACTTCAATCTTGGCTTTCTCAGGTTCTTGGTAATGCAGTTTGGCCCATTCCTTCAGGGCCATTTTGGTTCTCTTTAATTTTGTTTCCCAGATGAAGGAGGGGGACCCTTCTATATGTTGCAACAAAGAGTTTCGAATCAATTGCCTAGCCTCAGGGAGCTCATTCCAGAGGGGACTGTATTTGAAAGGAATGGGGCCAAGAGAGTGAAGGTCTCCAAGATTGAGGGTGATGGGGTAATGATCGGAGGCTGAGAAGGGAAGAACACTGGAGGAAGCGTTGGAGAAGTGAGAGAGGAGAGGGACAACAATTAGAAATCTGTCAAGGCACTCCATAATATTTCCTTTATAAATCCTTGTATTGCTCCAAGTGTATCTGCGGTTTTTTGGAGCAATGTCGACCAAATCATGGTCATTCATGATGGCTTCTAGTTGATCTCTGGAAGGGTCCGGGGAAAAGGAGCCTCCCCTTTTTTCATTTGCATGGAAGATTAGATTGAGATCTCCCCCAATGATAATATTGTTGCTATCTCTACTATCTATATATGCTTTGAGATTGTTCCAGCAGAGCTCTTTGTCCCTATAGTGGTTAGGGCCATAAAAATTGTAAAGGGTGATTTCCTTATGATCTTTTTTGTTTTGCAGCACTACTTGAATCCAGTTCTGAGTTGCTGTCAAATTCTTTTATTTCCAATTGTTGTGGTTCCAAAAGGTGGCTAGCCCACCTGAGGCACCCCTAGATTCAGATTGGGTACCCTCATGATCCTTGAATTTCCCCATTATAGAATTCATCTTAGAGTTTCCCTGCTTAGTTTCCTGCAGGAGAATTATGTCAGGATTTTCCAGATTTAAAAGGTCTCTCAGGGCTGCTATTTTAGAGGGGTGCCCCAAACCCCTATAGTTCCATGAGAGAGCTTTCATCATTTTAGAAAAGCAGAGTGGGAACCCACCTTTCCTCCTTGATTCTTTTGTCCTGAGTCTTTGTTATTTTGCCCCAAAATATATGTTTCAATGGGGTTTTTTGTTCCTAGAGCTATATCATTTTGGGCATTTTCTTCCCGTTGCTGCTTTTTAGATTTCCCTCCTGTTGTTTTTTTTGTGTTCTCCATATTTGCACCGTGTTCTTTCACTGAGTTCCTTGTGATTCGGACAAAGGAGGGGTCTGAAGAGGTGGAAGGGGAGGGGCGTGGAGAGGAGGGCTGAGAGGGGGTGATAAAGGGGGGGGGGGGGGGTTCATCTTCAGTGAGGGCAAGGAGGGAGAAGGGGTTGGAGGAGTCTAAATTTGGGGGAGGAGAGGGAAGATCAGCAAGTTGCTAACAAGATCCCAGGAGCTTTGGAAGGGAGGAAGAGGGGGGATCAGATTGAGGAGGGGGGGCTGAGGGGTTCCTCTTGGAGGTTGAGGCGGTTTTCTTTTTCTTTACAGTTTCCCATTGCTGATCAGCATCAGGGCTTTCAATATCAATAACCTTAGAGCATCTATTTGCAAAGTGTCCATATTCGTGACATACCTTGCATTTAAATGGGATTTGTTCTTAGTCGAGCTGTTGGATGTGCATCCAATCGTCGAATTTTAACTTGATCGCTTCTGGGAAGCCTTTACTGAGATCCACTTCAATGCAGATCCTGACGCATGCTTGAATATTTCTTTTGGCTCGCTTCGATCAATGAATTTGCCAACTGCGTTCCCGATAGCTCGAACAGAGTCATCTCCCCAGCAGTGCAAGGGGAGATGAGGAAGGCGTACCCACACCGGGACAACTTTTGGTACATCTAGTTCGGTGTCAAATTCTGGTGTCCATTTGTTGAGATACAGTCCTCTGGTATCCATAAAATACGACCCGTTCCTAAATATCAGGTCCCTGTCTTCTTTGGATTCAAAATGAAAGGTGAAGTAGCCTCTGTCGCGGAATCGAATAGAGATTTTGCCATTGATTTTATCAGACCAATCGTGCTCGACCCATCTATGAACAGTATTTGGAGAGGGCCAGAGACTGGTAAACTGGCCGATGAGGCCCTTTTCAGCAAGAGAGAGAGAAACCATGCGCGGTAAAGAGGGAGGGAGGGCCACCTCCTGGATTCCATCAAGCTTCTTAACGAATTTGGAGATTTCCAGCCTAGGCCTGGGCGGAGCCAGAGATTCGATGAGAGCAAAGAAATCAAGGGCCTGGTCAGGGGGAGAGGCCACCTCCGAGGTAGACTCTAGAGGGGCCATGAGCAAGAGAGCACAGAGGGCGCAGCAGGCTAGGGCACCGGCACTAGAGTGCGGGCTAGCAACAACGCGATTTAGGAAGAGACAATTTTATTGCAATTTTTAATAAAAGAACAAAATTACATTTTTCAAATGCTGAGAGAATTCAATATAAATAGCCTGCTGAAAAGAAAAAAAAAACATAAAAGTAATAAAATACATGAGAGAAGTTAATTGTTATAAAAATAATTTAACTTTTATTTCTTTATTGGACCTTCTACCATCCCCTTAAAGGAGTCAACTCATAGTCACCACTGGTGGGTATTCTTTGTTAAACTTTTTATACATGGACCTCTTTGTACCGCCATTGCATCAAGCATCAAAGTTTGTGCCTCTTCAAATATTCCAAATACAAATACTTTAATAAAATCAAAATATTAGATGTATATAAAATTTGTGAGTTATAGTTTTAAATATTTGAATAAAATTATAACTAGTCTAATTTATTTTAAATTAAAAAAATTATACCTATAAAATTTTGAGCTTCCTTGATGCTTAGATTTAAATAAATCTAAGTTAATAAGATGTACTTCAATTTTAACGTTTAAAGTATAACCAAAAGACCACTTATAAAGGAAGCCAATGCAATAATTTAATATCTATTAACTTATATAAACTATTTATCACATCATTAAATTATAGCCCATCGTTAAATTATAGTCCAAGTTTTTAGTGGGTGTTTCTATTCTAAAGGGAGCTAAGTGCATTCTTATGTTATATATTTATTTTAAAATGTTTAATGAGTTTATTAATTATGGTAAATATAACATTTTTACTTCTAAATGTAATAGATTTTGGTAAATAAAATATTATGAGAGGGTGATTAATTTAAATTTCAAAAATCAATACTTTGATTAATATAAAAAGGAAAATAAACATTGTTAAAATAAAAACAAATTTATGAGTTTTATAGTGAAATTACTTTTGGATAATTTTTAAAACATTATAAACTATGAAAAGCTCTCTCACCTTGGTACACTTATGAAAATTTGTGTCACCTTGGCACACTTGAGAGTTGAAAATGAAAAACACTTACTTTTATATTATCTAGCGTATATTCACATTAATTTTAAATTTCAAAATATTTGTCATACTACCTTCTCTAACCTTTTAACTAAACAAAAGTATAATATTTGGATCACTTCTATAAATATTTATTGAGTATTAAAATAAATTTTTAAATAATTTGAATAATCCCAAACAACTTTAAAATTAGATAAATCATATTGTATCTTAACATTTTTTTTTTTTGGTAAGTTGGGCTATTCTATTAATTTCGAAAACATAAAGTTACATATGCTACAAGATGGGTTGGCAAGCTGCGCTTAGCCAATCCCAGCCTTTGTTACATTGTTTCTGGGCTGCCTCGGGGGAGAAAACCAACCCAAACAAAACTTAAGACCGATAAATACATTATGCACAGTAACGCTGACATATCTAAGAAACACAAAGGAAACGATAGTAGAAAAGCACTGTGGGCGAGCATGACAAAAAACATAGGAGAACTGTGCAGATGCGCAGACTTCACTTATCATCTTCATCATCACTGTTGGGGTTCTCCTCCTCAATGGCGCAAGCAGGAGCCTGCGCAATAGCTGCCTCCACATCTGCCACTATACGCCTGGGATTGCTCACCGGATCACAGAGGATGGGGGAGTCAGGGTTGACGCCATCAGGAACATGCATCCAGATGCCATCAGAGTCCATGACCCAGATGTCTGTGTCCTCATATTCCTTCTCCGGAGCCGTCAGAGGGACATAATTGCATTATTGGGGGTGCGTCTGGGGAGAGATGGTGGACTTCCTCGAGCCACGTCCTCCTCTCTGCGCAACATTCCTAGAGGATTTTGCACGCTGCTCGAGATCGAGACTCTGAAGCGCAAAAGTGCTGGAAGAGGAGCCTTCTATCGACTCGAGACGATTATCCTCGCCACGATGATAACATCTAGGGAGAGCCCCTCTCTGACCTCCGCGAATAGTGCGTTGGCGAAGTCTTGGAGCCACTGTGCACCAAGACAGGGGAGAGCAGTTCAAGAGAAAAGGTAACACACAAAGACGAGCAACACTGGGGTTAAGGGGGAAGAAATATCCGGAGGGCGGGTGCACAAGAAGGAGTGTGGCAGTACAAAGGAGACTGCGCAGCTCTACTCTAGGAATGGGGCTTCGTAGCCTTTTGAAGTCGGTGAGAAGCCATAGCAGAGTTGGGGGGGGGGGAGGCCAAGATAACAGGTTGAGTAATGAGACGGGCAGGTAGCTCATCTTTTTAAAGGGGCAGGGATGGGTGCAATGAGGATAGCGGTGAGTGGGCTTCGCACATATCTGCGTGCTATGATTGAGAACCTGAGCAAGCTCATGGGAAGGGGCATGGTTGCGATACAGGTTAATCATGATGGAAATTAATGGTGATAGATTCGAGGTGATGCTCAAGGCAAGGTGACGCAGTTCCCGTCCTCTCGTCATCATTTCTGGTTCTGCGAGGCTCATGCGAGTGGCTAACGGTATGTGGATCCGCAACAGATGAGGCTCTGCGTAGGAGATCTCCATTATCCGAGTAGAGTGGGATGTGATTGTCAAGCGTGTCAATTTTGTCACCTGCATCCAGGGTGTATCTTAATTAATATTAATCACCATTTTCATCATACAAAATGAAATTCTAAAACTTATTTTAAAACTATAATTATTAAATAAAACTTAAAATATTTAAAACATAGTTCATGGGGTCTCGATAGACAATGATCAGGGTGTTCTGTTTAGGCACTCCTTAATGTAAATTCACTGGTTCAATTCCCTGCACTTGATATATTGGACATAATGAAGATGTAGTCCCAATCCCACCTCAACAGACTGCTAAGCACATGCTTTGAGAGGAGACATTTGACTTACTATATATATATATATTACAAATTCTTAAAACTTGACATTTGCCTTCCAACCAATCTTATGAACTAAACATTCAAATAAGTAGGAAGAAACTTGTCAATTGAGTGTATCCCAGTGGTTGGGAGGGTTTAATGATAACACCTCCCTAGATTCAATTTTCATTGTCACATGATGCTCCATTAGGACCGACCTTTAAGCTGATTATTAATATTGGAGGTTTATGTCTAGATTGACATATTTAAAGTAAAAAATGTATTAATTTAATTATAGTTGACTATGATAGATTATGATGGACGATGGTTGTTTATATTTGACCATGTAAACCATGGTTGGGTGTGTCAGCAGACTGCTAAACACATGCTCTAGGGAGAGACATTTGTATTACAATATATGTGTGTGTGTGTGTGTGTGTGTGTGTGTGTGTGTATTACAAGTTCTTACAACTTGCCATTTGCCTTTTAATCAATCTTATAAACTAAACATTCAAATAAGTAGGAAGAAACTTGTCAATTGAGTGTATCCCAGGTGGTTGGGAAGGTTTAATGAGGTGGTTGGGAAGGTTTAATGATAACACCTCTCTAGATTCAAATTTCATTGTGACATGATGCTCCATTAGGATCGACCTTTAAGCTGATTATTAATATTGGAGGTTTATGTCTAGATTGACATATTTAAAGTAAAAAATGTCATAATTTAATTATAGTTGACTATGATAGATTATGATGAACCATGGTTATTTATATTTGACCATGTAAACCATGGTTCGGTGTGTCAATAGACTGCTAAACATATGCTCTATGGGGAGACATTTGACTTACAATATATATATATATATATATATATATTACAAGTTCTTACAACTTGCAATTTTCCTTCCAATCAATCTTATAAACTAAACATTCAAATAAGTAGGAAGAAACTTGTCAATTGAGTGTATCCCACCTTAGCAGACTGCTAAGCACATGCTTTGGGAGGAGATATTTGACTTACAATATATATATTACAAATTCTTACAACTTGTCATTTGCCTTCCAATCAATCTTATGAACTAAAAATTCAAATAAGTAGGAAAAAATTTTCAATTGAGTGTATCCTAGGTGGTTGGGAGGGTTTCATGATAACACCTCCCTAGATTCAAATTTCATTGTGACATGATGCTCCATTAGGACCGACCTTTAAGATGATTATTAATATTGGAGGTTTATGTCTAAATTGACATATTTAAAGTAAAACATGTCCTAATTTAATTATAGTTGACTATGATAGATTATGATGGACCATGGTTGTTTATATTTGACCATGTAAACCATGGTTGGGTGTGTTGACTAGGGTTTGATCATGTTGATTAGCAGTGGATGGTCATGGTACCATGGTGACTACGGTTGGACATGTTGAGCATGGTTGAGTGTGGGTTTACCATGGCAGCTATGGTGACTATGGTGGACCAAAAATAATTGTAGTTGACTATGATTGACCATGTTTGACTATAATTGATGATGATTGACTATGGTTGATCATGGTAGTCCACCGTTGACTAAAATTAAGCATGGTTAATTATGATTGACTATGGTGACCATGCTTGACAATGGACCATGGTTGGCCATATCACGGGTTGACCATGGTGATTATAGTTGACCAAAGATGACGATGGTTGATCACGGTTGACCGTAATTGACTATGGTTGACTAAGGGTGACCATGGTTGACTATAATTGACCATGGTAACCATAGTAAATTATGGTCAACTTTGGTTAATCATGGGCAACCATAGTTGATCATAATCAACTATGGTGACCAAGTTGACCATAATTAACTATAGTGATAATGGTTGATAAAACATTGATCATGATTGATTAGAATTAACCTTGATTGACTAAAATTGACCATGGTTTACCTTGTCAACCACACTCAAGTCAAGTATGATAAAGCATCTTCAATCATATTAAGCTATAATGACCTTAGTTGATCATGAATAATTAGATGGAAGATCATTTGTATGTCCCTTCCAAATTATCCACAATCACAAGTATTTGGTCAAAACAAAATAAAATAATAAAAATAACTGTATAAAAATAAAAATGACCATGGTATTGACTCATGGTATTCATGTAGAATATCCCCTATTTAAGGGGAAATTAAACTAGCTTAGATCTATCTTAACTCTAGGTTTACCGTCTACCAAAAATACCAAGAACCAAGAGAGATCAAATCTATTTTAACTTTAAAAAATATTTGCATATCAATAAATTAAATTATGAATATAATATTTTAGAAATCATACAAAATTATAAAAAACTTATTAACATTTTCCATAACGTTCAATTTAGTTCTAAAATTTATAACATTTTATACAACATTAAATTTTTAGATTAGTACGTCATAGGGAAAACTAATGTAATATTGGATAGGACCTCTTTATTGTACAAAAGAGCCTTACACGTTAAAAGACTAATGTAATATTTGACAGGACTTTTTTTTTACTTTTTTTCCTTCTTCTTTTTTTTTTTAAATAGTGAAGTCTTATACACGATCAAAATTGAGAGTATCACATTAAATATTAGGGTAAGAGTCAAATAAAAAATTAGATGAAAAAGAAATTTGTTTTAGGAGTGGGCTAACCATTCGACGGAATGGCCTCAGGCTATGCACCCCTGGCCACCGTCGTAGTTATTCGGCAAATCCCTCCGGCCCTCGCGATCCCCACGCCCTCCCCGTCTCCGTCCCCACAACGTTAACGTTAACGTTAACTCGTCTGGTGGTCTGTCGTTCCCGTAACGGCTAACGCGTCAACATTTTGCACACGAGCCGTTTGCAGAACCGCAGCAAGTTTTAGCCATGAAGGGACGTAATTCAATTTCAGCTCAAGTGAACCAGTTGGAGTTATGGCTACCACCAACCTCCCCTCTCGCTGTTACCGCACAAGTTATATTTCAAATTACGCCCGGTACCTATTCATTTAGTCGAATGAGCAGCTTGGTTATTCTATCGGTCCATTATGTCGAGTGCTTCTATCGAGCAGCAAAGCAGAGCAGAGCACTCCGCAGCAAAGCCGAGCAGCAGAGCAGCGCAACAGAGCTCCGTTTGGAAATTGTAAGTTTTCTTGCTCTGTATTTCAACTTCAAACTTTGTATCGTTGTATTAATGTTTTGTTGTTTAATTTGCTTGCTGTTGTCGATACCTCCGCAAGGGGTATATCTTGTTGGACCCTGTATCCATGTTTTTTATAGTTTCATCTCTGTATCGCTTGCTCTGTATTTCAACTTCAAACTCTGTATCGTTGTATTAATGTTCTGTTGTTTAATTTTCTCGTTGTTGCAGTAGCGGCAACAGCGAGTTTCCGCCACTGTAAATATAAATTTACAGTGGCGGCAACACACAGTTACAGTGGCGGAAACTCGTTGTTGCCACTACTGCAACAGCGATTTGCCGCTCTTTGTGTTGCCGCCGCTGTAAATTTAAATTTTGAGCAGTGGAGGCAACATGTTGTTGCCACTACTGCAACTGCGTGTTGCCTCCACTGCTCAAAATTTAAATTTACAGTGGCGGAAACACACAGTTACAGTGGCAGCAACTCGCTATTGTCGCTACTGCAACAGTGAGTTTCCGCTCTCTGTGTGTTGCCGCAACTATAAATTTAAATTTTGAGCAGTGGCGGCAACTCGATGTTGCAGTAGCGGCAACAGTGAGTTACCGCCACTGTAACAGTGTGTTGCCACCACTGTAAATTTTAATTTTGTGCAGTGGTGGCAACAGCGAGTTGCCGCAACTATATTAACGATATTTAATTAAATTATTTTCTTGTTTTGCAGATGGTTGCAAAATGGGTCCTAGTTATCTAAATATGGTGCCATCCAAACCCAGGGAATGCATAGACAAGGTTCGTGCTTCATAATGAAGCCCTGAGCCAAGTCTATCAAAATAGTAGACAAATACCTGGGATTACAATGAACAACGAGGCATACTATCATGCATTGATAGAGGGCCTCACGACTGCACAGAGTTATGGTGCAAATGACATTGTCATTTACACTAACTCCGAGCTAATCAAAAACCAGATGAATGGCACCTTCCAAGTTAGAAGACCTAACCTAAAGCCCCTGCACCAGCAAGCAAAATCCTTTGCTGCACAATTCCACGGTTTTGAGATTATGTACCAATCTGATGTCCAAAGGGTCTATGATTCAATACTTTCTGAAGCAGCATCCAAAGGACGTGGATGTGGTAGATTTGTGGAGCCAACATGTGCTCCAATTATTATTGATAGGCATCGTTATAGATTGTATATTAATGAATAGATTGTTGCTTTGATTGGGGTTGGGGTTATTATGGGGGGGGGTTAATATTATTGTGTTCATCTTTTTTGAGATAGATTGGAGCAACCTGATCTCCATCATTTTTGTATGAGTTGTTTTTTATAGATGGCCTCACTATTTTTTGGTCTTATATCCCAACACATGTATGTAGAAAATGTATTTTTTAGTAATACTATTAATGGAATTACATTTTTAATACAGTTTAGTTATGTCATTAGATTATGTGATGGATGCTTTTATTTTCTGTATTTATGAAAATCATTGTTTAATTTCTTTTCAGTTTATAGATAGTAAAATTAATTTGGGATTGTATGTCATTTAATAAGTTTTAGGTGGTGCTCATAATTATATAACTCTAAATGCAAGATTTATGAAGTGCAACAAATTCTTATCGAATTAATATGTTAACATTATACTTCTCAATGATTATGTAAATAGAATCATATTTGAAATTTATCTTTTGAAAAATCAATGTCATACTGATTTCCATACAAGTAGAAGTGAGTTACTATTTTTAATTAAAACTATATCTCATACCAAGGATGACTATTTTTAGTTTGAACTATATCTCATACCAAGGATGAATATATCTCATAAGAAGCTGCCTTGAGGCTATAACAAACCTCATCAACAATTTTAAAATCAATTTTTTTTTTAAATAAAAATAAACATAGATATAAATTTATCTTTTGAAAAGTAAATGTCATATTGATTTCCATACAAGTAGAAGTGAGTTACTATTTTTAGTTAAAACTATATCTCATACCAAGGATGACTATTTTTAGTTAAAACTATATCTCATACCAAGGATGAATATATCTCATAAGAAGCTACCTTGAGGCTATAACAAACCTCATCAACAATTTTAAAATCGTATATCGATACTACCGAAAAGTCTTTTTGTAGGATGTCATTGAGGAAAAAAATCCTATAGTTTCATAACTTAAAAACATTGTTTTGCCAACCTGGTAGAATTGATATACTTTGAATGATATTATTTGGCATAGTTCACCATTTAACATGGTCATGTTATAACATGTTTATGTAATTTTTATAGGACCAAAGCATGGCAGTTTGTTGAAAGAAATAAACTTGTGAATGATAGTTTCACATTTGAAGGATAGGTTTACTTTGACATTGCTCGATGTCATTAGAAAGGATATTGTGCATCCTTTTTCAATTGTTTTAAAATCTTTTATATGTCATTAGATTATGTGATGGATGCTTTTATTATGCCTTTTATTCTGGAAGTCAAATTCCAATACACCTTCATAATTCCAACTTCTTGAACATTGAAAAATTCATTATCCATGAGCAGCACATGGTCCCATAATTTATACAAGCCTCTTTTTTTACTATAATGAGCTCTAATTCTTCTGTGAAATTATGAAATTCATTAATAAATTATGTGAGATACCCTTGGTTACAAGCCAACCAATATAGCTTATATATCAATCATTATTTGTCCTTTATACATACATGGTTAAATGCAAGCAAATGTGACATCTTGGACTTTTGCAATCCATAGATCCAACTTCATTTAAGGGGCAGAAATGTATAAATACCCAAACCAATAATCCAATTATTGTGAATTTCTCCATCATCAACATCTACAGCCACAAGGCCAGGTGTTTTGAATTGGGGCATGTTTTGACATCCATGACAACAACAACAACTTAGCCTGCAAATAGAAAAAATAATATGAAGAACTTGCAAATCAATGAAGTTATCTTGACAACCCAACTCTTTAACAGTGTTATGTACTAAGAATAGAACCCACACAGGTACCAATGCAAGTGAATAATGCCAGGCGATATGCTTTGAAAAGCATTAAGGTATATATGTTTTTATGATTTGAATGAATTGAAAAGTTAGCTTCACATGGACTTGTAAAGGGGAACATTCATCCCCATCATAACATGTTTATATGAAATCGAGCCATACAGAGACTATTGATCTCAAGATTGAAGGTCTGTTGTCTTGAGAATCTCATATAAACTTTGCCTAAAGTTTTAATAAAAAGCCAATATTTTGATTATGAAAAAATGCACATGTGGTGTTAGTAGATAGGTCAACAATTTCATAATGGAGTGCATTGTTATAACATGAACTCTTTATTTTCACATCTTACCAAGCATATTGATACATATTTATATATTGTAATTTTAATATTTTTAAATTAAAGTAGCTTCAATCTCCTATTTCCAAGATATGTTTTAAAAAGCTTGAATATCTATTTTCCGACCCCTTGCGGCAACACGTGTCTGCATACGTGCACCGCCCTAAATAATCCATCCCCATTATTTATTTATTACTGTACCCATTACCCGAACTCTTCCATTGTGCCATTGTCACACATTTGAATTCTTGCAAACAACTAACACAACCAGAGCCGCTCTGAAATTTGGCTAGAGATGGGAGGTGCAAGAGTACGCCATGAAAGTTTCGAAGAATTGTTAGACACATTTCCACCCGTTAAACAATTATTTGAACAAGCCGGTTGGATAGATTATATTCGCAGGTTTCAGGGCCATGACAATGACATAGCCCTAGAATTTGCCATGCATTACAGGGAGGGTAGATCAGAGGTAGCAGGAACAATGGTGCATGCGACAAAAGAGATGATTGTTGAAGTGTCAGGGTTACTCCAGACGGGAGAAAAGTGGTTTGCACCCTGAAAACCCCAACCTGATATTGTGAGGAATTTCCTTGAGGTAGGTGAATGACTGATCAAGAGTGACTCAAGATATGAGAGGAATTCATTACCACAACCCTGGTCGAATGCTGCAATCCTTGTCCAAATATTTTTCACTTGTGAAGGAAGGTATGTGGTTATTTATTATGAGCACCTCCGCTTGTTAGACCACCTACGTCATGGCAGGTTGCTTAACATGCCTTTCTTTCTTGCAAAAACCTCATACCAAATGGCCCGAGGTGTGCAGAAATCAAAGCGGCCACTCGAAATCCTTTCCCACCAATGCCTTGTTAAACTTTTGGTGGTTGTTGCGCTACAAAGGGAAGGGAGAACTTGGGATGAACTAGTTGGAAGGCCATTGCATGTTGAAGCTGCGACTCCACCCCATGACCTCCAAGCTGCAACTCCGCCCCATGACCCCCTAGCTGTAACTTTGTGCCATGCCCTCTCAGCGGCAACTCCACCCCATGCCCTCTCAACGGCAACTCCACCCGATGACCCCTTAGCGGCAACTTGGCCCCATCACCTCCCACCTGCAGAAATTCCCACAGAACCTTTCCATATGGCAATTGAGCCACCATGTGTTCAAACTAGGAGGGTTTCTAGGGTTTCTGCTATTAAAGATGCACATAAAGGAGATGGCCAAGATGATGATGATGAAGTACAAATATTGGCGAGTAAACCTGCGACCGGAAGATTGAGAGGATACAGGAAACGCCCAGTAGCAATGCAAAAAGCCGAGAAGAACAAGGGAAAGAGAGGTCGTTATGCTCCAGTTCCTCAAACCCTCCCCGTTGTTACAGAAAAACTCTCAAAAGAGAGAGATAGAAGTAGAAGAAGAGCAAGAGCAAGAGCAAGAGTATCCACATGATGTATTAATTGAAGGGGTCATGGACGAAGGATGCATGGAAGAAGGATTAGGCCAGCTTGCTGACACAAAAGAACAAGTTGATAAGCTTCCCTCTCCTGATTCTGACTATGAATACATAGCGGAACTAAGCGAATGGTACCGCTCAGATGGCCTTATCTCAATCCAAATGTTGTATGCGGATGAAGAGGAGTACCAACAATTGTGTAGGGAAAAAGTGTTGGGCCAACCAACTGCACAACCCAAATTGTTTGGGAATGATCAGGAGGACCAATCAAATGCACAACCAGAATTGTATGGGGATGATCAGGAGGACCAACCAACTGCACAACCAAAATTGTATGGTGATGATCAGGAGGATCAATCAACTGCACAACCAGAATTGTTTGGGGATGATCAGGAGGACCAATCAAATGCACAACCAAAATTGTATGGGGATGATCAGGAGGACCAACCAACTGCACAACCAAAATTGTATGGTGATGATCAGGAGGATCAATCAACTGCACAACCAGAATTGTTTGGGGATGATCAAGAGGACCAACCAACTGAACCACTAGAATTGAGAAACAAGCACATTGCAAAAGTAAGTACCTGTAAACATCTTCCTCGGTATATTTCATTGTTAAGGAAGAATAGGACTTTCCAGATGAAAAACAGACAACTACAGATCAAATTTAAAACCCTAACAGATGAGCTCAGACAAAAAGAAACTTTTGATAGATTAGATTGCTTGGCCCAAGTTGTAGAGTCCATACCCACTCATGACATAGGTATTCCTTCTCCAAGGGTCCAACAAGATATACCCCTTGGAAAAAAACAGACCAATGACATTGAAGTTGCAAAGTCCATACCCATTGATGACATAGGTATTCCTTCTCCCAGGGTCCAACAAGATATACCCCTTGGAAAAAAACAAACTGATGACATTGAAGTTATAGAGTCCCATAGAAAAATCACAGTTTTCCATACAGAGGAACAGGAATTACATATCAAAGATACAAAAGAAATGGGTATAGACACAGAGCAACAACAACCAGAGCTGAAACTAACAGAGGATGAGGAACTAGAGGTCAAACTGACCAAAGACATTTGTGAGTAAAAAGATGATGAGGAACATTACAGTGTGCACAACAAATCACTTCCTGGCCTTGCCAAGATATTTGCAGAAGAATATCAAAATAAAGTTTTACGAAGACATCAAAAAACAGTGGCTAAGCTGGAAAGGAGAGTGACCAAGTTGGAGAAGGATAAGCAAGAACTCGAACAACTAATGGATGGTGTGCTCGCTTGCAGGGCTCCTTCAAGCAATTACAACACGTACTTGACTGAAAAATTCATGATATTTAAAAAGAATGCTATCATCCAAAATATCCCTCTCGAGGTTGAAAGTAGTGATTGTTTCTTGGAGGCATATATGTCAATTTGTAATCAAGATAAAGACTTGCTCTGTGAACTATACCAACATAATTTTTTGGTAACTTATAATACAAAATGGAATCCCAACTATGTTATAGGGGATTTCCAATTGAGGGAATTTGTATCGTATTTGAGAAATCAGGCGAGTTGGTTGGATGATGTGAACATTTATTTTCATAATTCCGAGAGCCTTTTGTGGGTTAGACGAGAACATCCCAAACCTGTGGAGGTGATAAAATAACATCAACAATACATCAACTCTCCAGAAGTAGCAGAGGTTTTCTCCAAGAACAAGGAGATGACCATTACATATTGTGCACACCAGATTCAATTATTGGAAACTAAGGCACAGGCAAGATGTAAAGCAAGGTGGGATAGCATGGGAAAACAACCCCGAAATAAAGATCCATTTAACTACCTCAACTTAAAGACAACCTTAACAAGGGTTGCTCAGTATATTATTGCTATCTAGGACAGTGTGGGAATCACTGGATAGGTCTTAGATTTCAGTATCCAATGATTTGGCTTCCAACAAGGGTATATAAAAAGAAATATACGCTGACAAAAAAAGAATAATTTGATTGCTGGAATGTAATTATGGAGACGGGAGGGTATCTTCGTCCTGATGACCCAGGACATAGTGATTATTGTATCAGCAATCTTCATGAATGTCCCCCTTCATCCACAGATTCAGATTGAGAGACTGGGTCACCATTGCTGACACACTAGCTCACCGTTGCTGACACACTGGGTCACAATTGCTGACACACTGGCTCACCGTTGCTGACACACTAGGTCATCGTTGCTGCAACACTGGGTCACAATTGCTTACACATTGGCTCACCGTTGCTGACACACTGGGTCATCGTTGTTGCAACACTGGGTCATCGTTGCTGCAACTCTGGCTCACCGTTGCAGCAACTCATAGACAGCAAAGGCATTATATTTGATGTTGTAACATATAACTCTCCAGTTTGTTTTGTTAGTTATAAAAAACTGGTAAAATTGTGTTTCACATGTTTAGTTACAATTTCATTGCAGTTACTCTAATAATTTTGTTACATTTCCATTGTTTTTATTCGAATTTATATATCAGATTATTGTTTGCACACCAATATATGCAACTATGCAAGTATGAAAAATCACTTGAAATCTATCTTCCATGACTTACAAAACAATCAATGTATTAAAAGAATGAGTGTAAATGCATGGAGTTATTTAATCACCTTAAATGAAAATTCCATCAAATTAGAGAAATCTCCAACCATATCCTCACCACCTATCAAACATACATGGACATAGTCAGCAAAACATTAATACAGGAATAAATATTAATATCAAATTGAAAACAAAATCATGCACGAGAATATTATTTGAGTCAAACTAGCTCTAGTAAAAGCTTTAATTTCTATTTAAAGGGGTTTCTTGATCAGATTTTCCATCTTGTCCTGATGATGAACCACACTGGCTGGTTTGAAACGCGTCCACCTAATCTATTTTGATGTGATTTTCACCGAAAGATTTTAGTCACAATCTATGGATCACAGAAGCAAAATTCCTAATAATGATTAAAAGTATTTGTAATTCAACTATATAGTTTATATTTTTTAATTTGAAATAGTTTTATAAATAATGTAAAATAAATTTTAGTTTGAATTGATTTTTTTTAATATCTAATGTGCAATAATTTTATAAATAATATCAAAATAAATTTAATTTATTTTATTAAAATAAACTTAATTAATAAATATTATAAATAATGTTAGACTTAAAATAATTTTAGAAATAATATAAACTTAATTAATAAATATTATAAATAATGTTAGACTTAAAATAATTTTAGAAATAATATAAAGTAAATTTTAATTTATTAATTTAAAATCAATTATTTTACAATAAATATAAATATATTAAATTTTATAATTTTAAATATATAATTTGTCTTATATATTAAATTTTATAATTTTAAATATATAATTAGTTTTAAAAAAAAAAATTAAATAAAAATAAATTTTAGTAAATTATAAATATTTATTTAATTTTTAAAAATAACATTTTAATGACACTTTCAACAAATATTTGTACAATTAATTATTATTTCATATTTTTATAGAACTTACTAAATAATGAATGATAATACAATATTTGTCAAAGAGTACTGGATTGTATTTACGATTTACATCTCAATTGCTCGTATAATATACTTTGTTGTTATGCTCACTTTTTCAAGGATAGTTGGAGATAATAAACCAATTTTGACCTTTTTGTGTATTCACATTAATTAGGCGGGAAGAGAGACATGAAGGTAATATTTATAGATGTTTACCTTGATAAATACAAGAAAACAGAGCAATTAGTAAATACAAGCAAGTGGAGTATGAAGTAAGAAGATCTACAAGTGTATCCATAGAATATTTGTAAATACCATTTGTAAATTCAAACTTCAAGAAGATAGAGAGTTGATTACATCTAGTTACTATTCAATTAAAAAAAAATTGAAACAATTTTCATTTCAAATTTGACAAATAAGTTTTTATTCTAATTTTTATTTGAGTAAAAATTATTATTAAAACTGCATCTTTAAAAAAGATATTACTTACCATCTTTTAAAAAAAATGATAATTTACAAATATAATGAATAAATTTACCATTAGAATAGATTAAGCAATAGATTTATCATTATAAATTTATTTATTTTTTAATTTTTTTTTAATATATAAATTAGTTTTTTTTTTTAATCTTAATATTAATAAGAATATTTTTATAATGTTGATCATAAAAATTATGAAAACTTTGATAATTTTAAGTTAAGTTATATTATTGTTTGTTTGCTAAAAAATTTATAAATTCATTATATTTACAAAAATATCTATTTTAAATTGAAATTAGCTTTTATAAATTTATTTAGAAAAGTGAAATGCTTTATCCTCTAATCCAACATTAAATTCAAAACTGAAATTAAATCACCACCACTTATTTACATAAGTGGGAATCTATTTCTCAGGGGACAATCGCCTAGGCAACAGACTCAACACATTGTCCATCAGGCTTATTATATGGCTACACAGTGGCGAGATTTCCAAATATACTAATCTGTGTTCTTTTGATTTTTAACACCATAAACTTATTACTTAACTTCCGTGTTCTTTTGATTTTTGATACCATAAACCTATTACTTAAACTCTTTAGGAAATATTAATAATTTTCTAAGATAGATCGAGAAAACCATAGTATGCTCCAGAGTCCAAACATTCCATGAGTAACATTTTCTACTAAAATCCAAACAAATACCGCTGTGCCATTGTATTGGGAAATTAAAAATTTATTGTTCTTTTTTGGAAAATTGAAAGTAAGGTGATATAACAGCCTGCAAAATGCGTGCCATGATCCTTAAAGCAACTAAAAGTTGGGAAAAAATTTGGAAATACTTAAAAAAAAAAAAAACAAAGTAATGTTTATAAATCAGATTGCATTGCATATGTAAATCCAGCTAAATAGTTAAAGTTACATAAAATCTCATTTTTTTGATATCTTGACTACAGAGAAACTGCCATTGTAGCCATCCACACAAATCTTCATTTCCACGCACTCCTTAAGGTCATTAACGTTGATGTTGTTTGGCTGGCATGGGTAACCACGCATATGGCTCATGACAACTCCCATCGTAGAAGTTACACCTGCCATGGGTAGAATAGATGCAATATATCTTTTTGTGCCTCAGCATTTTACTGCATCTAGGTTTGAGTGGCCAGCCCATGTACATGGCATGAACACTGGCACCGATCATCATGTGATCGTGCTCCGCACCCCCAACATCACAAATCGCCATGATCATCTACGGATGGGAGCGTAGGATACCGGATGAACTGGAGTGGAATGCCAGGGGCACATGGGAGCAGGTACCAGGAGGTGAAGCCCGCCGCCGGGCCTCTTGGAGGAGCCATTGTGGTTGCTACCGTAGCAGCAAGGGGTCGACTCCTCTGTTGCTGGTGTCCTCGCTTGTGATGAAAATTACGATGGAAGTCAATGCGCTTGTGAAAATTACGATGGCAGTCACAGGCAGGGAACTTGAGGGCCTCCAGAGTGCCTTCAACACCGATTCATGCTGCACCCATTGTTTGCGTCGCCTCGCCCCAGATGCTAGCCGCATGGTTCTTCAGGCATTCTCTATGGGGAACAAATATTTTTTGAGCAAATGGAAGGCGGGAGACGGTGATCTATAACATTCAAATTTTGAAATTTGAAATTAAACTGGACCATCCCATCTCATTAATCATACGCTTTCATCATTATTCACCATCCATGATTACGAAATGGAGCCATGCATGCATCCTGCACGTGGAGTCGCCACAACCGGAAAAGGGGAAGCCGGATTTCCATTTCGTAGAATGGTTGGCAATGGGCATTGCATCACGTACTGTTCGGTACAGTCTTAGAGGCATTAAATAGCGAATAGACTGGAAAATATTGGTTGCCGTTATTTGCTTTATCCTACGCAGATTTATTGTTAGGGTTACTTATTGTGCATGGGATGTCTTTATTTTGTAAACCCTAGCCTATTTTCTTCTCTAAAAAAAGGCAGGGTGTTGGTGGTTAATCATTCAGTGAGCGCATTTAGAAGTTTAGTTGCATTGTATTTTTTGTTTGTTTAATAAATAAAACAACAATGCACAGTACTTCAATTCAACAGATCGATATAGCATGCACCTTCACCATATCCATATAATGTTTGGGTCCATAAACAGATTGCAGTTTGTGTGAAGGTGCAGCAACATTTAAGGAGGCAGATCAGTTCATAGGCATCTTATGGTCGTTGTATGTATTCATGCTTGTTTTAAATTAATAGCGTTTTCTAGACTTAGAAAGAAACTTAGATGGTAGCTTTTATAAAATTAGAAGTGCTTTTATTAGTTATGTTTTAGGCACGGATCTATCTTTCTAGTTAAAGCACATAGTACAGACAGGTTCCAGATTTAGAGCACAGTGCAGTTTCCTAGGTAGAAGGTGCTTTATCTAGGAAGCCTCTCTCATGCAAGTTAGGCACTTTATCCTAAGTAGATTTAGTGTTGGGGTTATGTACCTTAAGTTTAGTGTTTCTGTTTCCTAGCTATTAGCTTCTTCTTTTTTTAATGCAGAATCTGGAGACCATTATCTAAAACTATAATGCTAAGATGTGTATCCTTATGGATAAAGTTTCCAGTTGCCGTCTGAGGTTGGCCATTGATATTCACATGGTTTGTTTGCATCCTCATGTTACATACTCTTGGTTATATGCATGACAATCCATATGCATGTTTGGACATCATAATTACTAGGGTCCATGGGTGCACATATTGGTGTGGTTGCAACATTCAAGAGAAAGAAAGGAGAAAAGTTGACACAGATTTCAATCGATTTGGCAGTGATCATTCTTCGCTGTGTCCTTTAAATTACCTTTGGGATTGTCCTAGTTCCCCATAAGAGTTGGGTGCAAGCTTCACACTATCAAGTCGATCAGATATAAGATAGATTATTAAACATTTTTAGTTTGTTTGGTTCTATGTCACAAGGTTAGCCAAACTTAATATTGAGGTTTGAAATTTGGCAAACCTAAAAAAAAATTGAAGCTCTGCTAACCTCATCGAACCTCATAGTCATTGACCAAGTCCATAGCTCAAAACTCACAACCTCTTGTCACAGCTCAGGTTTGTGTCCTTGAAATTTCAAAGTCAGATAACATTTTTTTTATGTTTATTAATGTTGATTTCTTACTATTTTATTCTATATTTCATTTTAAATTTAATATATGTAGAGATGTAGCAAATGTATATACACAACCTAATGCCAAACCTCATTTGAAACTCATCAAAAAGTTTGAACTCGAACCAAACTTGATCATCACCAAACCCAAACCATGTGACTTAGGTATGTTTTAAGCATAACAATGACCTCTATACAATATGGGATTGTGTTCAAACCTAGTGGGCATGTTCAATATCCAATAAAATAAAAATAGTTGACTCAAAGTGTCTGGCTTGTGGAGATGAAGTGGAAGTTGTTTGAATTTATGAAATAATTATTTTTATTGTTGCATTTCATGATAAGGTTGGGTCATATGGATGGCCTGGCCTTGTAAAAAACCTTCCTGTTGTCCATTCCTTTGGAGCAAAGCACATGATGTTTTCCCAAAAAGGAAAAAAGGTTTCCTAATCACCTCTAGTGATATACTTGATTATATAAAAACTAAATTGAAATACATCCATTCAACAAATACATTACAAGAACATAAAAAATGAACAAGATGTGGCTTCTATTAACAGCAGATGTGCAGTTTCAAGTAGGTATTTTAGTTGACCAGTCGAGGTGCTAGACTTTAGTCTCTTATTAAATTGCCATTTTCCGGATTCCATTTGTAAATTTACTGGTTTTTAATAGAATTGAGTTTTTTTTTAAATGCCTTTAGGCTTTAGACAACCTTCAACTCTATTTCTCCTGTCAAGCAAGTACAATAATAAAGAAAATGGAAGAGTCATTCTGCTGTGCAAAAGTGGAACTGTCAACAGTGGAAATGAGGGAGAGATTTGGACGTTTTGATAAAGTTCTTGAGCTAGGCCTCCACTGTAACTTGCCATGGATTTTTGGGAGTCAAATTGGAGACAATCTTTCCTAATGGGTAAATTTGTTGTAGGGGACACGAATGAAGGAAATACGAGAGGTTCCACCTAGTTGGACACCCATGTAACCCTATTGGTATCAATGTTATGGAGCACCAGGGTTTAGGGGCGGGCATGGTCTGGAGTAACCAACATTAAGTCTAGAGTCAAGACTCGTATCCATTGCATTGAAAGCCTTAGCCCTAAGGGCCAGGTCGTGACCCATATAACCACATATCATGGCCAAGGGCAGAACCCAAGCTTGATCGGATGGCGGAGATTGGATAGAGTAATCGACAATCATGGCAAATAGTGCGACCCCCCATGTAACGTTAGCAAGGGGAAGGGGGAGTCCCAATTCGATCGTGACAGTTGAATGAGTTTTGGGAGATCGATGACAAGGAGATTGGCAGGGCCTCCCCTATGAAATTAGCGAAGGGAGAGTGAGGCCACTCGAATCGTCGAATGTGTTGATTCACTGTGGGTTATCAGATTGTGACCCTGGGACTGTGAGGTGGAACTAGGATAGCAGACCGATCCTCTTTGTGGCGTCAATAAGGGGTGGGGGACGCTATTGTATGTTAGTTGTTGGATACATCAAATGTGCGGGGATCATTGGATCGCTAACATGGAACCACAAAGTCGAACCAGGATAGCAGACCCCCCAACCCCCTAGTGATGTCAACAAGTAGAGGGGGATGCACTATTGAACAATGATTGTCAATTGCATGGTTTAATGTGGTCTGTTGATGGTCGATGGTCGTATGTGTGTGTGTGCACACACAATGCTTTACATGGGGCGCCACTTGTTATATATTTATAATTATACAGATGGTACACCCACAAGTAATAGTGGGGAGTAAAACAAAGAGTAAGGTATTACCCACAAGTAATGGTGGGGAGTAAAACAAAGAGTAAGGTATTGAGACATGCCATGTGAGTGCCATGTGGCGGGATAAGTGAAGTGACTCTTTTGAATTAATAAGACTCTACATAGCCATAATTTGCAACTCTGGAGTTCAAATTGGAAAAAAAATTATATCACTAGAAAAGTCTCACCAAGACAAATATGATGATGACATCCAAACTGAGTTTTGAGTACCTTGAAAGAGAAAAAAAAAATCTTACCCCATTGCTCTAATTATACCAAAGAAGTAGGATTAGCATAATGGATGCATCCCCAAAGATAAAGGGATGTGCTTACACCTAGTCTAATAAGCTAAAATGATGGTATAATGCAATTAATCATGATACAACTTGAATGACTCCCTTTAAAAGCATCTATACACTAAAGCCCTCATCAATACTATCCTACCTACCTCAAAGTCTCTAAAGTAAATTGCACCCATTGATATAATTTTATTTTAATTCAAAAACAGAAATTCTGATTTTCATACTTCAAGCCTAATGAGCTAAAATGATGATATAATGCAATTGATCACGATACAACTTGATTGACTCCCTTTAAAAGTGTCTATAGACTAAAACCCTCGTCAATACCATCCTACCTACCTCAGAGGCTCTAAATTACACTCATTCATATAGTTATATTTTAATTCAAAAACAAAAATTCTGATTTTCATACTCCAAAATAAACAAACATGTCTATTCACATAATTATCCCTTCAAATAAATATGAAAAAGATGAATCACTAAACACACGTCTCTCTCGGAGCTTATTCAGACTGTCAGCCGTCAATACTTTCAGAAATAAAAATAAAACTATGTGCACGGTTATTATTAATAGTCACAGAAGTCTTATTCAGACTGTCAGCTATCTATGCTTCAGAAATAAAAATGAAATGAATGAATGAATGAACTGGTGAACCATGGAAATTTCTGGATTCATGGTGAGAAGAGGAGAATAGATAGTATGTCTGAGACCAGTACCAGTATTTTCGCTATGGCCGGGGGTATATGAGCTAAAGACAATTTCCTCGTAAGCGTTTGTAAAAATCCTTTCCATTATGGTTTTGAATATCTCTTTCACGCCATTTTTGGGTGTGTTTTTTTCTGCTTATTGAGGACGGCTCATGGTTTTTATTGGAACATTCCATTCTCTTGTTTAGAAATGCTCTTTCTAGCTGGGAATGGTTTTGTTTTCCACTCTCGGGTCATGTTTTCTTTGGCGGGTCTGGACTTGGGTGCAGTGCTATTTGATAACGGGATCATTATTTTTTAGCTGCTTGCGACAAAGATTTATGATCCTTCAATTTCTACTGTTTTGAGGTGGTTTTATTATGTATTTATCCGGGTTGCCAGGTCTGGGGGACTGTTTTGAAATGGTAGTCTTGCTTATTATGTTGGTGATTGCTTTGATTATTCTTAGATCATCCTATCACGTCCACTTCTCAGATGGTCGGAGTAGTCGGTGAATGCTCCATATCTCCTCCTGTATCGCAACCTTCCCCTTCTGATTCATATCAAACTCAAAATGGTCTCATAGAGATTTGGAACATCTTTTGGAACAATCTGATCTCTCTATTCACTATTACTAGACCATGCAAAAGCTACAGCATCAGAATTCGTAAACAATGGTGGACAATGCCAGGTTGCTGGTGCTGTTGCTGTTGTCTCCCATAATTTGGGTCCCTATGCTCTGGTTTTTCCGGCTGATCGCTCTGATTTGCCGATATCTCCATCACCGGAAAATTTGAATTTTGAACCGTTTTTCTATAGGCCATTAATGCCTTATCCTCTCCTACCTAAATCTATGTCCTTGCAGGGCGATACCAGCTTCCCCTATTAGTTTAATAGGTTCATTTAAGGAAGCTTATGACTAACCAGATTTGATCAGTCCTCGGTTTCTTTAAATATCTTTATTTGGCAGAAAGTATTAATATCCGATTCATTGGGATGATTAAAGAATGTGTATTGGAGGCGGGATTTTTCACACTTAGCTGCCATTTTCATGTTTCAAGTCAATTCTGCTGACATTCCTTTAATCTAAGCATATTTCTCCTGACAAAATATGCTGATCCGATCCTTTGAACCGTGATGACATCAATCCTATCACTCTTCCGGGTTTCTTTCTCCCATCTGGCCATCCAAAGGCATTATTCTAAGTACAAGTTATCTTTTCAGCACGAGTCTTGGATTCCGCCGGTTCTTATTCTCTATTATTTTTCTGATTGCTTGTTATTGACGGCTGAGTCTCCCGATGATCTCATGAAATTGCCAGCTATTATCGTACATTACGAGCTCCCGCCACCTTTCATGCATGTGTGGTAACAAGCATATTGAAATCATATGGCGCGGACAATTGGCGCTACTGATCACAGTTTTCCGTCTCAAAGGTCTAGTGTGCGATTTCTGAGGGATGAGGTAGATGAGAACATTATCAGACAAGCTCTACATGGGACTGTTCCGGGGGTGCATGTGCCGATAGGTGGATCCTCTCAGAAGCGGGGTGGACGGCGAAGGAAACGCAAAACCTGCTTCAAACATACTATGGATATCAAGGAGGTCAAACTGGACTTCGACAATCTCTGCAAGAGGGTGACAAGTTTACAGAAGAGGGAAGTGATTGGCCGGTGGTTATTTCCAGAGAATTGTGAATTTGACACGGCCTCATGGATCAAAAAACATTGGAAGTCTTTACTTGGATACACGCCTATTGTTTCTGTCCTTATCAATGGATGGTTCAGTGTACATCTCATGGATGCCAAGGACGTTCATAAAATTACCAGTCGCACTTGGGTTCGGGGCCGTAGTTTCTTACAGCTTATTCCATGGTATGTGGGTTTCAATCCGGTACTGGAAGCCCCCAGAAATCGCATCATATGGATGAAATTGCCGGGACTTCCATTGGAATTTTGGACTATGAAGGCGCTCCAGGCAATTGGTGACTCTGTTGGAGTCACGAAGTACATTGATCCAAGTATTGTCGGGTCATGTGACAAGCGCATTGCGTGGATCTTGGTCGAGCTAGAGTATACAGGTGGTCTGCCTGGTGACATCGACTTGGTATGGGGGAACAGAAAGCATCGTCAACGCATCGACTTCTGGGGAATCCCCTTTCGATGCCTAATATGCCATCGTACGGGCCATCTCAGGGAGAACTGTCCCTATCGCTTTCGTATGCAAAGAGCTGATGCTGGTTCACATGCCAGACGGGCTGATAAAATCAAAATCCCCGGTCCTGCGAGTGATCAAGATGGTTGTACAGGTAACCCTTGTCCTCATGTCTCTGAAGATGATGATTTTTATTCTGCTCAAGATAACTCGGAAGGTTTGCAATACAATGATTGTATCCTACCCCCAGAATCAAATCTTTCTCCTGTAGCTGAAGCCACGGTGCTGGAAAAATCCTCTCTTCTAGGTGATAATATTTCACCATCCCCTATCCCATCAGAAACTATCAACTATAAAGATGATTCTGGCCCTGTAGCCCCGACTTTCTCTTATGTCGATGACTTTATCAGAGGCATCAATTCAGCCCCCCAGCGTCCTCCAGCGAGCGATCCTCCACTGTACCCATCCTCGCATTTCCAGGTTGGTGAGTCTTCAATCTCACAACCATCTCTTTCCTATCATCCCCACACCATCCTCGATATGCCTCCTGAATCTTCTGACACCATTAACATACAAGACTCCCCCAAAAATACCTTTGATTCAGATCTTGAAGCCATATTAGCCGATCCTAATATTGATATTGCCGCACTCACGGTCTTTGACAGACCGTCCTCCTCTGTTAACAGAAGCTCCTCGGATAGAGTTTTGCCAAAAGGAACCAGTAGATTGGCTAAAGGTAAATTTAAAGCCATTTCTCTTTTCACTGAAAAGGATGATAACCTCACTGAGATCCCAATATCGATTTGTGAGGGTCCTCTGGATGATTCTCGGGCGCTTAGAGCATGCAACCCGGAACCAGAATCAAGATGAATCACATCATCTCTATGAATATTCGGGGGATGGGTGGTGCCCCCAAGTCTCACTGCCTACGAGAGATTCTGCTTTCGGGTGATCCTATCATTTTTCTTGCACAGGAGACCCTATGTTCTAGGGAAAAGGCCATTAATATGTTCCTAGGTATCAAACCAGGTTGGAGGGCTGCTGCAGTGGACGCTGTAGGACACTCGGGTGGTCTTATAGCTGTATGGAATCCAGCGATGGCATCCTTTGTGGCCTACAGGTTTATTGGCGGCATTATGTTGGCAGGGAACATTAAGGGTTATAAGGAGACAGTCTACATTATTAATCTATATGCTCCCTATCGCAACAGGCGCTCCTTCTGGCAGGTTATGGCGGGGTCGGGTATCTTGGCTCTTCATAATTTGATTCTGATGGGCGATTTTAACGCTACCTTGTGTTCCGATGAAGTATGGGGATTAAATGGCAGGCCTGATCCTCTATCACCTTTTTTATGCGATCTGTTCTATAGTTTTAATTTGACCGACATTTCTCCTCTCCCTCTGACTCCTACATGGACAAATAAACGCGCAAATGAACAGTTCATTGCAAAAAGATTGGACAGGGCCATGGTACATGTTGATATTGTGGATCGATGGTGCCAGATTCGTTCGGAGGTTATCATCTCGGCCGTCTCTGATCATATGCCTATTCGACTCTCATGGAAGTCCAATGCTGAGGTTTGTGGTCGACCTTTCAAATTTAACAGGGTCTGGCTTGAATATATGGACTATTCAAACTTGGTGCATAGGGTCTGGTCTCAAAGCATCGATGAAATTGGCCTCTCGGGATGGGACCGTTTCTTCTTCAAGCTCCAGAGTGTTAAGAAAGCTACAAAGGCATGGGAGATTCAGAAGAAAACGCGCCTTAAAAAGGAACTGTCTGAAATAGAAGCCAAAATGGCAGATTTATTCTCTTCTTTTGTTGTTCATTCTCCAGATGATGATTCCCTAAGACTTTTGCATAATCTCGGCCTGAGAAAACGTGAGATCCTCCGTATTGAAGAGATTTCTTGGCGCTTAAAAAGCAGAATGCTTTGGTTGAAGGAAGGTGATCTTAACACCCGTTTTTTTCACAAAGTGGCCAATGCTCGTCGCAATCAAAATGCAATATGGCGCATTAGGAAAGAAAATGGTGACTTTGTTTTCTCAACATCAGATATACAAGAAGAGGCATTCTCATATTTCTCCAATTTCTTCTCAGCCGATATGGCTATGGATGACGCGAATCGAGCCTGGGTTCTTGAACAATTTCCTAGTTTTTTTTCTGAGGATGACATTGCAGCGCTGGATTGTGTCATCACAAGGGAAGAAGCCTATAAGGTCCTAAAGTCTTTCAAACATGATAAGTGTCCGGGCCCGGATGGTTGGCCCTCTGAGTTCTTTGTGCATTTTTTTGATCTCATGGGAAATGAGATTGTTGATATCTTGGAAAATTTCAGATGCAAAGGATTTATGCCAGCAAATCTTAATTCTACCTTTATTGCTCTAATCCCAAAAGTCTCGGACCCGCAATCCTTTGCTGATTTTCGACCCATTGCTTTGTGCAATTTATTGTACAAGCTCGCTTCCAAAATTATAGCTGATCGCATCAAGAATGTTCTTTCCACCAATATCTCAAGAGAACAATATGGTTTCTTAAGTGGCAGATCCATCCATGACGCGATAGCTATTGCCCAGGAGGTTGCTCATTCTTTGCATTCTGCCAGGATAGAAGCTTTAATCATGAAAGTCGATTTACATAAAGCTTATGATTCTGTGGACTGGGCTTTTATAAGATTATTGCTTCTCAAGATTGGGGTCCCTATTCGGGTCATGCGATGGATTTTATCTTGTATCTCGAATGTCAGATATTCAATTATTATAAATGGCTATCCATCGCGCTTCTTCAAGGCAGGACGGGGTCTTCGGCAGGGGTGCGCCCTTTCTCCTCTGATTTTTATTCTGGTGATGGATGGATTCAGTAGACTAATGCATTTCGCGGAGCGGAGAGGGTATATAAAGGGTTTCTCTTTTTCAAACACAGTCTCTACCTCTCATTCCATTTTTGTGGATGATCTGTTGCTCTTTGGATATCTGCGACGGAATCACTGGTTCTACATACACATTATGTTCCAACGCTTCAAAAGTGCCACAGGGCTCAGCATCAATTGTGGCAAATCTTTCCTATTGTATGATTTTGGTGATGTGCAGGAGATTAATTTTATTGCAGAATTCATGGGGATCTCTACGCGCCATATATCAGAAGGATTTAGATACCTGGGCTTCTTTATAAAACCATGTGGTTACAAAAACAGAGATTGGTTATGGATCATTGACAGGTTTAGGGACAGGATTCAACGATGGAGTCATCGATGGTTAACGATGGGTGGCAGGTATATCCTTATTCAATCTGTGCTTTCTCAATTGATTGTCTATTGGGCACATCTTCTTTATATTCCTGCAGGTATTATCTCAAGGATTAATGGTATCATATCAAATTTTCTATGGGGCGGGGCCAATCTCGATAAGAAATACCATCTTTGCAGCTTGAAGGATATCTGCAAACCAAAGGGTCTAGATGGGTGGGGGATTCTTGATCCCAGAATTTTTAACTGTGCGCTCTTAGTTAAATCATTCTGGCGCGCTATCACTTGTCAGGGTACGTGGAATGATATTATAAGAGTAAAATATATGCCGGAGAACACATTACAACTGATCATCTGCAACTCTTTGCCTTTTCCTCGTCTTATCTCATGTATATGGCGAAGTTTCAGTAAGATCATTCCTCTAGTTGCTCCTCGGCTCGTCTGGAGTTTTAGAGATGGCAGTTATATCCCTATTGGATCGGCCTCCATCCTACAGATGCCACCTGAATGCGGTCCATCTCTGCACCTTACACACGCTCTCGCCCATCGGGGTTATCATTTTTTCTCGCAGATTATTCAATGCTGGTACCATTCTGCTCCTGTCATAAAGACGGCGGAACAAATTGGTTTGGATGGCGCAATGTCAGTTGAATGGAATTCCTTCCGGGATTCTATTCGCAGAGCGGGATTTAGCTATGGTCCTGGAGGTGATCAAATTGTATGGGGTGGTCTGATTAGAAATGGCTCTCCCATTGTTAGAGGCATATACCAATCTATCATTGCTTCGATCCACATTATGCAGAATTCTAGCTTGTTCGGTGTTTTTTGGAAAAGGAAAATTCCAAACAAAATCATTATATTTGGATGGTTGTCTTGGAAAAACCGCATACTCACGTGGGACAATTTGAGGAGGCGGGGACTTCATGGTCCTGGGTGGTGTGTTTTTTGTTCGATGGCAGAAGAATCGGCAACTCATATCTTTTTTTCCTGTCCCTTTGTATTGCACATATGGTGTTTGTTCAGATTTCTTTTCCCAGTCCCCACATGGCGTCCTATGGATTTCATGTCTACGGCTATCACATGGGACAAATTGGGTGGATCATTTCGTTCTCTGCCATTTTTCTTCATCTGGGAGATATGGCTGGCTAGAAATAGACGGATTTTTGAGCAAGTCCCCATCCAGATTCACCATATCTTTTCAGCCATCATCTCATGGGTGGATGTCTCCACAAGTGATTCACAGGAGATCATCGACGGCTCCCGTCGTATAAGGCCTCACGATATCTCCATTCCTGCTATTTACTTTGACGGTGCTGCTGTTAATGATCTCACCGGTTGTGGGGCGTGGATAAAGATCTTTGAGTATGAACGTTTTATCATCCACTGGAATGGGGGTCCAGGTACCAACAACAAGGCCGAGATTATGGCATTGTGGGGTGGTCTTCTCATTGCAATCGACCTTCAGATTCAGGTTGCTGGTGTATATGGAGATTCTAAACTGGTGATCGGCTGGGTAGCTAATGAGGCTCATATGGATTCTCCGTTGCTGAAAGGGTGGTTTGATAGAACTAAAGCGTTATGGTGTCGTTTAAATCGTCCACCTATTCACCATATCTACCGTGAGAACAATACCAGAGCCGACCGCCTTTCCAAAAGGGGTCTTCAGGAGGCTTTTGGTTCTTTGAAGGTTGCTCACATCCGAAATGGTCAACTGATGGATTTCCGAGAGATCCCCCTTCCTTAAGATTATATCTATACTCCTTTTTTTCTGTTTGCGGTTGGTTTTGGACATTTTGGTTCTACTGGTATCGGCATTAGCACTCCTCAACTACGTTCCTTTCCATTTGTGCTCATACCAGTTTCATCTCGCATTATTTTATCTCTACAACAGGCGAGCGTGCCCCTACAGATCCGAAAGTTTTCTACAACTGCTCCCGTGCTATTTTTTGATCCTGGACATCCTTTGTTGACGATTTTAATCTTCATCCCTTCTACATCCACAACAGTCAACAGTGGCATGCAAACGGGCTATGTATCAAGCGAGCGTGGGTATTCAGGCGAGCGTGTTACCACTTTTCATACAGGGGAGCGTGATATATTCAGGCGAGCGTGATTCCTTTTTTTGACAGCCTTTTGAAGCAGTTTCGGTATCTTAATCAAATTCCTAATCACTTTCTGAGAAGGGCTGATCTCATCTTATCCTAATCTCTAATATGCTATCACAGTAGCATTTCCCTTTTTAACATATTATCATTATATTGCCTACTCCAGTTATATTTCCTTTCTTGATTTGTATCAGGCAGATGGAATGTTTCCGATCCATTTTGATTTTCATGGTTCCCACATGTCTGTATATGCATCCGGGTCGGATCTTGACCCGTTTCATGAGGCTGCCCACTCATCTGATTCTGCTTAATTTCAGCAGTTTTTTAAGGGGCAATTGATGTCTGCTTTCTCGCTGTATCTACACAGCTGAGATTATATGATCATATGAACATGTACTGTATATATATCATCAATATATTCAGCGTTTTTTTCTTTCTGAAAAAAAAGAAATAAAAATGAAAATATGTGGATTATTAATAGTCACAGATGTCCTTAATCAAGGTAAAAAGGATCGATGGGATTTTTTTAACATTTTCCATAAAATTAAATTTGACGCTTTTTTTGACATTTTATATAACATTAAATAATTAGAGTATGTCACACGGAAGAACTAGTATTGGACAGGACCTCTTTAGAAACCAAACCGCCGCAGAGTTTCGAAACGGAGGGCTGAGTCGTTGACAAATGAGCTGGCATCGTGCACGATCCCTTCGCCTTAATCTAAAGCGTGGACTGCACTTTTCCCTTCAATTTTGACCATTCCTCTGCTTAGCCGTATCAATACAGGTAAATTTTGGACTTCCGCTAGTTAAAATGTAGCATTAAAAAGTGGTCCGTTAGATTACTTTTTAATTGAAAGAAAGAAAGAAAGAAAGAACTTTTAATATCCACGAGGCTAAAAATATCCTATGGGATAGATTGCTTCTCTATCTGACTCTTGTATTCGGCCCTTTTCCTGTGAAGTTTTACAATGACCACTCCCAACTTATCGACAAACTCTTCGCTGAATAGCTTATCCCAAGAATTAGCTACCAGAATACCTGCATAGTTTTCCCTGGTGTCTTTGAAGGCCTCACATTCTAGAAGGAAATGTTTTTCTATTTCCACTTTTTCGGAGGAGCAAAAAATACATACTCTTTCTTCCCACATTTCTTTTGGCATTTTCCAGCGCCCCTGTTTCACAACGAAGTTGATGAGAATTAGTCCTTAATTGAGCAATAAGAATTTTAGATCTCCAAGAAATATTAGCCCCTATGTACGCCTTTTGTTGATGGTTATGTGTGGGGTCAAACTCTTCCATGTAATACTTCTTCTTTCTCTCTAGCTCTTTCTTCCAAGTATGTTTGTGGAATTTATCCATAACAAAAGTTTTTTATCTCTTTACTGTTTGTAGGACACATGTTCAAGCAAATACCCCATTTACTAAACCATTTGTTATTTTGTCGCATCCAAGTCTTCTGTCTTTTGCACAATCTGTCACTAAACACCACCTTAGGCCATCTACCCTCTTCCATTTGCTCAATTTTTTTCAGATACCTTATGACTCGCACCATAGCAATTGCTTCAATAGGAGCAGCCCATGTTTCACTTAACAGGATAGCATAAGGAACTACACTTTTAATTTTGAATCTGTTTGTAATCAAACGTTTCTGAATTTTCTCAATTTGTTTCCACTGCATCTTGGTTGTGCTGCTGGCCCACAGTTCACAACCGTAGAGAATCACCGGAATCACTAGAAGCCCAAAAAGAGTTAGAGTGGTTTTCCAGTCCCATAGCTCTGCCTCTCTACACCTGTTTTGAAGAGCATAAAATGCTTTCCAACCCCTAAAGTTCTTTTCTTTCTACAACCATCCCAACTTAAATTTCTGTTGAAGTCAATTCCGAGGTATTTGTATTCTGTAACTTCTTCCAGAATGTTGCCTTCAAAATAGAACTTATGTTGTTATGCTTTTCATAGAGAAAACCACTACTTTCGTTTTGTTAATATTGACTTGCATCCCAACCCTTCTACAAAAATTCTCAAGGGGAACGTAAGTGCTCTTGCAAACCAAGCCCCGATTTAGCGATCAATATAAGGTCATCTGCATACAAAAGAAACCTTATAACGAACTTGCCCAAATGGATACCGTCACCCCCTTGTGAATTTAGCCACTCTTCAAGCTTGTCAATATATAACCCAAAAAGGGTAGGAGACAATGGGCAACCTTGCTTGACCCCGATATCGTTTCTAAAACTTTCAGAAATGCCTGCCAAAGTTCTAATTTTGATTAATTCTCTTCATACAACCTATGCAACTACTTCCTTGTAAATGTCAGAACCCCTGCTCACTGCCCCAAAGCTTATCCCTAGGAACCGTGTCAAAGGCTTTTCTGAAATCAACAAAGCAACCGAAAACTTCTTCCTTTTTTTCCCAAACTTTTCAATGATGTGCCTTAAAGTTATACAATGATCAACTGTGGAATGTTTAGGTCTAAAACCTGCTTGCCCTTTAGCACGTTTATCTCTTTCTTCTACCCACTTGCTGATTTTCTTTTCTAACATGCTTCCAAATAACTTTGCAAACAAGGGGTTTATCATTATGGTTCTATAATTGGAGGGATTATTGACGTCACCACTCTTGAAAAGAGGTATTGCCATACTAGTTGTCCAATCTGTGGGGAACCCATGTTGTAAGATATTGTTGAAAATTTTTGTGATGTGAGGTGAAAGAATTTTTAAGCCCCACTTTAGATACTCTGCTTGGAGTTCATCTAAGTCTTGTTTTTCCAGCGCCCAACCTCTTGATACCCATCTCTACCTCTTGCACCGTGAAGAGTTTTGTGTCTATATTGACCAAGGGAGGAGGGTCAACCTTGGGATCCTGCTCATAAAGTTGTCTTGCATAGTCAAACCATTTAGAAGCTGCAATGTTGTTTTCAGTTTGCACCTTTTTCGATTGGAGCTCCTTCCAAAATAATTTGGGGTTATTTTTCTCGAGGAAGATTAGTTCTTCTCTCCTTGAAACCATGAAATCAGCTTTTTTCTTTTTTACTATCTGCTTGTAAGCTTTGAGCTTTATGTTATCCATGTCTGATTCCTTCCACCTTCTCCTTGCCTTTTTGCATTCCTCGTCAAACCAAGCATTAATCGGAAAACAATTTGTTTCAGACTTCTTAATTTTTGCTCTTTTGCACTCCGCAAGTGCGCTTTGAATTAAATGTGTTAATCTGTGACTATGAAGGCCATGAGATGGGATTTCCTCCTTCTTGAAGAGCCTCTCTAGCATTATTTTGAAGGTATTACAATTCTCTGGATTCAAAAGAATTCTGCCCTTTGGGGGATTTTGTTGAACACATTGATTTTTCGACCCTAATTTCTTTTTTCCGGTCCAAGAGAAACTTAAATAGATTGGCTTGTGATCTGATTTCAAGTCCCAAATTTGATCTCCAATCAACACTTCCTCCATTTTCTCACACAAACTATGCGAGCAAATTACATAATCTACTACACTTGCTCCATTGTAAGTATTGCAAGTGAAATTACCGGACTTTTCCCATCTAGTCAAACCATTACAAATGACTAAATCGAAAGCCCCACATAGCATAAGCAATTGTTCTCCAAAGAGATTGCAGCCTTTATCCTCTGAAATTCGTTCCCACTGATGATTACTCTCTTCTGTAAGCCAGATAGGGTCACTGTCTTCTTTACAACAAAGAATGCTAGCTTGTTCACTTGCAGTTCTAGCATTGAAATCCCCCACTATAAGGACTTCACCTAGCTGAGAATATATTGCAATATCCGTTTTTAAGGCTGCAAAGGGATCTTTGTGGTCAAGCCCTCTACTTTTGTAGATTTTTGAAACTTGTGGTGCAAAATAGCATGCTGCAATTCTAATGATATTTCCATTTTCTGATATTTTAAGCCAAACAAATTGTTTATTTGGGTCTTCTTTTTCTAGCTGAATGAAACGACCTTCTTTTTCTCTTACTAATACCATGATACCCCCGTGCCCTTTGCCATTCCCTGCTGCCTTGTTCCACACTGCTATCTTCCAGTACCCTTCAAACAAAGGTGTCTTACACCCTTCATTCTCATGTGTTTCTATGAGGCAAATTATGTCTCTACCTTCCACAATAGGCCCTAACCCAGGTCCTCGTCTCCATGGGTAACCCCTGCAGTTCCAACAAACTAATCTTAAGGAAACCTGGGTAAGACTTGATTCTATTTGTTTTGACATGCAAGACTCACAGTTGAGTCTTTGTCCCTGCTTGCCCATAATGACCTTGCTTCCTCATTTCTTGCTAAAGAGTTTGCTGCCTCTTCTTTGTTATCATTTTGCTGCCTTGTTTTGGAAGGAGGTCCAAATTGCGCGATCACGGCTTTACCTTTATAAATCCATGCTCTTTTTCCCTCATCTCTTGCTGCCCTAACGTTTTTCATTTCATCTCTCCTTTTCTCTTGTTGTCTTACAGTTAAATCTTCTTCTATAAAAAATCGAGAACCCCTTAAGAGTTGCTTCTTTCTTAGAATGATATCTTTATCACGCAAGTTGGGCATGATGACTTTTATGGGCCTGGCTCTCTCACCGTTGAGCTTACCTACTCTCCATGCTTGACATACTTGTCCTTGCCATTGGAGTTTGTCTTTCAAAAAGTCTCTTGCAAGGTCAAGAGTACATTCATTTTTCCCATACTCTTTCACCCCTTTAATAATTATGTTTGTTGCTCTATCCAGTGTTTCCTTGCTTTCTCTATCTTGCATGTTGTTAACCTGAATGTTTGTTTCTCCTTCCCTCTTAGCAGAATTGCTAATAACTTGAGCCCAAGTTTTGGAAAGTTTTATGGGATCTCCTTTCCTCCCTTATGGTGATGTTTCTTCATTGTTGTCTATTTGAGCAACTGCTTTCCCCTTATCCTGAGATGGCTTTACATTCATCACCTCTGTATTCTCCACTGCAAATTTCTTCATGTTTTGCACCTCCGCTTTCATGCGTTGCCATTCTGTTTTCTCTATTCGGAGAGCTTCCTGCGGTAATGACACTTGTTCCTTCAGAACTTTGTTGCTTTCTGCTAAACCCTGATTTTCAACTGTTATTATATGGATTGTACAATCTCTTTCCAGCTCTTTAGCTTCTACTACTTCCAACCTTTCTTTTACATTTAAGAGTTCTTTCACATAAAGATCAGATGACCAAGTGAGAGGTGTGGATGTGGGACTATATAAAGCATAATCATTACTAACTTTTTCTTTTCCTTTGGACTTGTTGCCACATGTTTGCGAAGAAGACATGTTTGAATGTTGTTTCTTGCGAACAATACTCTCCCTTTGAGACATTTTTTTCCTTGTCTGCTCCCATTTTAGACGAGCTAGTCTCCTTTTTAAAATGCCCTGATATTGTTTGGCATTGACCCAAACCCACTTCCCAGTTCTCGTTGATGAGGCAATTTTCACTTGCCCTATATCATTTGTTTCCACGGGTTCTAAAGTTTCTTGTCCCATTATCATGATGATATTAAGGGAAATCAAAATCTCTGCCCAAAACTGACCCTTTGTTTTATGCTTAACTCTTCAATATCCGTTGGTCTGACCACTGAAAACTTGTTGCTCTGTCCTTGCTGCTCTGCCCACTGTCCACTGAAAACTAGCTTCTCTGCCCTTGTTGCTCTGCCCACTGTCCCTGTCCTTTGTGCTGCTCTCCCCACTGTCCACTACTGTCCTATGTGTTGTTTTTCTGGTGCTCTGAAGAACCTGTCTCTCAAACTGTCTCTTGAGAGAAATTGCCATTACTTACAATTGCCACTTGCGGAAATCCCTGGAGCATTCCGAAGGTATCTAAATTGCCCATAACGGCATATGCCACTAGAACAAAAACCAAGCAAAAACCAAACACCGCCGTTGTAGCAGATACCTCGTTCTGAGCACCTTATTCGAATTATTCGAGTGTAACGATGTTACGGAGATATAGACTGGAAAAGACGAATCGAGACAAGGAAATCTGAGCAAATCACCGCACCATGTTGAAGAAGTGAAAAAATTGATCTCTCTCCTCACCGTCACCTGTAACAGTTATACCCACTAACGAAAAGAGAGATTGGTTTACATGGATTAATATTTGGAACAGTCCTTAAATACTGGACGTACAAACCATCGAATGCAGTAGGATCAAAACTTAGGTCAGTATTTTAAAGAAAATTTTGTTGCGTGCTCCTTTTCACAAAACCCCGTAAGCGGATCTCTTTTTATGCGACAGACGCAAGGTGCCCTCTAGCTTGTTTTGGGTCACTTTTTAATTAACAGATGTTCAAGTGTTTTTTTGTCTGATTACAATAATACATAATATAACACTGTGAGCCATTGTGATTTTTAATTATTTTTTCACAGCACTTAAACTCTGTCGCTTTTACAATTTAAATTTATAATTTTGAAAAACATTTACCAGATTGGAATTTAAGCATTTTATTTTTATTCTATTCTACCTAAAAAAATATTTAGGATGTTTAGTGATTAAAATTTGTAATTTAATGATTTGGAACAAAATTAATTAACAATTATATCTAAAAAGAGTTATATAAATTTAATGACATTTCCTACATAATTAATCAACACTTATGGGAAACAATTATATGTGAAAAAAGTTAAAAGTGAAATGAATAAAAAATATATAATTTAAACAATTAAACATAACAGTGTAATCTCATGTAAATTTAAAACTGTTACTAAATTTAGTTAAAAAAATGTAGGTTTACTAAATTACAGATAAACTTTGTCTTTATAGTGACTTTAGTGACTTTTTGGAGTGTCGGGTGTCTTAATTAGGTGAAAAAATTTGAGGTGAAATCTATTTCTATTATTTAAACTGGTTTTTTTGACTGTATATATGGATTCAACACCCTAAAAAGCCCTAGGGCATTTCAATTGTGCAAGTTTACTCATTAAATTCTGTTTTCACTGAATCCTTGCTGGATTTTAGAGAAATTAGACTAGAAAAACCCAAAAAAAAAAGACCTTCAAAAAATCACACTAAAGAAAACTAGTAAACTTACACGGAAATAATCTTCATTTCTGTTATTTAAACTGGTTTTTTGACTGTGTATGTGGATTCTGCGGGCTAAAAACCCTAAAACACTTCAATTATGCAAAATTACTCATCAAATTTATATTTTTACTCTCTGGATTTTAGAAAAATTAAACCTAAAAAATCAAAAAAAATCGCACTAAACACAACTTGTAAACTCACACCGAAATAACTATGATAAGACTACCCGTCTCAACAACTTGTAAACGTACACCGAAATAAATATGATAAGACTACCTGTCTCAACCTGAACTAACCCGAAAATGATGATTATGGAGGAGATTAAATACGCGATCACCTCTTAGCTTTATCAGATTGAAAGCTCTTTGTGCTTTAAAATTTTTCAAATAAGAATATAGCATTCGTATAAGTTTTCAATGAGAGAAGGAAGGGTCGATGGAAAGTTTTCCCAATATTTTCCCAAAGTTTTCAAATTTGGCGATGGAATCTTCTTGATATTTAATTAAATGTTTAGCGTAGGCCATACGGAAAATTAGTATTGGATAGAACTTCTTTGCTGTACAGCAGAGTTTAGGCGAGTCTTATTTCAGCTGCCATAGGCCCATTAATGTGTTTAGGCAGGAAATGCCGGCTGCATGATGATTTACTGTTTTAATTCGACGGCCAGCATTTCCTGCCTAAGCGCGCATTAATGGGCCTATGACAGCTGAAATAAGACTCGCCCAAAGTTTCCATACATGTTAAAAATGTAGAGTAGACCTGGTTTCCAAACCGCTACAGGGTTTCAAAACCGGACGACTCTGATAGAGCAGAGCTGGCAAGGTACACTATCCCCACACTCCGCTCGCCTTAATGTAAAGCTGGAATGCATTCCTTGGTTCAATTCTGAGAGCTGGCATGGTACACGATCCCCACACTCCGGTCGCCTTAATGTAAAGCATGGAATGGATTCTTTGGTTGAATTCTGGTTTCCCGCTTTAATATATACGAATATTTATCGCTATACGAATTTTGACCTAATCCTTATTCGCGTAGTCTGAAAAGTAACAGAATAACATCTAGTAAAGATTTTGAAAAAATGGTAAAGGTTTTATCAGAATTTTGTTTACAGTTGTTAAATTTCAGGATTTTGGGTGTTTTAAGGGTTTTTGATGGTGCTGAATCCATTTCCCTTATCAAAAATTCAATTCAAACACTCCAACTATCTAATTTTTGGAATTTTATTTTACTCAATTCCAACAAAAAGACTGTGATCTGACTATTTATTCTGTATCATTCTGTATGCTAGATAGGCAACTTCAATCCAATATAGGTAGACAACTTCAATCCAATAATATATGTCGAAATTTCTTCTCAAGAGCTTTAATTTCCCCAGATCGGACTAAATATTGATAATATTTGGTTTCTATGTCATTGCGTTTGCATAACTTTTCTTAATATTTAGGGAATTATTCGTGCGGAGCAAGTGCAGGGGGAATTCAGTCGGTTCAGCCTAAAAAATCATTCAAGTTTACACTATCGATTTCCTCGAAATTTCTTCGATATAAGCGAATCTTCGAAGCACACACTTTACTGGAATATTCGCTTTTATTTACTTTTTCCGGTAATCATATGGGAATACAGTGATGCAATTATGAGTGAAATCGCTAGTTTATATAATTATTTTATAGTTAAATTACTTTTTAATGCATTTTAAGAATTATATAGGAATACATTGATTGAATTGTTGAATGAAATTGTTGTTTTACATTTTAAATTACTGTTTATACTGTTTAATATATAAATTGGTGCAATGCCCTCAGATGTTTCTGAATACTTTTTCTGTTAATTTTATAGGAATACAGTGATTGAATTGTTGTTTTACATTTTAAATTACTCTTTATACTGTTTACCAGATTAAATGTTTTTGGTGAATCGACGGCATAAGACTCCGAGGGTGCTGTTTATCTTTCCTTCTTGCTGGAATGCTCTGTGTGTGTATATTTGTCGTTGAATTATCATTAAAATCTGTGAAATCATTGGTTAGTGAAATGGACAATATAGTTAGATTTGGACTTGGTTTTTTATTTTTATCATTCCCTTGTACGGAGAGATATACAGAACGCTTGTGCCATGTGCTTCCACGGAGAAGCTTTGACTAAAACTTTTCAGTTACTGGGTTTTTTTAGGAAGCTCTTTGTTGCCCAATGTGTTCTTAGTGTTTTCACTTTAAAAACTCGCAGACATAAGGTTGTTGGAATTTTCAGAATTCCAGAACAATAAAATGTCCCTTCTTTAACACAGAGAAAAATTTAAAATTCATTCACAGATAGAGTTTTCAACTCAGAAAATTTATATTCAATATATAAAAAAAACTGCTGTTACAATATAACTTCCTCAAAAGAGGGATTACAAAATAGTTTAATTGCTGCAAACACAGTGTAAACTATCACTCTGTCTCACACAGAGAAATACTCTGTCTCTCTAAATCAACAACTATACACTACTGTGCATACTCTGTTTCTTAAAAAAAAACTCTGTTGTTCTGTGTAATTATAAAAATTACAGCTCTCTGTCTTTTACAAACACACTGCTGTGCATAATACTTCACACTCTGCTGTGTGTCTCACTGTTTTAAAAAATACGCTGCTGTGCATATATAAAACATTACATAACTAAGACTTTGTCCTGTGTATTACAAAACAAAATATCCCAAAATATCTCGGGTTCAGTTAATGCCATTAACTGACATACAACCACAAAATTCACCGCTTGAATTCATTCATGGCTCCATAAATTCTGCCGGCACCTCTTGGAAGTAGCATTGATGTCAAATTGACTTTCTGGCACCGTGATATTTATCCCAGCACTGCTGTGTTTTTATAAAAATTCAATATGTATATTCTTTAATACATTTCGGCCCTTTTAATATATATGAATCATATATATTAAAAATAAAACAATTAACATTCAAACAATAAACCAAACTATTGTTTTTAAAAACCTGTGCGATGGTAAATAAAATTAAACCCAAATCTTATACGTGCATTCATGTGTGCCCTCCACTGATGACATCAGCATTCCGAGGGGGTTCATTTCTCTGCCGGCCTGACTTGCCAGGCCCCCGCGGACTTGGCCTTCCGCTTGGTCTCTTCAATGCCGCGTCCGTGCAGTGGGAAATTAATTCCAACAAAGGTAAACCCGATATCTGAGTAATTTTACTCGTCAAATTCATTGTGCGCATTTGTGGATATATGTAATTGACCGGCCTACACATATTTCAGGTCGGGAATCGGCTCTTAGCAGTTTGCATCGAGTTTTTTGACATCTCAGTCTTGTGAGTCATTTTTCATACGATTTCAACAGTTTGTTACGCATCAGGTATGATGAGCTCTCAACCTCTTTGAGTATTGACAGTTTTGAACTACGATGGAAGATTGTGGTTCATTTCAAAAGTTAAATGAAATTCAGAAGTAAGATGAAACTAGTGACTGGCAAAGGGCTTTGTCTTTCCTATGGCCTATTTGTCTAAGATAGTTCTTCCCCTGTCCATTAAAATGTTGTACTGCCAAATTATGTACTCGAACATTGTCATCTTCGGTTATTTTCTTAGATGATCGGCATGGTTTTGTTAAAGCTCAGCTTACCATTCTTATGAATCTCTTAGGCTTAGTGTGTGTTAGGATGCCAGTGATGATGATGGGAAATTGTGCACCTCCCTCAATTCCCTGGGGCTGCTGAATAAGTTGTGGCCCTGAAAATTATGAACAGTAGATAGTTGCTTGAATATCCTATGTCTTTGTGGATTCATCTTACATGTGATGAATAGATTGATTGATTGTTAGACACTCTACGATTCAACATTCATGGTAGATACCCTACGGCTAAGCATTGAGTTCTTGAAGAATTTAGAACATGTATAACTTATCAACACCAGCGGCTAATTTTGATGCTCAAAGCCATATAAGTAACAAGTTGTATAGAGTTGCCCGCTGAAATTATTTTGACTAGGAATTTTGTTTATTTATTCATGATTCACGCTTTTCTTTAATTCACATGTTTTTTCTATATTTGGAAACCGCAGTGGTATGGAATCCTAAAAGGATGGGCTGGAGGCGAAGCACCTTACTAGTGTGGTGGAATGTGGTGGAATGTTTAATATCTAGTAAAATGCTTGGACACAGTGCTGTGAAAATGGATGCAGACCTAAGAAATCGGATTTCATAGTTTGCCCCTGGCGTGTCCCGAATTCGGCGAATTGGACATGATTCGTGGAGATTTGTGTCCAACTGCCCAGATTCGATAGTGTCCGTACAGGACACGACGAGTCTCGATCGTGTCCTGTAGAGACACAATCGAATCACTTTTAGTTGTATTCGAGCTGCGCGAAAAAGCCTCCGCGGGCTTATAAAATCACTAATTTCTCTTTGGTTTCTCACAAATACTAGTGTGAGTTGAGACAACAGGATCAATGATCAAATGTGCAAGAACAAGGGTTGAGGCTTAAGCACTTGTTATGTTTCTTGTGATTTTTATATGACAAATTTTAGTGCTTTTGGGCCTATTGTTATGAGTCATGATTGTTTTTCTGATTAGGGTCACAACTCTTAAATATATCACAGTTAAGCAAGAAAAGGAGCTTGTTGTCCTCTTATTATTATTATGACCAACTTAGTACTTTTAAGCTCTATTATTGTTGTGTATTTAGGTTTTGCGGTAAGTGGTTCAGACCTAATGCTATTGAAAAGTCTGCAAATAGGCCACGATGGAGAGGACTTAGGTCCCAAAGGCCTGCGACCTTCCTTCAAAGGCTAGCATGCCAAGATGAAATCCCAAATTACAATGTTTCAATCATAAACTAGCACTGTGACCTCTCCAAAGAATAGCACTAATATTGCAATCACAGAAGTTAGCTGAAAAATATAGCAAAGGTACAAGACAAACCTCCAATGACTATGGCTAGGGCATGGACAATTCTTTGAGTGCCCGGATCAGGTTGATGACTTGTAGTTGTTTTGTATTTGCTATTTCTATTTTCCATTGGCATTGTACTACCTAGAGGCTTGTACTTCTGTAACTCATTTTGATTTTGATGATTTAATGAGAAAACTACAGTGTTTTGTCTTTCTCCTATTGGATCATTGATGAATATGTTTATTACTTTGTAATATGTATGATTGTATGATGTATCAATGTAAAATTTACCTTTGTAAAACTTACATCTAGATGAAGATCTATGTTTGAATCAATGAATTTGTGATAGAAATGTTGAGATTTTGTGTATTTGGGGTAGCATCAGTTGTGCTCTAAGTTCCAAATTTTGAGGAAGGGCTAGAGTACACTGGATCTACAGGACCCAGAAATGGATTTGGGAAATTTCATCTGGTTTAGGAGATATTAAATTAATTAATTGTTTTAATGGATTTCCTAAGTTAAAACTTAGGAAAATAAAATAATTAAAGTGTATTTAATTAAACATGTGATGAAATTATCTTAAGTCACACGGATCAAGCTTTCTTTTAATCTTTTAGCCATTGATTCAAGATCTGATCATGGCCATTGATTTGTCAACGAGAAAAGTATAAGGAAAGGCTTGGGGTCATTTGTAAAGACACACAGAGGCAGAGCACTGAAGCTAAGCTAAGATTCTAAGGCGAGGTTGGTAAGAATACTCATAAGTGCTTCAGTTGCAGAGAGGGGAATTTAGACCAAGGGGATGATCTGGTCCCAGCGTCTAGAATACACAAGAAGCAAAGAAGAGATCAACTCAAGAATAGCGCAGAGGAAGGCAGCAGCAGCAACAAGGACAGCGTCATTTTCAGGAAACCCTTCAGGGGTTGCGCAGAGACCCTTAGGGGCAGCGCAGTGACTGCATCACCCATTCTGGGGTAACGCAGTCCCTTCCAGGAGCAGCACTGAGGGTTTGGAGGCCATCCAAGGCTGACGCAGAGGCTTTCAGGGGCTTCAGAGGCTGACGCAGTGCATTTTAGGGGCAGCATTGGGGTTTCTAGGCCTAGATCTGACTGAGTTCTGTAAATCTCGTTTGAGGGTGTGGATCAGTCAGTATTTTTGATCCTAGATCAGCCAAGAGCTGTAGATCTAGAGTTTTCTCTGTAGGGTTTTCCAGATCTAGAACCTAGAGTTGTGTATTCAGAAATATTCTTAATAATAGAACCCTCCAGTAGCCAGAGATCGGTTTTCCCACCTTGGGTTTTTCCGAGGACAGTTTGTCCAGAAATAACTGTGTTGCTTTGTAAATGTGTGCATGTGCTTATTCTAGATCTGAATTGGTAGAGATCTGTTATATGTTTTGCTTCGATTTTAACTTGAATTTATTCAGTTAATAACTTGCATAAGTAGGAGGAGCTTAATCGGATTAACAGTAATAATTTCTGCATAAGTATAAGGATTCAGAAATTTCTACATGGTATCAGAGGAATTGTAGATCTAGAAGGGTCACCAACTGAATAATTTGAAGGATCTAGCTGCAGAAAGCAGCTAGAAAGGCAGCAGAGAAGTAGATCTGAAGGGACAACGCAATTTTTCAGGAGCAGATTCACACAGAAGAAGGGTGATGATGTCCAGCACTGTGTCCTAGCAAGCCCACGCAATTACTGTGTAGAGGCAGCTCTGAAACAACGCTGGTTGGGTCTGAAGCGAGTCAGTGTGATTCAGATCTGAATTTGTTAGATCCACAAAAGTCTACAGAAAAGTTGCAGAAATTTAGAAGATTTGGTGGAGTTAAATTTCTGAAGTTTTCAAAATTTTCGCCTTAACACAAGTGTCAAAGATTGAGAGGAGATCAACTTTTCAGAGAGTTTCTTGCCAAAGGAAACTTGCAGTTTGATAAGAGGATCAAAGAAGAAGCTGAATCATAGTTGATTTGGTAGATTTCCAAGGAGGGAAATCAAGTGTCAGAAGGAGCAGAGGGTGCCCAGTTCGTAAAGGACCCTAGATCCAGGTCTCTAGTATAGAGAGGAGGAGCTCTGACACATTTTTAGCAGATGGCTCCTCATGGACTGCATGATTAGGATAAGCTAGAGGGCCTCTCAAAATTTTCAATGTGGAAAGCAAGGATCCTGATTGTCCTTGAGGCATATGGTCTAAGAGACCATGCAGAGCAGACTTTGGCCACACCAACATATGCGGATCTCCTACGGAAGCATAGGGAAGTTGTTGGGCATGCCAAGCGGTTGATAATGGACAGTATCAAGGACCATATTGTACCACACATAGCTGAGAAGAGGACAGTGAACAAAATGTGGAAGGCCTTGACTTCCCTGTGTGAGGGAAAATCAGTCCAAAGAAAGATGTTGTTGGAGGCCCAAATGAGGTCATTCATGATGACCAAGGGGGAAGACATCGAACATTTCCTCTTCAGATTGCAATCAATCTAGGATCAGCTGACTGCAACGGGTACAATCGTAGATGATGCAGTGATAGTCATGACTGCCCTCAATGTTGTCATGGATGAGTGGGAAGCCTTTGTCCAAAGTATCTTGGGCAATGCGGACCTCTCAGATTGGGACAACTTGTGGTCAATCCTGCGGCAAGAAGAACTATGCAGATTCAACAAGAAGTAACACAGCCTTGGGTTGAGAAAAGTAAAGAAGGAAGAGGAGGTAGATGCAGCATTGGTATCGAAGAAGCAGCCGAAGAAGAAGAAGGATCTTTCAAAGATCAAGTGCTTCCAGTGGGGCGAAATGGGACATTTTTCCAACCATTGTCTGGAGAAGAAAAAGGATAAGGAAGCATCTTCTTCCAAGGCAGTTGTGGCAGATGATGGGTCAGGAGATGATGTAGCCATGAGTGCTCATGAACCACGAAGGTGGGGTGACATGGACATGTAGAGGAGCTACATGAAAAAGAGGCGGGATCCTTGAGCAACGTAACTCTTGGATCACAAGCGAGCTATGGTAACCTTAAGACAGTAGCGAGACAAGTGGAGCAGTGGGTGCATAGATCATAGATGAGGTAGAAGCAGAGGCAGATCTGGAGGCTGGAAGGAGTAGTGCAGAGCATAACAGCAGCGTAGAAGCAATAGCAGCATATAGGCTGATGTGGCTTCAGCAGCGCAGAGCAGTGCTGCTTACACAGTGCAGAGCTGCAACAACGTAGAGAGCTTCAGAGGGACAACGCAGTGCAGCAGCAGCGTGATAGATTTCAGCACAAGGAACTGATGTGACTTTAGTAGTGCAAAGGGAGTCTAATTACGCAGGCAGAGTTGTAGTTGTGCATCGTTCTTTAGATGCCAGCACAAATATGTGGCCTATGGAGCTTCAGTGATGAGGTTGCAGCCCATCAGACTAGTTTGTCAAAGATTGGGCAGGAGATTCAGTTGGTTCTCTCAGCAACTGAAGTTGCAGTGCAACAGATCAGCGGTGGCAGTGATATAAGCATCACAGATGTAGCATATTGAGAGGGAGCTACAGTACAGTGGTTGCAGTGGCAGTGGCAAAGTCATGTGTAGCAGTACAGAATGCAACAGCGGTGCAGAGTTGAGTGGCAGTAGGCCAAGCTTCAGCAGCACAGAACCAATACTCAAAGTCATGTAATGCATAGTGTGATGTATTGCTAGAGCACACCCTTGATGCTAAGAGGGAGTGTTGATATTTTGTGTATTTGGGGTAGCATCAGTTGTGCTCTAAGTCCCAAATTTTGAGGAAGGACTAGAGTACACTGGATCTATAGGACCCAGAAATGGATTTGGGAAATTTCATCTGGTTTAGGAGATATTAAATTAATTAATTATTTTAATGGATTTTCTAAGTTAAAACTTAGGAAAATAAAATAATTAAAGTGAATTTAATTAAACATGTGATGAAATTATCTCAAGTCACACGGATCAAGCTTTCTTTTAATCTTAGCCATTGATTCAAGATCTAATCATGATCGTTGATTTGTCAACGAGAAAAGTATAAAGGAAAGGCTTGGGGTCATTTGTAAAGACACACAGAGGCAAAGCACTGAAGCTAAGCTGAGATTCCAGGGCGAGGTTGCTAAGAATACTCAAAAGTGTTTCAGTCACAGAGAGGGGAATTTAGACGAAGGGGATGATCTGATCACAGGGTCTAGAATACACAAGAGGCAGAGAAGAGATCAACTCAAGAACATCGCAGAGGGAGGCAATAGCAATAGTAGCAGCAGGGACAACGTCATTTTCAGGAAACCCTTCAGGGGTTGCGCAGAGACCCTTAGGGGTAGCGCAGTGACTGCATCACCCATTCTAGGGTAACGCAGTGACTGCATCACCCATTCTAGGGTAACGCAGTCCCTTCCAGGAGCAGCGCTAAGGGTTTGGAGGCCATCCAAGGGAGACGTAGAGGCTTTCAGGGGCTTCAAAGGCTGACACAGTGCATTTCAGGGGCATTCTGGGGTTTCTAGGCCTGGATCTGACTGAGTTCTGTAAATCCCGTTAGAGGGTGTAAACCAGTTAGTATTTTTGGTCTTAGATCAGCCATAAGCTGTAGATCTAGAGTTTTCTCTGTAGGGTTTTCCAGATCTGGAACCCAGAGTTGTGTATTCAGAAATATTCTTAATAATAGAACCCTCCAGCAGCCAGAGACCGGTTTTCCCACCTTGGGTTTTTTCGGGGACAGTTTGTCCAGAAATAACTGTGTCACTTTATCAATGTGTGCATGTGCTTATTCTAGATATGAATTGGTAGAGATCTGTTATGTGTTTTGCTTCGATTTTAACTTGAATTTATTCAGTTAATAACTTGCATAAGTAGGAGGAGCTTAACCGGATTAACAATAATAATTTCTGCATGAGTAAAAGGATTCAGAAATTTCTACAAGAAATATAGAATTTTTAATATATATATATATATATATATATATATATATATATATATATATATATATATATAATGTGTCCAAATGTGTCTTGTTCCGGGGGGTCACCGTGTCCGAATTTGACACTCAAATCCGCGTGTCCATCGTGTCCCGTGTCCCCATGTCAGGTGACTTAGATGCAGACACATAATGCTTTGGCCGAACCAAGTATTAGAGTTTTACCTCTGTTCTTCTGAAGGTGTTCATCATTCAGCAACACAGTAGTCGTGGTGTGTGTGTAGGTGCCTTGAAGGTGCAGTCAAGAGTATCATCAACATGGCACAGTGGAGATGGTAAAGTTTAACTATTATTCTGAAGGTGTTTCGTGATCTTCAGTGCTTCAGTTCAGCGTATCTGTACAACCTGTACCGTTGGCAGATCTGTACAGTCTCTAGGTCCAGGCAGTAGATTGCAGTTTGTGTGAGGCTACAACATCATTATAGGTATCTTATGGCTATTGTATGCATGCATCCTTATCGTAATTTGAAAGTGTTTTCCAGACTTATATAGAGCCATAATTAGCATGCTTTTCTAGTTTAGTTTAGATGTTGGCTTTAACTTAGAAGTGTTTTTCTCAATTCTGTTTTAGGAACAAATCTATCTTTAGGAGGAATGCATACTAGAGAATAGATACATTCCAGTTTTAGAGTAGGGTGCATTTTCCTTGGCAGGAGGTGCTTTATTCTAGGCATTCTTTCAGATGCAGGTTATGTGCTTTATCAGGTAAGATTATTCTAAGTAAGGCATTGCGCGTGAATTGTCTTTATTTTGTAAACCCTAGCCTATCTGTAATTCCCCAGAGGGATGAATTAACCCAAGGGATGAAGTAGGCTATCGATCCCCATAGGCTATAATCCTCAATAAAGGGGAAAAACCCCAAAATACCCAATGTTGGGCAAGTTTTGGGGTGGCTAGGGAAAAAAAGCCCAAAAGTTGGAGCTTGGGGTAAACATCACAAAATTAATCTATTAGATAAAACCCCCTCATGGAAATATATAAATATAAGAGGCTTAGAAGCACTTGAGGCATGATTTGGATTAGATTATTTTAATCTTTATTTTGTTGAGCCTAAGGCTCTGAGGTTTTAAGACCTCAATTTCTCTTTTGGACTAGTTTCAGTGGAGGTGATCCCACTCTACCTAGTCACTTTCCTTTATTTTTCTATTTATTTCTCTGTTCTGGCACATGATTATTGGAGGAAGTTTTTTGGACTGAGGAATATTACCAAGCTAACTGAATCCCTCTCTAAGGCAACGTCTGAAGTAAAGATAAATCGGGTTTATTTCTGAGGTCAATCTTAAGTAGTTTGAAGACAAACAATAGTGAGGTTCCATGAGCTGCTCGACAAAATTCTTATTCCTGAGACCAACAAACCTCCTGAGGCCAAGTGAAGGTCATTCCAACCCAATTTGAAGGGAATTTGTGCCTTGCAGAGGACTCTTATTTTTTTGTTATAGGTCGAGGGTTTTTTGTGTTTTTGGAGTAGTTTGAATTAATTGAAGCAGACCAAGACCCTTTAAAATCAGTCAAGGCATTCTATGATTTCATTTATATTGAGGCTCCTATAACCCTCCTGCGAGTATGTGAATACCTTGAGGTCAAGCGAGGGTCATATCTAGTAAGTTCGAGGTACATTTTGTGTATAACATCGCCTCCTTGTGACAGCCGAAATTCCTGAAGCAGTTTGTGCAAGTCAAGTTTCTGTAGTGGATTTTGGATGGTGATCCAAGCATATTGGAGATCGAGTTTGGTCCTCTAATCATTGTGGATTCATGTGGCAGATCGGTGTATAGACACGAATTGTCTCACTTGAAATAACATGTGTTTTTTAAAGCCAATTCCACAGGGTCAACATCCTGAAGTATACATAGAACCTGTAACAAGAGTAGGCGTGTGCCTAAGGAAATAGGTCTGGGATCATTAGAGTGGTCTGAAACAAAAAATTGAGTGTGGAACTGAGGCGGAAACTCGGCTAAATTGAGTAGACAGGGGTCGTATAGGGTCAGTAGTTGATAGCATTTGGATTTTTGGTTGGGGCATCGTTGCGTAGTCAAATTTGGTTATGGTCTGTGATCAAGCATGGATCATATCATGTGTGAATCTGTGACATTGTGCCATATTTATTGTGTGGAACTGGTGAATAACACATTGTGTTGTTGGGTTATTACATCGCTGATTAGATGTTTGAAAACATTGTATGCTACATTGCTCTGTTCAATCTAATGCATCAGTAAAAAAGTAAACATTGCTCATTGAAGAGTCCATTAATTGTATAAAATTAATTGTTGTATTGAAAAAGGAAATTTTGTTGAAATATTCTTATCTTAAGAAACCCTAGGGAAATAATTACCCTATATCATTACACTATCTTCTTCTGTAGAAGAAAGGCACTAGGAAGTTGGTTCATTCAATGAGTGGGTGTTTTTAAGAGTTATGAGGTAGTTTTCAACTTTCGTGGGAGTGATGGTCTATGTTTTGTGATTGAAGTTGATCTATGCGTGTGACTTTGTGAGAGGCACTGGGACCTGTGATAGGTTGTTGGATGAGATGCCTAATATCTTCTAATGAATGGAATATTGTTTTGGCCTATGATAGGTGATCCACATCTGGGATAGGTTGTTGATTTGATTTTCATTTTTAGCCGATTTGTTTGGTTTTAGCCTATGTTGCATGAAACATGGAAATGTCCGAAAGTTTCCAAAATGGGAATGCTTGGAAATGTGATGCCTCGAAAATGGAAACATTGTAACACTGTTGATATGATTTTCATTTTTAGTTGATTTGTTTGGTTTTAGCCTAAGTTGCATGAAACATGGAAATGTCTGAAAGTTTCCAAAATGGGAATGCTTGGAAATGTGATGCCTCCAAAATGGAAACGTTGTAGAGACATAGTGTTACAAGAACCTCCTAATTTCTCTGGACCCTGAAGCCTTGCTTCAAGCATGAGCATTATAGGAGCACGCTCCCAAAAAATAGAACTGCGCTTCAACATTAATTTTTGTGCTCCCTAGACATTTGAAACCGCCACACTCCCACACATGCTCCCATGTTCCAAACCACGCTCTTGTACACGCCACACTCTCATGACGCTCCATAAACACTCCCTAAGGCTAGGGTTGTGGGGGAGCAACTCCCCCCACTTGAACCCGCTCCCTTCGAGAGCAACTTGGGAGCGATCTCGGAAGCAAAAAAAATTCTCCCTAGCCTTTTTTGAAAAAATATTCCAAATGCAATTTTTTTTCAAAGAAACAATAATTTTTGAGTGGGGCGACCTAATGATCAAGCCTGTGGCCCTAGTATTGATATGTGATTCATGGTAATGTTAAATTTTTAACATTACCATGAAATGACTCAGGATGTTTGAGAGTGGTTACGACCTCATTGGATTTCATATGGAGAAAGTAGAATTTTATATTTCATTCAAAATCCAACAGACTTATTAGATTTTTAGGATTTCAAGATTGGGAGGATCGCAATGTTTCCATTGGATTTTGTCATGTATTCGGGTATGGAACTCGTATTTAATCAAGAGCACCAATCCCTCTATGTACATTGATGTTAGTGACATTGGTTGTTGAACTCCTCTATCATGACTCTACTAAAAATATACCATCACTCAAACAAAATCTTGACTTGACATGCTATGTTTTTTCTATCTTATGTTAATGCTTAGAGGGTGATATTAATGAGAAAGATCCCTATATAGATCCAGAGGTAATGACAAGGATACCTCTGGATATTCATGCTTTGAGGGTGATATTAATGACAAAGATCTTGATTTTCCAACAAGACTAAAAAATTAGACATTTCTTGTGGCGGCAAGAGGCCCAAGCATTAGCAATAGATAACAGATTTACTTGTCTTTTCTATTTTCTAGTAGTTTTTATAACTGTTGACTATTTCATAGTTATTATGATATTTTTTGTAAACAATATATGCCAATTTAAATTTGAAGTTTGAAGTTGGCAATTATAACTGATTGGTAATGAATTATGAATATGATGCTTCATGAAAATTGAAAGTTGTTTCATTTCATTTCATTTCATGTTAGAATTTTTAGATAATTTTGGTGATCAATGATGATAAATGTTATGTATTGAATTTTGAAAGCTTGAAACTTTAAGATTGATGAAGCATGAGACTCGATATGTTGTATGTTACTAACTTGTGGATGTGGTTGATGAAGATTATAACTTCTAGATGATTGATGTTATATGGTTCAATGTATGTTTTTATGTTTTTTATATATAATTCATCATTCTACATGCTTTTGTTGACATATATGCATCAATATATATAATATATATATATATATATAAAATTTCTCCCTGATTCGCTCTCGAACCCGGAGCTTCTGAAAATGTCGCTCCCACTCCCGCTCCCAAGTAACCTTTCCTAAGGCAATTCATGGATCCTCCTTGGGCACTCCCTAATGGTATCCTTTTACTTCAATATTTAACGTTACCATTAATTGTTTTGGGATGTTTGAGAGTGGTTCCAACCTCATCAAACTTCATATGGAGAAAATGAAATATTATATCCCATTCAAAATTAACTAGACTTAACCATTTTCATGGTATTGGGTTTAATGGGATACAGACATTTCATTGGATTCTGTCACGTATGAGGGTATGTGATTGGCATTTAATCAAGAGAATCAAGCCCTATTTGTACCCTAGTATCAATTGTTGAACTCCTTTGTCATGGCCTTAGCAAAAATATGCTCTTCACACAAACCAAAACCATTGATCAAGCATGTTAAGCTTTTTTTACCATATTTTAAGACTTGGATTAGGTAGCTTGATCCAAAATTGGGCAATGTCGATTGATGTTTCAGAGTGGTTCCAACCTCATCAAACTTCATATGGAGAAAATGAAATATTATATCCCATTCAAAATTAACTAGACTTAACCATTTTCATGTTATTGGGTTTAATGGGATAGTGACATTTCATTGGATTCTATCACGTATGAGGGTATGTGATTGGCATTTAATCAAGAGCATCAAGCCCTATATGTACCCTAGTGTTGATTGTTGAACTCCTTTGTCATGGCCTTAGCAAAAATATGCTCTTCACTCAAACCAAAACCATTGATCAAGCATGTTAAGCTTTTTTTACCATATTTTAAGACTTGGATTAGGTATCTTGATCCAAAATTGGGCAATGTCGATTGATGTCCCTAGAGAATCAAGGTACAGACAAAGGCTCGACAAAAGGAAAATAATGAATTATGATACTAATGATGGGGATCTCAACATAAGCGATGGTGGAACATGCATGGCAGTGCTATCCCCCAACTAAAAAATTTGGCAACATGGGTGCTGTCATAATAGGTGAACACTTCTTCTGGAGAGAGGTGTTTAGCAACTAGCTTAGTTTATTGTTTGGACTTTTCAGTCTTCATATTTTGGTGTGTAGATGGCCTATTTTGTAAACATAACTATTTCATGTTATTGTCGACATTTGCTAGATAACACCTATTTCATTCCATAAGTTAATGGTTTTCTTTGTATTATATGTCTTCAAATTTTGTATCTTTGTTTGTAATTTATAGAATCTAGGTTCTTAATGGTTGACCGTTGATGCTTGAATGATTAATCTTTATTGTACTATGTGTTAAACCTAGCAACAATGGAATAGACAGAAATGGACAACATAGGAAAGATAAGCGTGGATTGTATTTATTATTCTCAATGATATATATATATATATATATATATATATATATATATATATATATATATATATATATATATATATTGGAGTGACCCTTGGATTCCATATTCCAGGGTCTCTTGGACTCCTTTTGACTCTTCATTTCCCACACCCTAACCCTTGGAGGATTAGGTGTCCAACATTCCCTCCCTTAATTCGAAGGGGTATGTGTGAGTCCAAGAAGAGAGTTGTAATACAAAATGGCAACACTAGGTTGAATGTGCTCTCTGAAATGTTGGCATAAAAAGGTGGTTTAAGGATGAAAACCAACACTAGAATGCTTAGTGCAGTTCCCGGAACTCTTCCAAATCTGGCAAGAAGTTTAGGTCTTATGCTAGAGGAAGTGCTCTTAATGTTTTGAAGAGGGAGACCTTCAACCTGGAAGAAGGGAGGCCTACAACCTGTGGTTGTTTAAGGATGACCACCAACTCTGGAATGCTTAATGCAATTCCTGGAACTCTACCAAAACTGGCAAGAAGCTGAAGTCTTATGCTAGAGGAAGTGTCTCGAATTCTTTGAAGAAGAAGAATATCAACCTCGCATATATGGTTTAAGGCTGACCACCAACCAAAGGCATGCTCATGGGCATTTGTGTCTCTGGCTACAACTCTGAATCTGGAATGACAGGTTGTGGCTCAGATTCACTTGAATTTTTGTGTCTCTGGCTACAACTCTGAATTTGGAATGACAGGTTGTGGCTCAGGCTCACTTGATGTGGCTTTGAATCTTGTAGATGACCATCATTTTTCCCCCTGTCAGATACAAAGTGAGATGATGGAAAAAACTCCACTAGAAGACCTTTTAATATTCTAGAAGAAATTCTGACATATGACTGAAATATCTTCTTGGATGTTGTTGCCCATTGCCAAGAAGCGATCCATCCAAGATGAATCTTTGTTTTTGCAGGAGGCTTGTTTCTGAAGCATCTGTGTGAAGAATGAGTATGCTGACCACAGTGCTTGCATGGGTGAAGATCAAAACAATGATATTTCATATGGCAAACTTGGTCACAGTGTTGGCATTTTACAATTTGTTGTTGCTGTTGTGGAAGAGGAGCAAAATCTAGAACAGTTGAAGGTGAGCTTTCATGAAGAAATCTGACACTCTGAAATTGTATGGGCTTGGAATAATTCAGAATATGAAAGGACACCTCTTTTTCATATCCAAGACCATTTTTGTGCTTGTTATGGACAAGATCTTCCCAATGTTTGATGATGGGCTTGGGAAGTGCAAGCTAGATTTTTGCTTTTGCATTAAAATCTGCTCTTGTACTGGGCTTAGTGATCTGGACAACTTCTTTTTGCCAATGGGAGTTTGTCTCAATGTTCTGAATAAAAACAAGCTCAAAATGATGACTCCGCTGTTGTAATTCTTCTTGTTGTAGCTGAGATTCAAGTTGCAAAAAATCAATCTTGTCTTGTGCATTTTGTAAACAGGCTAGAATATTAGAGACATTGTCCTTACTGATTTGGACTGTGTTGTTAGCAGTGGACATGATTAAAGTTCTCAATAATTCTAATAATCCATGAAATTTTTGTCATTGTTCAAACAACTCTAGTCAAGAAATGATCACAAATATACTTGCAATATTCTTCCAAATTAAATGTGCTCGATTATAAGAGGGAAATCTACTCAATCAATAACCTTTTGCAAGCAATAAATATTATCCTGGAGAGGTTTTGAAAACACCTGTATCTTTGGACATGCTTGGTCGCATATTTAATGGGTTAGGAAAGCCTATAGACAATGGTCCTCCTATATTTCTAGAGGCCTACTCTGATATCTCAGGCAGTTCCATTAATTCAAGTGAAAGAACCTATCCAAAAGAAATGATCCAAACTGGGATTTCTACAATAGATGTGATGAAATCAATTGCTCGTGGTCAAAAGATTCCTCTTTTCTCTGCTGCTGGTTTGCCACATAATGAGATTTCTGCTTCAAATTTGCCGACAAGAAGGACTGGTGAAAATACTGGAACAATCTAACAATTTGTTAGAGGTTGTTGCAGAAGATAACTTTGCCATAGTTTTTGCAGCCATGGGAGTTAACATGGAAACCGCTCAATTTTTCAAGCGTGACTTTGAAGAAAATGGGTCAATGGAGAGAGTTATGCTATTTCTAAATTTGGCAAATGATCCAACTATTGAACCTATTATTACGTCGAGGATTGCTTTGACAACAACATAATATCTTGTTTATGAATGTGGAAAGCATGTTTTGGTTATTTTGACAGACACGAGCTCATATGCAAATGATTTCCGTCAAGTGTCTTCAGCCCGTGAAGAAGTGCCTGGTCGACGTGGTTATCCTGGGTACATGTATACTGACTTGGAGGGAGGGCAGAGTGGTAGAGAGCAACAGAGGGAGGGCGGAGTGGTAGAGAGCAGCGAAAGGAGCAGGGAGGAGGGAGTGACAGAAAATGGGAGGTGAGCAGAGGGGAGTGTGGAGGGGTTGGCAGAGGTAGGGGCCGACGAAGGTGGTTGGAGGTGGAGCAGACAAAGAGGGAGATGAAGTGGTGGAGTGCTGACGGTTGGGGAAGGGTCAGGCCACGAGAGCCACGAGAGGCTCGACACAGATGGGAGACTTGTGATCGTGTGATGAATAGTGCGTAGCACCGGGAAGAGGTCCACCGGAGTGATGGGCAAAGTATTAAAGGAAGACAGGATCATTGACCTCTACAGTGGAGTGTTGGCTATGCTGGTGGGCTCAATAACTATGAATGAGGTTGGCTCAATTTTCCTTACCACCATTTCTCCTTGGTGGCTCCTCGTTCAGCCAGAGCCATCGAAAGGATCGAGAGACCAGAAATTTGATAATCCCCAAGATTTGAAATACTTCATCCCACATTGTCTAGTAACATTCAAATGGAGTGCAGTAAAGGATTGAGGTGGGAGGGAGCAACGAAGAGAGGAGCGCGACGGGAGGAGAGCGCAGTGGGAGCCGAGAGGCGGTGGTGTGAAGGGAGGAGCGTGATGGGAGGAAGTATGCCGCAATGTAGGGTTAAGGTCAAGGGACCAAGGCCGAGTCAGAACTGTGGGTGCAGGTAGAGAGAGGCCAGATGGGACTGCGCTGTGGGAGGAGACAAAGCAGTGTTATATGTCAGAATTGTCTTCTCACAATATTGTTCTTGCCCTTCGCTACAAGAATCACATAGAGCGCACTGACACATTTAATGACAAAGCACAAATTCTTGAATAATTGTTGTTGTGGTCTCTATTTCTAGAATGAGTATAGTCAGATTTGGAATTAGCACCTAGGGGAAGTGGATATAGCTGACAGGCCAAACAAATTGCTGATAGAATATGAAAATTCCCAGGTCTGGTCTAGGCTCTGATACCATGTTAAACCCATAAACAATGGAATAGACAGAAATGGACAACATAAGAAAGATAAGCGTGGATTATATTAACATTAACATGATGTACATTTATAAGACATTGTAGTGACCCTTGGATTCCATATTCCAGGGTCTCTTGGACTACTTTTGACTCTTCATTTCCCACACCTTAACCCTTGGAGGATTAGGTGTCCAACACTATGGATGCCATTTCTATATTCATTAATGTACAAGTATGCATGTTTTCATAAATTTTGTAACTAATGTTTCCATGGATGGCTTTGATACCAAATTTGCATACATTATTACATTAGAGTAGACCGACCTTGAGAAGTTGCGTCCACAAACTATGGACTTCGATTGAAAGATTTTGAAACAAATTTCTCATATAGCAAGATCAAGTTATACCTATGAGATATAGAGGATATGTCTAATTTCTCTTACAAACTCATCCTAACTAAAATTGGCTCCCCTAATGAGGATTGTGGGGATCTATTTATAACTTCTCAATAGGTAAACCCATCCAAAATTACTTACAAACGTTGGTTTCTAAAAGACGCTCGGACAGTACTTAAAGTGGGGTATCGGGCAAGATTCGATATTATCTCATCCCTTAATGGTCTTTTGACATATGGGGACTCACTTAGCGTTTAGTACAAAGCATCTAGTACCAACAAAATATTACACTATGGAAATTTTCTTGGATTCCCACGATACTGGTCAGTATCACTGTCAAGTGAGATGTAAAGCCTCAGCATGAGGTGGCATTCAGTTGTAACAGGAAAAGAGGAAGATTCATACATTCTTGGCACTTTCTCATCAATTGGATTATATATTGATCCATAAAATTGTGATATTTCTTTATATACAATTTTCTTTGGTGGTTCGAGTCTTGATCAGGGTTGTGGGGGAGCGGCTCCCCCCCTTGAACTCACTCCCGGAGCGCGTTCCCGAAATCGCTCCCACAGGGAGCAAATTTTCGCTCCCCAGCCTTTTTTGCAATTTTTTTTTTTTTTTTTTTGCAAAAGCATTCCAATTGCAATCTTTTATTAAAGAAACAATAATTTTTGAGTGGGGCAACCTAATGATCAAGCCTATGGCCCTAGTATTGATATTTGATTCATGGTAATGTTAAATTCTTGAAGTAAAAGTGATGTTTTTTAACATTACCATGAGAGTGGTTCTGACCTCATTGGATTTCATATGGAGAAAGTAGAATTTTAGATCTCCTTCAAAATCCAACAGACTTATCAGTTTTTCAGGATTTTAGGATTCGGGGGATTGCAATGTTTCTATTGGATTTTGTCATGTATTAAGGTATGGAACTTGTATATAATCAAGAGCACCAATCCCTCTATGTACCTTGATGTTAGTGGCATTGGTTGTTGAAATCCTCTATCATGACCCTACTAAAAATGTAACCATCACTCAAACGAAATCTTGACTTGACATGCTATGTTTTTTCTATCTTATGTTAATGCTTAGAGGGTGATATTAATGACAAATATCCCTATACAGATCCAGAGGTAATGACAAAGATACCTCTGGATATTATTGCTTAGAGGGTGATATCAATGAAAAAGATCTTGATTTTCCAACAAGACTTCATAATTAGACATTTCTCGTGGCGGCAAGAGGCCCAATCATTAGCAATAGATAATTGATTTACTTGTCTTTTCTAGTTTCTAGTAGTTTTTATAACTGTTGACTCTTTCTTATTTATTATGATATTTTTTGTAAACAATATATGACAATTTAAGTTTGAAGTTTGAAGTTGGAAATTATAACTCATTGGTAATGAATTATGAATATGATGCTTTGTGAAAGTTGAAATTTGTTTCATTTTATAACATTTCATTTCATGTTAGAATTTTTATATAATTTTGGTGATCAATGATGATAAATGTTATGTATTGAATTTTGAAAGCTTGAAACTTTAATATTGATGAATCATGAGAATCGATGTGTTGTATGTTACTAACTTGTGGACGTGGTTGGTGAAGATTATAACTTCTAGATGATTGATGTTGTTGTCGACAATTGTTGTCTACCCTAGAGACAGTCTAGAGTTGCCATAGACCAGTGCCTAGGACATCTTAGCATAGCAGGAGGCATATAATAAAGTTGGGTTGTCAATCCGAAGGCTCTTCTACTATCTCTTTTTAAACAAGGAAATTGATTTAAAATGGGACCAACAATCACAGAAACTGTCACAGGGAAAGTAATGTTGCAGAGGCACAATGCAAAGCTCCAATATTAAAGCATCAGACAGTTAAGAGACAATTTACTGTAAAGAGGGCCGATTCAAATAATATGTCACAGAAATCAAATATCAGAAAGCGCATGGAGGGAAAGAAACACAAGAGGATATTAGTTAACTTTGGTCCGATACCCAGATACACAACAAAACCACATATGGGCTTATCATTCTAAGAATCCATACATAACAATGGCGTTTTAAAAGCACCCTCCCAAAGCAACTAATATAGAAGAAAAGTGGATGAAATGAATATGAAACAATATATCATGCCTGAGCCTATTTAAAGCGCTTGACTGATCCAAATATGGGCATCAACTAGGATGAATCCTTTTTTAAAATCAGTGAGCCACTCGCATCCAGTAACATGATACAAGAAGATGTATGAAATGGAATATTGTATTAAACACATAAGGAAAAGTACATACTGTGAAATACTAAAGACCAGAATCCTCATTACAAATAGAACTCCTCCTCACTGAGGCCCTACGGGCTCTGAGCCTCGATACAAAGGCTTTACAAAATGTATACAAAAATGCCTTTCACAACACAATTTTCTGATAAAAGTCTGGAACCCTTACAATGTCTTTTTTCCTCCTTTTTATAGAGGAAGAAAAAGGAAAACTAATAAAAGAAGTAGGTGAAACATTTAATTGTTTAGCTTGAACAAAATGGTGGAAACATTCACACCCTTGTTGCTAAATTAATATGCTGAGCTATAGGTACTCTGAGGCCGGCTCCATGAAATAAATGTTGTAGGTGCAAATTTCTCCAGGGATAAGACATGAAGAATAAAATATGTAACATTTTGTACTTTCCTGAAGAGAATTTGGCTGAAATAAACCCTGAGGACATTGTTTTCTGTGAAAAGATCTTTCTAGTAATCTGCATGGCCTTCGGTCTGGTACTTTTCCTCCAAAAGGGTATGTAAGAGCCCCAAAGTCCCTAAATACGTTTCTTGAATCCCTTGCTCTTCACTGATATTTTCTATCTGCGCCATTAATTCTTCATCTGCTCAACCTGTGCATTTGAATGACCTTGGAGGGTTTGATAGATTTAAACCCTGGATTTTTAATGGATTTCGTGTCAGCATATCTTCCCGGATCCTTGCTCCATAATTCTGCATTTGATAATTGGTCCACTGGAGCGTACTCGACTTTTGTGGTGATGGACATAAATTCTGATGGTTCTCCATCGCCATAAACCTGCAAAACCCACAAAACGGTTCAATAAAACCAGGCGCCATGGTAATGGATGAGGCAGTGACCACGGAGTGGTGATATGGACTGAGTGAAACGATGAGGAGAAGCAGGGTGACGGAGAAATGAAGGGTGGCAACGAGAAACACAGTGGGACGACGCTGTGTGGACGAGGCGGAGACAGACAACATAGACACATAAACGATGCATGGAAATGATGGGGGAAAACGTAAATGACACGTGGGCGTGTGGCAGGGAGATACGAAAGACTGGTAATAGGATGACGTGGGTGCGGAGTTGGTTGATCAGCGGAACACGTGAATGATTATGGGCCTTACGATCCGTGAACAAGATCAACGGTTGAAACTTGGTGGGAGGGCCATGGACTGTGGGCCTGAAACACTGTACAATGGGCTTAACACATGCACAAATTCGCAACGCGGCGACCGTAGGATGATGCCTTGCAGATCAAACGGCTCATATCGATTTCGCTGCATGGTTCTGTCTGGACGATAATGCGCGATGAGGAGCGGTTTTGACACCGTACTCAGGGATGCATGGCATCTGCTGAATGGAATCACTGGGATTTTGAGAATACCGCCTGCCTGTGAAAGGAAGTGCGATGAAAAAAAGCCTAGTTTTTGAGCGATAGACACGGGGTGAGGACCACTAGGGCAATAGGCAGCGGACCGTTGATCTTTGTTTAATCGGGCGGCTGAGAATCCAACCGATAACCATATACGGTAAGCACCTTTTTGGTTTGACATAGGGTTACGCGCCCGGGTCACGTGAAGGACTGGCTGTAGGAGGCTTAGCCCAAAATGGCTTCGGATTCAAACTCTTTCAACAGCGAGCCTTTCAGCCTTCGATTACGAAGTCTGGGTGTGGAGGAGGGCAACGATAAGCGGAAAAAGGGTCTCTTAGGCCACAGTAGGAAATTTGAAAGGTTTTAGGAGGGGCTAATGGCCAAAAATTTGGATGAAGGGGATAACATGTACAACATCGGCTCCATCTGGGGATGGCGCGTTCATACTTGGACACATCGAGAACCTGCAGACCGTCTATTTATCTTTCTGTTAGCTATGCTATGTGGCCTTGCTGCATTTCTCTTCACAATTCGTCAGCACACATCCCTTATTGAAACAAGAACTGAAACCAAAACTTATATACAATTATGGTACAATAGGCATTCCCTGCCTGAATTAGAATTGGAAATAGGGTTTCAGAAATTGGCCGTTTACAGGGGCATCCAACACGTCGCCCTGTAAATTCTCAATAAAAAGGTGTTATTACCTCCCTGTTCCACAATTTTAAATGGGCCGAACCAGAGTGGGTCGAATTTTCCATGTTTTCCCTTTTCAGCTCTCCAGACATCCCATCTAAGAACCATATCACCAATCTGTGGCTTTCTGTCTTTAGCATGCTGATCAAATATGTTTTTCATTTTTTCCTGATATTCAGCTAACCTCTGGTTCACCTGGTCTCGTGTTTCCTCTAATTCCACCAATTGATTGATTCTTCTGACCATATCATCTGGTTCTTCATGACTTTCCTGCATGAAACGTGCCGCTGGTAAGGTCAGCTGCACATGAAACACTGCTGCTCGTCCATATACCAACTCATATGGAGATTTCCCAGTTGCTCGCTTACAAGTAATTCTATTGGCCCATAGAGCAAATTTCAATTGGGAATCCCAATTCTTCTGATTCTCATTGATAGTCTTCTTCAAGGCCCTCACTAGGGTTTTGTTGGAAGATTCTGCCAAACCATTTCCCTGAGGATAGTAAGCTGTGGAGTGCTTAAGTGCAATATTGTACTGTTGACAGAAATTCACAAATTTTTCAGATTTGAAGGCCTGTGCATTATCAGTCACTATTTTAGCAGGACAGCCAAACCTGGAAATGATGTTCTCTTCCATGAATTTTATGATAACAGTGTCAGTAGCATTTCTTGCAGGTATGGCTTCCACCCATTTTGTAAAGTAATATGTGGCTGTTAATATCCATTTATGTTGCCCACTTGATGGGGGATGTATTTCTCCAATAAAATCTATTCCCCATTGTTGAAATGGCTCATTCACATGAACTGGAATCAAGGGCAGAGTTGCTAACTTCTGTTTCTCAGCGAATTTCTGACACTTATCACACGCTCTAACCCAAGCAAAAACATCTCCAAATAATTTTGGCCAGTAGAAACTAGCCTTCAGGATTTTATGAGTTGTGGCCCTCTAGCTGTAATGGCCTCCACAAATTCCCTCATGAAATTCCATCATTATACTTTCCACTTCATCCTCTGTGAGGCACAGGAGTAGAATGCCTGAAGGATCTCTCCAATATAATTGGCCATTAGCGACTATGTACTTTTGTGATTTTAATCTCAAAGCCCTGTATTTTGCTTTATCACAACTGGGAGGACAGCTGAGTGTCAAAAGATATTCAACTATTTCTTTGCACCAAGGACTAGTAAGATATTTTATATGAGCTTTCTGAGTAGCTATCTCCAATCCTCGCTGCTCTTTTTCGTTTTCAGACTCCTTGTTTGTTATTATGGACAAATTTATGCCTAAAGCCTGATAATTCGACTCAGATAAGATCTTGGCTAGTCCCTGCCCTTTAATTAGCTTAGTAGGTCTGATGTCCAGGTCATATTCCTGTATTTTTGCAATCCATCTCCCTCTTTTCCCTGCACTGTCTCCCTGAATCAGAATGTCTTTAACAGCGGCTATGGGGACATATGCAGTAATATGAGACTGCAAAACATACATTCTAAAGGCCTTGAGGGACTTCACTAGGGAATATGCCTGCTTTTCTAATATATTGTATTTCAATTCAGCATCATGAAGGACCTGACTGAAGAAGGCAACAGGCTGCTCATATCCATCTTCATTTTTCTGCAATAACACTCCAGCTACTGTGTGAGGTGATGCAAAGGAAAAGATCATAAATGGTCTAGTATAATCAAGTTCAGCCAGCACGGGAGCTTCAGCAAATGTAGCTTTGATTCTAGCAAAGGCCTCCCGTGATTCTTGTGACCATTTCACCTCATTGTTCTTTTTCAACATATCAGTTATATGCCTAACTATTTCAGCATAGTTAGGGATGAATCTTCTCAAAAAATTTATTCGTCCTAAAAATACTTGCACTTCTTTCTTGTTCCTGGGGAAAGGGATACTCTTTATAACCTCTACTCTTTTGGGATCTATCCTTACCCCATCCTTAGTCACTATGTGCCCTAAGAGCTTGCCTTCCTCTAATGCAAATAAAGAATTTTGTGGATTAAGAGAAAGACCATACCTTCTGCATTTTTCAAAAGTTATTTGTAAATGTTCAATGTGTTCAGCATCATTCTTTGAAAACACTGTAATATCATTAAGGTACACCACCAGAAATTTATCCTGCTCCCCGACAAAAGCAATGTCCATAGCCCTCTGAAAATTGGCTCCTGCGTTAATTAATCCAAAAGGCATCCTGGCATACATGAATGTTCCCCATGGTGTGGTGAAAGCAGTTTTATTTTGATCTTCTGGAAGTACAGCTACCTGATTATAACCAGAAAAACCATCCATCATTGACATTCTAGAGGCTCCCACCACTTTCTGCAGGATGTGGTCCATCTTAGGCAGTGGATAATTATCCTTTAAAGATGCTCTATTTAAATTCCTGAAATCCACACATAGCCTTATTTCTCCATTTTTCTTTCGGACAGGGACCAAGTTAGCAACCCATTCAGAGTACCTTAATGGCACTATTATTTTGGCCTTTAGCAGCTTCTTGATTTCTTTTTCAATGGAGGGGAGCAGCAGAGGATTCATCTGTCGGAGCTTCTGCTTATAAGGTCTTGCATCTTCCCTCAAAGGAATTTTGTGCTACATTATACTAACATCAGGTCCTGATAGGACCACGCAAATACATCTTGATAAGATTGAAATAATTTCAAGTATTTTTCTTTATATTCCTCTGGTACCTTCTTAGATAGCTTTACAATTTTAGACTCAACGTTGGTACCGAGATTCAGATCTTCCATTTGATTTTCTTCTACTACTTTATTATGCTGCAAAGGGACATCATTTTTGTCAAACAATCTTTCTAGAGGTACTAGCCCTCTAGGTATAGCATTCCCTTTCAACTGCAGCACTTTATTTCCTGCCATTTTCTCTTCCCACTTATTTCCTGAGACATTCTCAGCCTCATCATCTTCACAATCATCAATCTCCATATTGGAGAATTCTCCCACTGTCTCTAGGAATTTCTTCATCTGTTCATCATCTTCGAATACCTGCCAATGCTTAATATTATCTGGGATTGATGGTCTATAATGTACCTCGATTTCATATCTCAAGAGAGGGTTCTGAGGAGGATGGAAAGTACTAGCAGCTACAGCAAGGGAATCTGCCATTTTGTTCTGCTCCTGGGGCATGAACTGGATATTGAATGCTGAGAATAAATTCTCCACCATGTCCCATACTTCATTTCTATAATCTCTCAACCGTGGGTGTTTGGTTTGACACTGATTTCTGACCTGTCTGACCACCAGCTCAGAGTCTCCCAGGACCTTTAAACACGGTATGCCCATGCTCCTGGTTGTTTGCGATCCTAACAGCAGTGCCTCATATTCAGCCACATTATTAGTAGCTTTGTATTCCAATTTAAAATACAGTGGCACCCATTTTCTTGTGGGGGAAATTAATAACACTCATGCTCCATTACCTTCTCTTGAATTTGCTCCATCGAAATGTAGAGTCCATACTCCTGCTTCACGGTTTTCTAAAGGCTGCTCAGTCTTGATTTGGCAGAAGGAAGGTTCATGAGCAAAATTTTGATCTTCTTCAAACAGAAAACATGAAAAATCTCCTTCTTTGCTATAGACTGGTGAGTTTTCTGAGCTATCAGCCTTTGTTACCATCTTGAAAAATCTGGTTTCTCTGTATAACCTCCTCTCTTGGCCACCAAAAACTGGAATAGTGGCATATGTTAAGTCTAGTTTGAGTGACCCACCAATTTTTGTTCCCCAGGACCTTGACAACAACATGCCAAAGCGAGCTGGGATGTCAGCCACCACAATGTCCATTACTACACTTTTTGCTGGAATTTGGGCCAGATTGACCACTAGATCTTTAATCATCCCCAAGCATTTAACCCTTTTGGAATCAAATGAATATAGGTCTTTATATGGACGTGTGATTTTTAGACCTAGTTGTTCCATGACTGACAAAGGCATAAGATTATGGGAAGCCCCAGAATCTAACATACAATTGTGTAACAGCAGGTCATGAATAACTAGAGACACATAGAAAGGAGGAGTAGAGGGGTCTATCTCCTCGACATGTGGGCCAAAAACTACCATGGGTCTTTCCTCTTGAAGATTAAGACTGTCTAGAATTATTGGTGCTTCGAGAGGAAGTAATAAAGAAGTAACTTGAGATTGATATGCAAGTTGTTTCAACAGTTTAGTCAAAGGGACTGGGATTTTGACTTTCTCAAGTTATTTTTGCAAATTGAAAGCAAGAGGGGGCTTTTCCATTACAACTTCTTTTGACTCTTTATTTTCAGCTGAAGGTTTAACTTCTTTTGATACAGACTCGACATTAGGAGGGGTGACTACTTTTGAAGAAGAAGGAGTTTGATCAATAGACTACAAGGGTTTGTTCAGAGGACTCTTACCTTTGTCTGTGACTTTTTGCTTTGTTGGCTCCTTCTGCATAGGTGCTTCCTTTTGGGGAGGCTCTTCTTCATGATCCTGAGTCCGAGTTCTCTTTCTGGAGGATCTGAGATCATATGTCCTATTGAAATGTGCTTGCATGAAATCATTAAAATGTTTGCAGTAGTGATCAATTTTTTCATCTTCTGTGTCTCTGATCTCCTCTTCTTCTTCTTGCAATGGGCATTCTATTTCATCATTATTTGAAAAAGCAAGATTTTCATCTTGCAGTTCATAGGCAGCATCATCATTGGAGTCATCTACTGGGCCTTCCAGGTACAATGGGTGTGGTACCTGATCATGTTGCTCCTTTGCTTCCCTTGGCATTATTTGCAAGGGTGGCTTTCTATAATGAGGATTGTAACCTCTGTTTGGAGCATTATAAAAATTCTTGGGGGCTGTATTATTGGCCTCCAGTTCTAGCTTGACCATCTTTTTTATCATCTTTCTTATTTCCTCTATTTTATCTGAATCCTTATCCTGGTTAGAAGTAGATACTTCCTCTTTGCCTCTTCTTCTGGTATCCTGTTCAGATTTTCCTCTTAATTTTCCAGTGGAAGCAAAGTTTGCTTCCAATTCAAGTGCATCTGACTGAGCATCATCTAGGGTGGCAGGATTTATTTCCCTGAGGGAGAAACTGAAATATGATTCAAAGGCTGCTATGAAAAAAACTTTGGCAGCATTCTGATGAGGCTTCATATCTGCAGGGAGATTTAGATATAACTTATTTAACCTCTTGATAAACTCTGGCACCCCTTCATTATGTTTCTTCTTGAGTGTATTGAACTCAGTAAGACACTGTCCGTGATCTTTCTTTTCTCCCCATTTATGAGAAAATTATTCTCCATATCATCCCAGGTGGTTACTGAATGGTTTCCCAATGTCTTGAACCATTTTCTGGCTTCGCCATCCAGAGACTGCACAAATAATCTTAAGACCACATCTAAATGTTCAACATTAAAGTTCTCTGCAAAAGAGCAGAAAGTCTCAAGATGTTTCTGAGCATCAATTTCATTTTCTCCAGTGAATTTGGGCAATACCTTCAAGTAATCCTGGGGCATATCATTCAGCACCTGAGGTAATGCTAGGGGATCATATTTATTGAGCAAAAAGGCAGGAACATTAGCCATTGGAGGAGGTGGGGGTTGTGCAACAATATGATGTACAAATGAAGGAAGAGGAGTGGGAGGAAGTGGAGTATGAATAACAATGGGGATATATTGTACAACAGCCTAAGGTGTAGGTGGGAACAATTCACGGTTAACAGGGACTACTTGTGTAACTTCTTTGAATTCTTCGGCCTCAGGGGTTGGACAAAAGTTCTCTTTGGTTCTAGCACTTCCCCTGGGTGGGCTATCTGAGTAGTATTCAGGATTTTCCTCAGTGGAGTCGGGATTTCTTACTGGAATTTCTTGAGAAGAAGAGGATAGATAATCTTCTACAGAATATTCAGGGATTTCAGCATGGGCTGATTTCTTTTCTTTCCAAACTCTTCTGTGTATAATCTTCTCTGGGTCAGACACAGAGGGTATCTTCGATTTGGACGTATCTGACCTTAAATGTGGCTTTCGAGGAGCCAGGACTACAAATAGATTTATCAAATGAATAACAATGTGGAGTCGCCAAGGTGAGAGATATGCAACTCTTCAACTCTCTGTGCTCACCTGATTAGAGAGTGAATAAATATTGTCGAGGCCCAGGGAAACTGATATTCTTAAATCCGTCCCCGGCAACGGCGCCATAAATATGTTGTCGACAATTGTTGTCTACCCTAGAGACAATCTAGAGCTGCCATAGACCAGTGCCTAGGACATCTTAGCATAACAGGAGGCATATAATAAAGTTGGGTTGTCAATCCGAAGGCTCTCCTACTATCTCTTGTTAAACAAGGAAATTGATTTAAAATGGGACCAGCAATCACAGAAACTGTCATAGGGAAAGTAATGTTGCAGAGGCACAATGCAAAGCTCCAATATTAAAGCATCAGACAGTTAAGAGACAATTTACTGTAAAGAGGGCAGATTCAAATAATATGTCACAGAAATCAAATATCAGAAAGTGCATGGAGGGAAAGAAACACAAGAGGATATTAGTTAACTTTGGTCTGATACCCAGATACACAACAGAACCACATATGGGCTTATCATTCTAAGAATCCATACATGACAATGGCGTTTTAAAAGCACCCTCCCAAAGCAACTAATATAGTAGAAAAGTGGATGAAATGAATATGAAATAGTATATCATGCCTGAGCCTATTTAAAGCGCTTGACTGATCCAAATATGGGCATCAACTAGGATGAATCCTTATCTAAAATCAGTGAGCCACTTGCATTCTAGTAACATGATACAAGAAGATGTATGAAATGGAATATTGTATTAAACACATAAGGAAAAGTACATACTGTGAAATACCAAAGACCAGAATCCTCATTACAGATAGAACTTCTCCTCACTGAGGCCCTACGCGCTCTGAGCCTCGATACAAAGGCTTTACAAAATGTATACAAAAATGCCTTTCACAGCATAATTTTCTGATAAAAGTCTGGAACCCTTACAATGTCTTTTTTCCTCCTTTTTATAGAGGAAGAAGAAGGAAAACTAATAAAAGAAGTAGGTGAAACATTTAATTGTTTAGCTTGAACAAAATGGTGGAAACATTCACGCCCTTGTTGCTAAATTAATATGCTGAGCTATAGGTACTCTGAGGCCGGATCCATGAAATAAATGTTGTAGGTGAAAATTTCTCCAGGGATAAGACATGAAGAATAAAATATGTAACATTCTATACTTTCCTGAAGAGAATTTGGCTGAAATAAACCCTGAGGACATTGTTTTCTGTGAAAAGATCTTTCTAGTAATTTGCATGGCCTTCGATCTGGTACTTTGCCTCCAAAAGGGTATGTAAGAGCCCCAAAGTCCTTAAATATGTTTCTTGAATCCCCTGCTCTTCACTGATATTTTCTATATGTGCCATTAATTCTTCATCTTCTCAACCTGTGCATTTGAATGACCTTGGAGGGTTTGATAGATTTAAACCCTGGCTTTTTAATGGATGTCGTGTCAGCATATCTTCCCGGATCCTTGCTCCATAATTTTGCATTTGATAATTGGTCCACTGGAGCGTCCTCGACTTCTGTGGTGATGGACGTAAATTCCGATGGTTCTCCATCGCCATAAACCTGCAAAACCCACAAAACGGTTAAAGAAAACCAGGCGTCAGGGTAATGGATGAGGTAGTGGCCACAGAGTGGTGATATGGACTGAGTGAAACGATGAGGAGAAGCAGGATGACGGAGAAATGAATGGTGGCAATGAGAAACACAGTGCGACGACGCTGTGTGGACGAGGCGAAGACAGACAACATAGACATGTAAACGATGCATGGAAATGGTGGAGGCAAACGTAAATGACACGTGGGCGTGTGGCAGGGAGGTATGAAAGACTGGTAATAGGATGACGTGGGTGCGGAGTTGGTTGATCAGCGGAACACGTGAATGATTCTGGGCCTTATGATCCGTGAACAGGATCAACAGTTGAAACTTGGTGGGAGGGCGATGGACTGTGGGCCCGAAACACTGTACAATGGGCTTAACACATGCACAACTTCGCAGCACGGCAACCGTAGGATGATGCCTTGCAGGTCTGACGACTCATATCGATTTCGCTGTGTGGTTCTATCTAGATGATAATGCACGATGAGGAGCGGTTTTGACACCGTACTCAGGGACGCGTGGCATCTGCTGAATGGAATCGCTGGGATTTTGAGAATACCGCCTGCCTGTGAAAGGCAGTGCGATGAAAACAAGCCTAGTTTTTTAGCGATGGACACGGGGTGGGGACCACTAGGGCAATAGGCAGTGGACCGTTGATCTTTGTTTAATCGGGCGGCTGAGAATCCAACCGATAACCATATACGGTAAGCACCTTTTTGGTTTGACACAGGGTTACGCGCCCGGGTCACGTGAAGGACTGGCTGTAGGAGGCTTAGCCCAAAAGGGCTTCGGATTCAAACTCTTTCAACAGCGAGCCTTTTGGCCTTCGATTACGAAGTTTGGGTGCAGAGGAGGGCAACGATAAGCGGAAAAAGGGTCTCTTAGGCCACAGTAGGAAATTTGAAAGGTTTCAGGAGGGGCTAATGGCCAAAAATTTGGATGAAGGGGATAACATGTACAACAGATGTTATATGGTTCAATGTATGTTTTTTTGTTTTTTATATCTAATTCATCATTCTACATGCTTTTGTTGACATATATGCATCAAAATATATAATATATAAAAATTCGCTCCTAATTCGCTCCAGAACTAGGAGCTTTTGAAAATGTCGCTCCCCGCTTTCACTCCTGCTCCCAAGTAACGTTGGTCTTGATACTTTGAGAATACTAAACATGGGTTCTAGCTAGAAACAAAACCATGATTCAAACTGGGCTATTGTTCAAATATCCTCCTGAAGATAGTTGATGAAGTCATTATGTCTGATGCGATTGAAGCATTCATCCTTTGGACACCAGTTTTGTAATAGTATTCTGAACTAGGGTGACCAATCCTTATAAGGATTTCACATTGAACTACATTCAAACATCAACCATACTTTCTTGGTGTGTTTGACATACATCATTATATTACAGTAGTCTATATAAGACAACCATGAATCATATAAAAAAATATATTGTTTCCTTGCAAATGGTTCAAACCTAACAACCTCTTCTTCCTCCTCATGCTGTGGCAAATTTATGATAAGAATTTGAGACTGGACCAAAGAAAAATTTTCTTTGGCAAATGTGATAACCTTTTCAAATTGTAAAATCCTAGGCCTTGTACAGAGAACTGCTTGAGTAAAAGTGGAGAATATTTGGAATCTTTCTTTTCATCAAAATGAAATATTTGGGTATAAATATCTTCTGCACTAAGAGCCTCATCTATTTCATGTTTTCTTTTTCTAGACTCAGTTTCAGATCAACTATCACTTCCATAATTCTATCAAGATTTGCATTTCTTTCTTTAAGATTATGAAAATGAACAAATGCCTTAAATCTTAGATCATTGAGACTTGAATGTAGTCTTGATACATGGGATTGTATTTTTAGCACGTCTTATGTTAGATCATCCAGGTTGTAAGCTACACAAGTCAATGGGTAATTACTAATTATTCTAGTTCTGTAGTCTGATTATTTGTTATGGTTTTTCATCCAAAGGTTTCCTATATTTTAGAAAATCTAGGTCAGCTACTACATTACCATCTTTGAACTTGGAACAAAAATTACTAGGAGCTAATTTCCTTTCTGGAAGCATATGCTTTCCTAGATCTTCTCTTGGAAAAGTATATCTCATAAGTATAATATCTCTTGAAGAAGTAATTCATTGGCATTCTTGAAATTTTTCATGTTGTCCTAAATGTTCTTCTTTTGTCACAATCTGAGGTATATGGAACACTTGAAAATTTCTCTCAGAGATAGGACTTCTAGTAGCCAAACAAAATTTACATTGTGAAGATGGCTCATGCTTATGTTGAGAAATATGCCTTGTAAATTCTAATGAATCATCACTTTTACGAGATTGGCTTCTTGTCGAAAATTTCGATTAAGATACTATATTCACACGTTTAAGAGAATTCAGTCTAATAACAGGGTCTTTACTTGTGTCAGAGATTGATTATCTTCTTGGCTTTGTAGGTAGCAAATATTTCTAGCTTAATGGATGGTACTCAACATTCCATTCTTCTGGAATTGTTAATTGAGAAAATCCTAAAGTAGTGGGAGTTACATTACATGGTCCAATCACCACACCTTCTACAATGGTTGTTTGTGTAAGTTGAGGATTGAGAGTTGGGAGAGTTGTTGAAACAAAACGCAAGAAAACAGTAGAATACAACTGGGCTATTTCAAAATGTACAGACATATCAAAACCAGAAAGCTGGATATAGGCTTGTAGGAGTTCATTAATGTTTGGATCTGTTAGAGAGAGTTGATAATGAGGAATAAATGATGACCATATTGGTCCATTATGCAAGGGAGCCTCAAATCCACCAAGAAAATCATTAGTAAACTGGCTATGTCTTGAATCGATAACGCATGCTAAACATGAGACATTTAATCCTGGTTGGATTAATGGATTGATATACCGAACTGTATTAAACCGCGATGAACAGATTTATAACCATAATTGAGTCCCTACTGAAGATTAGAAGGTTTTATCAGAGGGGATCTAATACATAGGTTGGGTAAGATTGATGGGTATATTAACATATGTGTATTTGATAAGCTTGGTTGCTTGAAACTTAAACATTGGGAGATCATAGATCTTGCTTGGAGAGATCTGAGGGAGCTCCTAGTTTGTATTGAGCTCATATTCTTGAACTATCAATCTAGTATCATATGAAGGATTAGATTGAAACTTGTTCATTAATCTAACAAACCACTTGTTTTCTTGGATGATTTCATTTCACTAGAATAATTATAACTAGATGAAGCCATCTCTATTGCACTTAATTACTCAGTGGTACACAAACAGGTAATAACAACAATATGCAGAGGCAAAATAAAGAGCACCTGAGGAATGGAACACCTTCAAAGATAACAACGCCTACCTTCGACAACACAAGCTCCAGAAACATAGTCCGCCTAGAATCTTTGCAACAACAAGCTTCTTTATCACTTATCTGCACTACTAATCACAACTTGCTTGCTATATTGATAATTTGTGTGGCTCAAGATGCATAATCAACTAACCAAGAATCATTTGGAGGAAATTACATATATGCAAAATAAGTGGAGTGGAATTTTAAACTGGATTGCAATATTTTGGCCACGTTACCAAATTTACAATCGTTGTTACATCAGAGTAGATCGGCCTTGAGAATATGTAACTACAGACTCTAGATTTCGATTGAAATATTGAGAAACACATTTCCCATATATCAAGATCGGGTTATACATGCGAGATACAGAGGATACATCTAATTTCTCTCTCTCTCTCTCTCTCTCTCTCTCTCTCTCTCTCTCTTTCTCTCTCTCTCTCTCTCTTTATATATATATATATATATTGTTGGAAATGTAATCCTTAATGATTACATAAATCTATCTTATTTACTTGAGAGGAAGGCGAAAATCCGTAAGTGAATTTGAATAATCATGAGGATTCCAATAGACCTATTAAAAGATGAAACCAACGGTCATAAACTGATGTATTTATGTTATCATGTGAACCAATAGTGCATCACACCTCTATCAATCTCTCTTGCATTTTCGTGTGTTCTAACAATGGTATTAGATCAAGGTTGATTAACTCCATTATTCTCGCTCTGTTTTTTCCATTCTTTGCTTTACCTGTAGAAACACCTCCTACCATTATGAACCCTACTTTTTTGCCACCCTAACATTGTCATTTCCATTGGTACACCTAAATTTGTTAGACAACAAAGTCAGAATTGCAAAGAATATGTCAAATATGACAAGAAATTTTGCCACCCATTGTTAGAGACCTAAAATAAAATGCAGGGCTGCCAAAGTTAAAATGTTACTAGGAGAAGAAAATTATAGGGAGAAGCACCCAAAAATTAGGATGACAATGAGCTAGGTGTTCATTATCTAAAATACAAAGAGTCTTGTGAGGCTTAAGAGCTTATTTATATTTAAACCACCAACTAGTGGCTAATGATAAATGTACCCTTGCTAAGGGAAGGTGGTCTCTTCATTTCCGTGGACATGTTATTTGTTCTTATTCAATGGCTTTTGGTGTCCCACATAAAGTTGGTAGCCTGATTTAATTTATGACTTGGAAATTTTTTTCTTGATTCTATATGTGGCTTGAAGAGAAAGAGCATTGTGGCTAACCTCTGGCCCAATTTCATTCCATACAAGAAGGCATATGATATGACTGAACGCTAGCTTTCTTGTGAAGCCAATTTGTTTTTGCATTTCCATTTCTAGCCATTGGCATGTGCTTATGCTTGTGACAACAATCTCAAACGGTCCATCTTAAAGATGATTCCTTTGACCATTTGAAAAATGTTTTTTTATGTTCATTTGTAACATGATTTCTGAAGGAACAAGTTCCTAGTATGGTGTATATCATGGTCCTCACATCACCAGACATTGTGGCAGTATTACTGAATACAATAGCATCCCACTCGTAAGCATTGAGAGGTCGTTTAGACTTAAAAAACATTTTCAAGCTTCCATTCCTCTCTGGAGAGTAGTTCTTTCATTGTGTTTGGCTCTAATTAATTTACTGCTAATGTTCTTGCTGCTAATTTGGGCTTTGGGATGAGGTGGCCAGCTATTTATGTCATTTTCAAAAGGTTTGACTAATGGAAATATCTAACTATCAATTGGTGGTCCTTCTTAGTACAATCCAAGGTTACCCAGGAGTGGGAGCGGGAGCGACATTTTCAGAAGCTCCCGGTCTGGGAGTGAATTAGGGAGTGAATTTTTGTATAATATATATATTATTATATTTTGATGCATATATGTCAACAAAAGCATGTATAATGATGAATTAGATATAAAAAACATAGATTGAACCATACAACATCAATCATCTAGAAGTTATAATCTTCATCAACCATGTCCACAAGTTAGAAACATACATATTACAACATATTGAGTCTCATGATTCATCAATCTTAAAGTTTCAAGCTTTCAAAATTCAATATATAACATTTATCATCATTGATCACCAAAGTTGTACTTGTAAGGTAAGTGTAACCATTACAACAAAGGATATCTAACATGAAATGAAATGTTATAAAATGAAACAACTTTCAACTTTCACGAAGCATCATATTCATAATTCATTACCATTGAGTTATAAACTTATAATTGCCAACTTCAAACTTAAATTGTCATATATTGTTTACAAAAAATATCATAATAAATATGAAAGAGTCAACAGTTATAAAAACTACTAGAAACTTGAAAAGACAAGTAAATCTATTTTATCTATTGCTTGGCCTCTTGCCGCCGCGAGAAATGTTTAATTTTTTAGCAGATTGTGGTAGTGGTGGTCTTCTAGGAGTCTCCTCTCGCATAGTCGCACGACCAGAACTAGAAGGCACATGCCCTCCACGTGAGGATGTAGGTGGAGGCGGTGTCAGCGAAGGAACAATAGTTGGTACTCGAACACTGGCACTACTATTGGATGGTGGGGGTGGCGGTGGCATGGTTGTTGTTGCTTCATCCTCATCTCTCAAAATTTCTACTTCCAATTCTTCTAAATTTATAGTGCCATCCTCCAAATTATCATCCTCTGGGTTGTTGTCCCAAATTTTATATAATAGATCCTCATAAGCCCGATCACAATAATGACTCAACAACCTCAAGTTGTAGTGCACATAAACCAAGCTTTCTGCTCGGTTTTCATTGAGTCTGTTTATTCTCACATTATGGAGGAAGCTGGAGGTGCTCCAACACCTCTTTGTAGAAGAAGTGTTTACAACCTATGAGAGAACTTTTTTTTCCAATTTTGGCAAAAGTCCCATGCAGCCATATGCTTCCCACCATGTGAGAGCATCAAATCTGTCTCTATCTTCCCTTGCATGCAAAGAACCAAACAAACCAATGCAACTGAAGTATCTTCCTAATTTAAGACGCAGATTAGCACACTCTTCCTTGTAAGGGACCAATGCTTCCATATATCCTTTAGATACCTTTGGATTTGTATGGGTTTTGATCCTAACCCCACCCTTAGGTGTAGGTTTTCCCAACCAAGATGGAGAGTAGTATTTTGGCATAAGGATATACACCAAGGCATGTAGTGGAACATTAAGCTTATTCCACTTTGTACACACACAATTTGAATCATTGAATACAAGTTGGGATCATTTTCCTAATAACATCTTTTATTTTCCCCAACATGCTATCCATCTGCTCATACACCTCCCCAATCACTGGTTTATCTGTATCTGCAAAACGAATCATGCTATAAATGGGCTTGGTGAAATTCAAAACTTCCCTCACACGTGCCCAAAACAAACCATCAAGAGCAGTCTCCTCCACCTACTCAAAACCTTGCCTGTCAAATGTTGTTGTAGCCCTATCCTTTTAATACCTGCGAGTGTGGACTTGATACCATGCTAGCAATGACTCTCTTACCTTCAAAAGGCGCTTGAAGGTGAGGTAATAGCTAGCAAATCTAGTCTTTGCAATCTTCAACAACTCCAATCTTGAGTGGTTTTGGAAAATCCCATGGGTATTGCTATGATTTGTAATAAATTTTATCATTTTTTTGCCTCTCCATATCACCAATCCATTTGTATTGAGGTTGTTTTTTTTTATAATATCATGCATCAAAAGGTTCATTGTGTGAACCAAACACCTAGACCAAAATATGTTGGGGTATTTATCCTCAATAATTGCTTTTGTCGCCTTACAATTAACAACATTATCAGTGATGACTTGGACGACATTGTATGGCCCAATACGTTCAATTGTTTCAAGCAATGGTTCTGCAATGTTGATGTTGGTCTTGAACTTATCTAAGTAATCATATGATGAATGGAAGATTGCACCACTAACAGACACAACAATAACACTTATCAATGGCTTGCCTTTTACATTTGTCCATCCATCAGATACTATGGTCACTTCATGCTCATTCCAAGAATTTGTCATTTTACTCAAAGAATGAGTTATTTTTTCTTTTTCATGATCAAGTACCACGGTTCTAGCCTTTTCATACCCAATGCTCTTGTATCCTTTGGGGTCATCATTAATGGCAAAAGCCATTTCATGCCAATAAGGTGAGTGAAGAACATTGAATGGTACCCCACATGCATAGAGAAACCGGTAAATTTTTGAATCCACATCATTCCTACACCCTTCATCAAGGAAATCTGATATGGTTCTACGCCTTAAAGAGATGTTTGTTCCTGTGCCAGGTGTTCCTTCATATCTGCTGCCATGGGTGGAATTTGATGGACTTCTTTATCCATAATATTCTCAACCAATTTGCTAACCATAGCCCACATATCCCTCCTTCATATCATGAAGATAATTTTGAAATTGATCTTTGGGAGCCACATAAGAGGGCCTTGGAAGCCTCTAATGAACCTACACATGTCACAAAACTCTTTCCACTTTTAAGTTATAAGCATATGCATATTATTTCCTAACTTTTGATCACAAATTCACTTAAAAAAACTAGAAATTAATAATGTTTGGAAAACACAAAGGTAACCCAAATGATGATGAAAGCGAGATGAATGTAGTGACATGGTAGTGAAATGTAGGTGAAATGGAGGTGATATAATGGATATGATGGTGAAATTGGATTTCTTTTTAAGGAAATTTCTGAGACCCAACACTCCCCTCATATGTACAATATGTTTTTAAGTTCTCCCTTGTCCATTTGTATGGGTGCAACTAAGGGGTATTCTTGGTAAGATTGTTCTAGGGCTTGCAAGACATCTCTGTATCATGGAATCTTTGGGAAATGATGGGTATAATGCCCATATTGGTCGCATATGGCGCGTGCGTGATTGATGTGTAATGCTTTCCTTTCGTTGTTCGTGGCCTGTTCCTTTTTATGGAAATTCAAAGTCACAAAATTTCTTTCCGTGTGTAGAAGGGGTTTCAATTCATCTAACTACGGGAAAATATTAGTAGAATGACCTACGAAATCGCACAATGCGCAAGGTTGTAATGCCCTAGGTAACTTAGGGGGTTTCGAATCTCTTCCCTTTTTTGTTATTTTTCTTGGTCATATTACTTTGCGCTGCTACATGTGTTTTGTTAACCAGTGTGACCTCTTGAGGGGAAATAGGGGTTATTCCTATAGAGGTGATGCCTGGACTTCCTAGCATGGCTGGTAGGACCAAATACCACACGGGTATTGCAAATTCCATATTCGTCAATGTAATAGTTGCCATGAATTGTTTTGACACAAAACTAGGTGGGGGGTATAAAAATGGGGTTTACGAAATGGCATAGGGTAGGAATGTCGTGCCAGTTGCTTCGGCCTATGTATTTCTGGTTTCTATGTATGGGCTAGTTTCGGTGTTTGATGAGAGCATCATGCACACCAGTGCCCCGTGCTTTCCGGGACTCCCTCTAGTATAATAGGGGGATCTCCTAGGAATAAGCACAGGATGGATAATGGTTTGAACTGGCTTGGGCCGAATTTTGTATATCGTGTAAGTGGTTCTGTGGTTGAGTCTACGTATGGTAACAGGACATTGAGAGTCGTCATGTGTTACTTGTCACAGTATGTGAGCTCGTCGATGGTGATGATATGATCATCATGGGGAAACAACATTACTCTAAAGACAGAGGATGCAACTACAGTCATGGCACTACAAGGAAAAGACCCTCTAAAGGAGCTTTTTAGTGTTATAAACTTGGCCAAAATTGTCAAAAAAACATTTTCTACAACATACGTTTATGGTTACGGAGGTTTTGGCGGAGCTTTTAATGTAAATTCAACACAACTAAAAAAAAATGGGTGGGCGGAGGTTATTACGGATGTTTTTTCATTGATGCGCTAATATGCCTTTAAAGCACTGATGCGTACATGCTGACGACACCCCAAGGCTATGTCAGTCCAACACTCCAGGACGTTTAGGTGTAAAACCGCACCAGGCATAGTGTTGGTCATACAACGCACGGGGCCATTCTAATTGGCCTTGGGATTTGTGCGGTGACCATAGGTCATATCAATGCACCGATGCGCTGTATCACATAAAGGCACCGAGATTTATAATTGGTATTGGTATTCGTGCAGTGCCCATAGATCTTAAAAATGCACTGGTGCTTATAGATATGTAAACGCCCTGGTGCGTAGTATCACACAAACGCACCGATATTGATAACTGGTATTGGTATTTGTGCGGTGCCCGTAGATCGTATAATGGCACCAGTGTGTATAGACACATAAACGCACCGATGTACAGTTACTAACACACACCGGTTTTCATGTTGTATTTTTTAGAAACATCGACCTGTGACAATCCAATTATTATGATTGTTTTAAATTCATTATTCATCAAAAGTCGACACATCTTATAACAATATTCATATTAATTACATTTTTATTAATGCATTTGAATGTGATGTTTGGATTAATTTTTTATATCATATCATAAATATTGTGGTTTTTTAAAATTCATTATTCATCAAAAGTCGACAAATATATATATCTTATAACAATATTCATATGAATTAAATTTTTATTAGTGCATTTGAGAATGACAATAGAGAACGACAATGGAGAACGCAATAGAATAAATTAAAACATATTTTATGATTATATATATATATATATATATATATATATATATATATATATATATATATATATATATATATATATATATATATATATATATATATATATATATAAGACAATCTTTATCATACAAAATGGGACAGTTATTGGTATCCCTTTGTCTTTCAATTGGGATACTATGTCCATTACATTAAACAAAATGTCTGATTTCACAAACATATATATTTCAAAAAATAAAACGTCTTGCTTTGATATCCAAACATAGTGATCACCATTCTTCGCTTGAACTGTTGTCACTGCTAGAGCTACTTCCATGACTTGGGGTTATTTTCAGGAATTTTTTGTTCATGGCGTTGATTTTTTTCTTCTTCTTCACCTTCCATCTACAAACATAAAAATAAACTGAAATGAGTGTATATACATTGGTGAGAATAATGAAAACTGCAATATTCAATAATATACATCAATGTAAATCAAAAAGAAAAATGACGTACCATAGCAAAAATTGACTCATAAATTATACACATTCTTTCAAAACCATGTACCATGCCATCTTTCAAAATTTCACCTGTTGGCGCAGTTACATACTTTGTTTCCTGCAAGTTTTATACCCCATAACAAATCATATATTTAATATAAAAGATGTTTTTGTTCTATTAATTATAGACGGATCTAAGTAAAACAAGATCGATAGATGCTTACAAATTCCACAATTAAATTTATATGCCAACATATACTCACACAACCCATATTTAACCTAGGTTTCAATCAATTGGCCCCAGAGGTTCTTTTTGTATGTTAGCACCGTTTTGAAGACATTCGACAATGATGATTTTTGTAAAACAACTTAAAAAATACAAAAATGAAATCTAGTGAAGTTGTTATAAGGAAGTAACATTACTCACAAACTTAGAGATCAACCATTTTCTTCTTTGTCGTCATGTTTTATGTGCTGAATGGGTTCCATTTTCTTTTTTTCTTTTTTTCTGCAAGAAAATTATTGAAAATTAATATTTAATGCTAAATTGTTTATTTATTGTACTCAATAATCAAAAAATTCAATGATTACATATTACATTTGAAGCACGTTGTTGTTGTTGGAAAGAATCTCTATACATTCGTTCCATTAGATCCCTCAAACTTTTGTAAAAGTTTTTCCCCTTTCGTTAACTTCCAGCACCACTCCAGATGAGCTAAGGAGCAATTGATTTTCATTTGCATGTTCTATTGTTTTTCTTTTTTTGGAACAACATTCATTTTCTGAGTTGTTGGTCCCTGTACAACATTAAATAGATGTGAATTAGTAGACTGTTTAACACATGTTATCTAATAATTTTAAATATATTATTAATGATAATTAAAAAAAGAAACTCATATTGGATCGATAGCATTTTTTCAGTCACCTGATTCAACATTTTACAATTTTTCCATTAAACTTTTACCCTCTTCTGGTCCTAGATCAGAAATAATCATATCGAGCTTTGTCATTTTGTGGTTCTGCATGATACACAGTAAACAATACATATCAGTTAAACTTACATGTAGTTCAAAAATAATATTTTTTATAAAGAATTTACAAAGAACTTGTCTTTTTTGCTTTTCTTGATGTGGTAACACTATTTTTTGTTACTTGATCCCTTGTAATACATTTCTTTATCAATCTGAAACCCGTACCATATCATTCATTAATATATTTATAAATAAATTCTCAACTTTTCAGGTAGAAAATAAATCTCAAGGTACCGGTGCGCCTTTCACGAGGTCTGCACCGTCGCCAGTGCATTTGGATATTAACAATGCACTGCAAAACAATATAATACACCATACGGTGCGTTGAGTATTGTAAACGCACCGCAAAAAACAGTGTAATAGACCTAACGGTGTGTGGGTTATTATAAAAGCACTACAAAAAGGGTGTAATACACCATACGGTGCTTTCCTAATTAAATGGAGCACCGGTGCCCTATTTCAGATTTGGTGCACGAATTTAGAAAAAATGGTTTCATTTTTTTTTTACTACAGTACTTTCGCGGTGCGCTATATAATACAGAGCACTAATGTGGTATAGTACGCAGGACGCATGGATAAAGAAAAATCCATTTTTTCAAAAATTCACGCAATAGCCGAATGGATTGGGATCCGACTATATAAGTCGTCCCATGCGTTGGACTTCAATCTAAAATGAAAAACCCTAATTCTGAAATCACATAAACATGGAGAATAAAGGGCAAAAAAAAAAAATTAAGGGTTTAGGGGAAATATGCATAAACTGCACCAAAAAAATAAATAAAAATTAATTAATTAATTAAAAAAAAAAATCACGAGATGGTTTCAAATTCTATGATACAGGGTTTGAATCACCAGAGGTTTGGTTTCTGATTTTCTGAATACTTTTGTTCGAACGTATTTCGCTGCTCCACAGTGTCTTCCT